>CM076582.1:701747059-702198499 GCA_034641835.2 Pinus albicaulis
GAATTCCACTTAGTTTAATTTCCTTTCTTGCCTTAGCATAAGTGTGAATCTTTATTTATTGCAAAAGTAGATAATAGCTAGATGAATCAGTGTGATCTAGAGTAGTTTCTTTCCCTGTTAATAAAGTAATGGTTATGATCTATTTCCAGTATTAGATTTCATTTAGAAGTGTGACATACTTCCTTTCCTAGAGTAACCCTAGTTATTAGCACCTCATTGTAGATCTAAGATGCGGATAGCATGAGTAAAGTTCATCTATTGTGTATATATCACTGTCACCTCCAAGTTTGTATGAACCTCGAGTTGATAAAGTTAAGTTGAGTAGCCTCTGGGAGTTGCAGTACTCTTGGTGCAATACCAGGGCTCACCAATTTTTTGTGCCATTGGCGGGGAGGTGTATAAGTAGATGTTTGTTTATTCTTAAGCATTATTTTCTACTTTATATTTTAGATTCAGTTCCAAAATATTGAAAAACAAAAAAAAAATTTGGAATTCATGCCTTTTAGGAGTAGGGACAACTAAGGAAATTTATTACCAAAAACCCCCACATCCCCACACAATCACCCTTAACTCTTCTTCACTGACTGTGAGGTAGAGCACCCTATAGGTGGACCACTTGAAAACTCTAAACAACCTATTAGGGAAGAAGAGGAAACCGCTTCACCTAAGGAAATTTCCTCACCAATTCAAGCCATGGCTGAAACTAGGGCCCAAGGAGTCTTTCCCATAAGAGAAACCGATAAAGAAACTACAATGAATAACATCAATCCCTGAGCCCTTCCACATTTCCATGGCCTTACATCTGAGGATCCTAACACCTTCATGTTTGAGTTTTTTGTTGTATGTAGGACTTATGACTATGCCTCAGATGAATAAAAGTTGAAATTGTTCCCATCCACCCTCAAGATTTCAACCTTGCGTTGTTTCATGGGTCTGCTTGGGAAAAGTATCAACACCTAGGCACAAATGTAAGAATCCTTCAATAAAAAATATAGAGACTATTGCAGGTCCAAAGAGACAAAAGAGGAGATACTTGGGATGAATATGGAACTTGATGAATCCCTAGAGGATTATGAATAAATATTCCAACTAAAATATAAAAGATCCAACTGCACCCTTGATCCTAGATCACTCAAATTGGTACTTCTTTGAGGGATCATGGAATAGGTGAGAGAAACCCTTAATATGTTGTCTGGATGAGATATCTACTAGGTACCATATGAGGACATCAAGATTGTATTTATAAACCACTTTAGGGCATCTAGGAAGAAAGGTAGAGCTAGCCAAAGCATGATAAAAACACCCACCTTTTCCACCTCCATCAAGCATGAGATTGGAAACATGTTGGAAGACTTAAAAATTTAGATTTTTGACACATTTTCTTTGCAAATGGACACAATGAAGATCAAAAGTAAACAAGAGGAAGAAGAGATGGCCTTAGTTATATTCTTCCCTAGATGTACTATAAAACACCCTTGAAATGAATGTCCATTGAATGTCATAAAGGTTTTCTTAGTCTATGAAGAGAATCATGCCATAGATAAATGTCCCTACTTACCTAGTCTCAAATATGTATATCAAGGTGAGGAAGGAGGACCTAGGCAAATCAGTTTCATAAATCATAGGAGGCCTCAAAGGCCTCGTTCATATAAGCAGGGCATGCAAGGTGCACCTTACTGCTACTACCATGAAAACCAAAATGGACCTATGCAATATTGGTATACCTCCACACCTCCATCATGGACTGCACCTCCTAGTTGGCCTTATGCCCCTCCATATCACCCTCAACTTGTAAATCAACCCTTCCAATAGTATGTTCCTCAAACACCTCACTAGAGCAACCCATCACAAGGGTGGATGCCCCAACACATTCAACCACCTGATTTACTGCCTCCACCCTAACCTCAACCTTAGCTCACTCATTTTTCTCCACCTAAGTTGCCTTAGTTTCCTTCCCATCCCAATTTTTACTCAAAGAAAAAACAAGCACAACAGGTTTACAGTGGAAAAACATCCTATCCAGCTTATGCTGTGGAGATACATGAAATTAACCTCAGGTCTGGAAAAGTGCTACCAGAAAATCATCCTCCATATACAATTGCAAAGGTTGAGGAGGAAAAGGAAGAAAGACACCCTCAGACCAATCAACCTCCTTTTCCTGAGCGTCTGATCCACCCCAGTCAGCACACCCTAGAAGAGATTGAACTTCTAGGAGAACTGAAGAATCTGTATGTGAAAATACCCCTTCTCCAGGCCATTAAGGATGTTCCTATTTAGAATAGGCTCATCAAAGAAAAATTATTTAAAAATCCCAAGAGAAAGAAGAAAGACACCACCACCATTAATGTTGTAGGACAATTGTTTGACTTAATGTTGGGAAGGGTGATCTTCCCGAAGTACCTAGACCCAAGGAGTCTAGTAGTAGATGTAAACATTGACAGTGTTATTGTACCACACAATTTTATTGATCTTGGGGCTGCCATCAATGTGATTACCATGGAAACCATGCTTAAAATCAACCTCCATGGAGCCTTGATAAATACCACCATAGTTTTGCAACTTGCAGACACATCCATAGTAGCTCTAGAAGGAGTTTTTGAGGATGTTATGGTCTCGATTGACTCCTGGGAGTACCCCACAGACTTCCTAGTCCTTCAGCCAAAAACCAAGTTTAATGGATATCCTCCGATTTTAGGAAGACCTTGGTTATCCACTATCGATGCTTATATTAGTTGTAGGGCTAAAAAAATCACCGTCAAGAATGGGGCCTTTTGCAAACAACGAACATTATATCCTCTTATTTAGCCTTCCATTGACCATGACCTACCCTTGTGGTTGGAGGATGAAGAAGAATAAGATGAAGTGTACAATACCACAACCTACACCATCTGTATCATAGATATTGTTATTAGAGGGGGGAAACCCGATGAGGATGATCTCATTGACCACATCCTTCAAATCCAACCTCCCTCTTCTATTCCACTCGATGACCTAGTAAGAGAATTTGAAAGCCACCCTTGGCTTTATTTTCACTCAGTTGACTCAACCTATGAAGCCACCAAGGTTATGGAACTTGGCCCATATAAATCCTTGAATATTAATTCATCCTACCCAAAAAAATAAGAAGAGAGATTATGCCATCTCTTGAGAGAATACTTAGATTATTTGATTAGGACTACAAGGGCATGAAAGGGGTGCATGAATCAATGTTCACACATTATATATATATATATATATATATTAGAGAGGGATGCAAGCTTGTGTGCCAGCCCCAAAGGAGGATGAACCCAACCTTAAAATACATAGTGAAGTATGAACTGCAGAAGTTGTTGGATGCATGTTTCATCTACCCCATATCAGACAGTGAGTGTGTGTCTCCTCTTGTTCTATTCCAAAAGAAAAATGGGAAGTAGATAACTTGTGTTGACTACCGAGAAATAAAAAAAGCAACTAAGAAATACCATTTCCATTTACCCTTCATCGATCAAGTCCTGGATGGTCTTGCAGAAAATAATTTTTTCTCTTTCCTAAATGGATTTAGTGGGTAGAACCATATTCAGATCAGCCCTAAGGACCAGGAAAATACCACACTCACATGTACTTGGGGAAATTTCGCTTGCAAAGTACTTCCCTTTGGCCTTTGTAATGCTCCTACTACTTTCCATAGAGAAATATTGAGCATTTTTTTTGAACTAGTCCATGATTATGTAGAGATCCACATGGATTATTTCACACCTTATGGGTATGACTTCGAGGAGGCTCTCTCCAATCTAGGTAAAGTGTTGAGGAAGGGCATTGAAATGCATCTCTCCCTAAGTCCTAAAAAGTGTTAATTTTTGAAAAGGGAGGTGATAGTCCTAGGCCACTCCATATCACAAGAAAGAATACAGGTAGACTTGAACAAAATCACCATCATAAAAAGGGTGCCTATTCCTCAAAAGTAGAGAGATGTCAGAAGTTTCCTAGGTTTGGATGGTTAATATAGGATGTTCATTAAGGACTTTAGCAAAGTGTATTTTCCATTATTTGGATTTTTGGCCAAGGATTCTAAATTCTTTTGGTCTATTCTTTGTTAGTAGGCTTTTTATATCATCAAGGAAAAATCTAACCACTGCCCCTATACTTCAAGGTCCCAATTTGACTCTGCCCTTTCACATTCATACATATGCATCAAATAAAGTTGTGGGGGAAGCCTTGGGACAATTTGAAAATAAATTGCCCTATTCCATTAATTTCATTAGCAAGAACATATCCAAGGCTGAACTAAACTATGATGTCACTGAAAAGGAGCTCTTAGCTATTGTCAATTCCCTAAATAAATTTAGGAACTATATTACTAGTTATCATACTTTTATACATACTGACCATGCAACAATAAATTACTTAATGAATAAACCTGATGTCAATCCTAGAATCATTAGATGGTTGTTGTTGTTGTAGCAATTTGATTTGACAATTTGTGATAAATGAAAACAAAATGTTGTAAATTTATTATCTATACTAACTTTATCTGTAAAGGAGGAAGGGATGGTTGATGATCAACTTTTGAATGAACACCTATCTGCTATCTCAGCACTCTCTCCTAGTTTTTTTTACATAGCCAAATACTTGTTGCTGAGAGGTTTCCTCCAAAAATTTCATCCAAAGAAAATAGCAGGATTATAAGAAAAAGTACCCCTTTCACTTGGATTGGTGGCAATCTCTTAAAATTGGGTCCAGATCAAATTATCAGGAGATGTGTTAGGGAAGAGGAGGTATTTGACATCCTATTATCATTTCATTATTGTCCCTTTGGGGGTAATTTTATTTCTAAGAGGACAACCTTCAAAACCTTGAAAGTTGGCTACTATTGGCCTACTCTCCACCAAGATGCCAAGAGATACACGAGTATATGTGATCAGTGTCAAATGATGGGGATACCTACACAAGGGGATGAAATTCCTTTAAAACCTCAGGTGGATTTAGATCTATTTGAAAAGTGGGGCATGGAATTCATTGGACCCATTTATGCACCATCAAGGCAGAAGAGGTATATCATAGTTTGCACCGATTACTTGACCAAGTGGGATGAAGCAAGGGTTGTAAAGGAAAAAAAAAGAGAGAAGGTGACTATGTTTTTGAGAGAGAATGTATACTATAATTTTGGATAGCCCAGAGAGGTAGTCACTAATTAGGGGCCTCAATTAACATCTCATATCATTAAGAACCTCATGAGGCAGCACAAAATAAAGCACAAGACTTCCACTACCTATCATCCTCAAGAAAATGGGTCGGTTGAAGTGAAAAATAGAGGATTGGAGAAAATCCTCACCAAAGTTGTGAGAAAAAATAGGAAATAATGGGCAAACAGATTGGTGGAGGTCACTTGGCCTTATAGTACCACCTGGAAGACAACCACATGGTTTACTCTATATGATATAGATTACGGGAAGAAAGCTTTACTTTCCATTGAGTTTGAGTATAACACCCTTATAATGGAAGCTTAGTTTGACTTGGACATCACAAAGGCACAAAAAGACAAGTTTTTTTAGTTGAATGGTTTGGATGAATTTATAATGTAGGCCCTCCTTCACACAGAAGTAATAAAGCAAAGGAAAGTTTGGCATGACAAACACATGAAAGAGAAGACATTTCAGGAAGGATATTGGACTCTTCTTTATGGCTCCAGACTCAGGGACTTCAAGGGGAAGTTAATGACCAGGTGGATATGAAATTATCAAGTGGAGAAATTCCATGACAATGGGACTATTCATATCAGGACCATATAGGAGGAGGGGATCCATTTGATTGTCAATAGTTATAGGCTAAATATGTACAAGAGGCCTCTGTCTAAGGATGAATTTATAAATACAATAAAAAAAGAGGTGAATGTAATTGGAAGCTTCGTAGTTTCCGGCCCCTCATATTCCTATAAAGAGAAAAAATAAATAAATAGGAATGGGTGAAAACCTTTCTGAGTCATCCAAGGCCAACTCCTGGGTTGAAAACCTCCATGAGGCAATCCCGGAGAAAAAAAAATGAGGAGAAAAAAAGAAAAACAGAGAAATAAAATATCCTTGGGTGAAAACCTCTTTGAGGTACCTAAGGCAGGCTTGTGGGGTGAAAACCTCTTTTGAGGCAACCCACCTATCTTCAAAGAAAAAAAAAAGGAATATCCAAAAGAATGAAATAATGCTTATGCACTAACTTGCTTTTGTTTTACAGGTTGCTGAATAGGTAAAATATGGAAAAGGGGAGAAAAATTCCTTCCATATCTCTCTCTATCCTATACATATCCACCCCATGTCCAACCCCATCATGCATTATTTCATCCATTTTTACCACTAGGTGAGCAAAAAATTCCAATTTTCTCCCATTCTTTGCAGTGCTACAAGATGTCCTAGGCTGCTATAGGATTTCTTGTAGTGCTACAGGAAACCATGTAATGTTACAGGAAACCCTGTAATGCTACAGGAAAGATACCCGAGGCTGAATAAGCTCACTCAAGTCTCGCTAACCCTAAAAAATACATAGATAATTTTTCCTACGCCTATGTCTACCATCCCTAACCATCACTCCATCCAATGCATGAAGAATCACTCATCAAACCCTCTATTTTTCCACTGTGAGCTAGTTTGTGTTAAATTTAAACACATGGCCTCTTATCTCATGTTTTCCTCCACTACAACACTCCATACACGCCCTAAAACCAACCCTAGCATCTCTACACTCTTTTTCTTCCTTCCTTAGGACATATTGAGCTCCAAAAATGTAACAAGAAAACTGCTACATGAAGATGATCACTTCCTGTAGCACATTTGTGCATGCATCCAACACATCAAAGCATGAGATGAATGATGAGTATTTGATCCTGAAGATCACCAGGGGACTCCAAAAGGGTGGCTACATCAATATAAGCATCCTATGGTATCCATGAGGTACTTATAGTAGACACAATAAGAAAAACCTACAGTAAGCACCTCACTCAGATAAAAAAAAAAAAAAAAAAAGTGACCATCACAATGCTACAACTCCCTACATCAAAGGTACCTACAACTCATCAACAATCAGGTAGGCTCAGGTGTTTTCCCTCACCCTATCGCTATTCATCATTTGAATAAACGAGTAAATGTTGAGAAAAGAGAGCTTAATAGGAAAAAAGGTGGCCAATTAACTTGGCCACCCTCAAATAGTTAAAGTGTAATCCACATGGAGTTTCATGCCATATGGAGTTGTCACATCAGTTAGGGGAAGGATAATAGGAAGTGAGAAAATATTACAAGGAAAAAGGGAATGATAGGCTCAAGTGGGACCAAGGGTCAAAATATGGAAACCTCGTGCCAACTCCAAATCACCAATACGCTCCAAGCCCACTCTATTTAGAATAAAAATAATACGTTGGCTCATTTCCCTTCATTATATTTCTCATTTTGAGATGAATTAGGAAAGTAAAAAGGCATAATACACCGAGGAACTTCGATCCATAGTCCATTTTTGCATGCAGATTGTGCTACAAGAAACTCTACTATTGCTATAGGAAGTTTCCAGGGAAGCCAAAAAGGGTTGAGAAGTGAAATGCAAGCCACCATCATGGTGTATTAGCACCAAAACACCATCCATCAAGTCAGAAACATCATAATTGCAAATTTAAGTGGCCATCACCCCCATCAAGTTCCAAGAATTGTCAGGGTAGTTTTCACAAATTCAAGCCATAGTTCTATAAATTAAAGGGTTGTTTAAAGGAATAAGGGATAATAAAACCACATCTTGTGAAAATTTAAAAGCTTTGAGGTCTAATATCATAGTTCCTTTGAAAGCAATCCACATACAACCAACTCTCTAACAAAATCACAAGATGGGGGGAGGTTTCAATAGAAGGGAGCCCACAGACACCAAGAGAATTAGGCTACATCCTCCAGTCATAGACATATTTAGAAACCATCAGTTGTTGGGGTTCTTTGAGCTCCTCAATGGGTATGACGATGAAGTGGCTCAAGAGTTTGTAGTGGCCTTACACTCTTAAGAAAATGATTGTGCCACCATAATGATAAGAGGACTAGAAGTTACTATAACCCCCAAGCTCATCAGTAATGCCACCACCTTACCTCTAGGAATTAAATGGAATAGAGAAGACACAATCTCTCAGTACTGATCCTAAGAAGATTTTCTTCTTTCCTAATGAAGAATACATTGAATATTAGAATGGGGTAAGAAGGGATAATTTGCCTTACCCATGGGATGAGGTGGCTTACCATGTCATGAAGTATATTATGAGGGAAGACTAAGTGTAGTTATGGGTATCACTTTAGGTTGTTGCATGAAATTAGGTTGAAAGGGGATCTGCCTTTAGATCAGAGGTTGAATATCCCATATTTCCTTCTCTACTCAATCAGATATATGAGCCATATGGTAAGGGAAACAAAATATCAACACCTAGCTCATCATGGTATCATAAAACTCATAGTGTAAGACACTTTAAACAGACTCAACATGCATGTACCTTGGTCCACTTTCATTGACATGGATAGAGAAACCTTGATTGGGACACAAACCACCACCCCTGGAGAGACCCCTACCTCTAGCCTAGGAGAAAGAGGCATTAAAGCATGCGAAGAAGGGACTGAATGGATAGAGGATGAGGAGGAAATGAATACAGAGGCAGAAACCACAGAAGATGTAGGATAAGAGAAGAAAAGTGAGGAGGAGGAAGAGAAAGAAGAGAAAGAAGAGAAAGAATAAGAAGATAAATAAGAAGAAGAGAAAGAAGAAAAAGAGGAAGAGGGAAATATAGAAGAAGAGGACACCTTAGACCCCAATATTACCACTAACATCTCCCCTCAGCATACCAAACTTTCAACATGGACCACTGAAAAGGAATTTGATGCCACTTTAGCCACTTGAATCACCCTTCTGAAATCAAAAATAAAGAGGCAGACCCCCATGTATTTCAAAACCAGGAAAAGCACTAGGGTGAGGCATGGGAGGCCTCAAAATCCAAACAAGAGCCCCATCACAATTGAGGTGTAACCTAATAAGAAAGGACAAATAAGCACTAGGGTGAGGCATGGGAGGCCTCAAAATCCAAACAAGAGGCCCATCACAATTGAGGTGTCACCCAATAAGAAAGGACAAATAGGGCCAAAGGAGGGAAATATTAAAGAGGCCACTTCACCCAAAAACACAAATATGACCTACACAAGAAGGCACTCCTCAAGACTAGAATCCCTAAAACAAGCACAATCACCCACAATCCTCCAAGGAGAAGGAAAGGAGGAGCTATAGGAAATATAGGGTATGCTATAGGAAAAATAGACAGTGCTACAAGAAACTCATAATTTTCTACAGGAAGAAAAAAATGTCCAATGGGGAGAGAACAAGGCACCATTGGAAGGGCAGGATGCCCAAGGTGATGATAAAGAGGAAGACGTTAAGGGGAAGGATGCCCAAGTTTATAAACATGAAACAAAAGAGGAGGGACCAAAAGATGATCCGACCTCTCAAAAAACTATCCCAAAAGATATTACTATAGTTCAACATCCTAGCCCACAACTAAAATTAAGCTCCTATTATACATTCTTTAAAGGAGGGAGGTTGATCCCTCAAAATATCTCCACCCCCCTATTATATGAGTTGGAAAAATAGAGAGGGAGCACCCACCAATAGATGCAAATTGCCAAAGACAGGAAGGTGGAAGATGTGGGGATCATGGAAGAGAAACTCACTGAGATGGGGATAGATTTGGCGGATGTCATAATTAGGGAGGAAGTGTTGAAAGAGGACTTGAAAGAGGCACAAGCAGAGAATGTAAGATTTAATGCCCAATTGCAGTAGAAATACAAACATATTTCCACTATGGCAGACCTGTGTATCAAAACTTTAACACAACAAGGATCATTGCATTTACATAATTATAATTAATTTATTGATTTTTGCAGTCATTCTAGTATAGGAGATAGGTCAAAAATGGTATAGTTCTACATGCATAATATTTTCCTAACTGATATGAAAATAGGGGACCCAAAATCTAGGTTGGGAGATATGCGGTTGATGGCCCTAGCCTCTTGGATGGAAAATGAATAAGCTAGGGTAGAGGAGGTCAAAAAGGTTATGAACAGAGAAGGAAAAGAGTCTCTCCAAATCAGGGCATAGCTAATCAGCCCTAGAGGGGTCGTAAAAAACCACCAAATGATAGCCAATGATGCCAGCCTTGCAGACAGATATCTCAAAACCCAAGCAAATGAAATTGCACATTATGATGACATATATAGACTACTGGGAGAGGATTTTGCAATGGCATGTCAGGGAAGATGGAGTGGCCTCCCACTTAACCTAAGAAACTTGGATTATCATACTCCAGAAAAATTAAGAGCTTCCCTAGAAAGAACACCCTTGTACAAAAGAGTCATTCAAACAATGAAGATCAAGTGGCTTGGATTAAAACTCAATCCACCTTTGCTGTTGGGACTGAGTGAAATAAAATATCAAACTAAGGAGGAAAAGGAATGGGAAGAGGCAGAAAATAATGCATGGTTTTACCCACCTGAAGGGAATCCTTCCATGATACCTTGGGATGTTAGAGAATCCACAAGGGCTCTAAAAGAAATCAAGAAAGAGGACTGATTTCCTTAGAGTATGAGAAACAATTACGTAGGGGGTTGATGATGAGCACCATCATTAGGTATTGTTATAGGTAAATTTGGTCATCATTCCAAATGACCTGGTTAACTGGGCATCATCTCCAGGACCAATGTATAGGGTCTATTATCCCCTAACATTTAAATTTATATATGCCCTAAGAGAGCTCACTAACGCTACCTATAAAGGGAATAAGTGCATTGCATATGCAGGTAGCCCCATGCAAGGCTGCTCTGCAGAGCACTTCTCGACATCTATGGGTGCGTTGGTCACATTGGGAGCGAAATTCTCATTGTTCCGAAATCTCCACTTTTTCAGTGCCTTCTAGAAGATTTCACATGTGTCAAACTTCGAATCCATGTGTCCATTTGACATCTATAAGATTGGGAACATGTCTTGCCTATTATTGGAAATTCATTGATTGTAAAACTACCTCAGCCTCTCTACAAATTGAGCACAGATCTTAGTGTTTGATAAGGAAGAATTTGTGTAGAGAAATGTTGGTGGATTTTTCATTGAGGAGATTGATTTGAGTGATAATTTGTTGGAGATATCTGCATTGTGATGAGGTTGGGATGTTGCTGGAGATGGTGAGAAAAAATCATTCATTTGGTTGTAACCTCCCCTTCTATCATTAATAAAGAATACAACTTACTTTTCCCTATATGCATCTGTATTGGCTTTGATTTTCCATATTGCAAGATCTTAGTTGATGTATATGGTTTATGCTTTACTGATTTAGCAAAATAACTTGAATATACATCTGTATTATTTTTGTCTTCTGTTGTTTAGTGTTCATTATTTCAGGAAATATTTTGCACAGATGGGTGTAATTTGAAGCTACAATGGGAGTGACAGAAGGAATCATCTGGAAGCGCTTGGATTCAAAGTAAGAATCTAATCCATTCTGTGTGTCTGTTCTTAGTTAGGAAAAGTAGTTGTATAGTCTTTAACCTGTTGTTCTAGATTAGCACCTATCTAGGGAAGCGTGTTTTATCCCTAATTCACAATTCTATCTAACAAATTGGCGACTCTACTGGGGATATTACTCTTTATCCTAGGTGTTTTAGCTTCTTATTTTCTCTGTTTATTCACCCAGTAGTTGTTACTTAGAAATATTAGGTTTTTTAAGATCCAAATTTGCAAAAGAAGTGTGTTAAACAACTATGTTTTTCCTTTGACATTGCGCCCAACGCACTCTTGGACAGGACACAGTGCTTTGCATAGCATTGTCTCCCTTTCAGGCCTGTGTTGCAAAGCAATGTCTCTCTTTAGAGACCGTGTTGCCTCTTGAAGCCATCCAAATTCCCTTGAATTTGCATTTGCAGTTTCTTCCAGTTTGTTTGCTGATGTGTTTGGAAAAGACCGAGCCTCATATTAACCAGTGAATTCATCTACCTCTTCCTACTTTGAAAGAAAATTTGTTCAATGTTTGTTTAAATATTTTTTCTTTATCATTGGTAAGTTAATTTAAAAGTATTTTTATTGTCGCATTAGATCCATTTGCTTTTGAAAAAGGTAATGTCGTAAAATCTTCGTTTCCTGATAGGAGAAATTGTTGTTTTATTCCTCATTTTTCCTTCAAAAGAGAATTTTTCTTTTGTATTCCTCATTTCTCAAAAGTAAAAGGCATTTGATTTTTTTGATTTAGTGCACTTATTTTCTTTTCTGCATTCATAACATTAAAGGAACTAAAAAGAAAAATCTTCATTTTCATGTAGTGGTTTGTGTGTTTTTCAAAAAGGAACAATTAGGAAATCTGCATTTAGTTTTTGTTCTTTGATTTGTTTGCTCGCAAATTGATTGCTCTTTCCCTCTAGTAGCTAGGTTTTCCATTGAAAAACTAAAAGTGAAATATTGCTTATCATTCTTAGTTTCATTTTAGGAATTTTCCAATACATCATCGCAGTGAACCTTTGAAAGGAAAATTTTTAAGCAAGATCAACATAAAATTAATCTCAATTTACCTAACAAAGCATTGGAACCATAACGATAACATTTAGAAGGTCTAGGCTAGAGACATGTTCTGGCATCCTAAAACATCACAATTGTCGTTAACTTGTCTGCGATACATTACGAGTGTGATACCTCACTCCATGTACATAAGTTTATCGTAGCTCGTCCATGTACTTTCGGGTATATCGGGCGGTGTTACAGTACGAAAATTATAAAGGGGTGCTCTCACTGTGCGGTTTCGCATCAGACAGCGCTAATACGGACTTAGGCCTCCACGTACCTTAGGGTATATTTGGGAGGACAAATTTTAGGTGTTATCAATCCATAGTGAACCGAGTCGGCGACCTTGTAAATTGTGATACACCGAACACAACATTCGGGGAAATTGCCTGCCCGTACTTCTTGGTTCGCCAGGAGGTATTCTACAGTTTCCAATTTCTTGGTAAACGTTTTGCCTAGTAATACCCTTTTATTTTGTTTTTTTTTTTTTTAATGTTGAAATAAATCAGTAATTGTGGAAGAACAAAATCCTTTCCCCCATAATTCGCGTAGATTAGCATTAAAACCACCTTTACCACTAGAAGTTACTTCTGGTAGGCGAAGGTGATCATGATCTACCGAAACTAGTACTATTAGTACCTTTGGTGAAACATCAAATTCCCATATACCAGATTTGGCACAAGTTGTTTCTACAAATCCCAGTTTGTCTATTGTTGTCAAAACAAAGTTGTCACAGCTACCCGTGGTCACAATCCATCCAATCAGTGAGACCATACCTCCTGAACCCAACGTTGTTCAACTGGAAGTTGATCCAGATCCCATTGTGCTTTAGGGGGCAACTGTTATTGGTCAGACTGGATATCATCCCCAGGACCAATAGAATAGGTTCTATCATCCCCTTATATTTCAGTTTCTATATTCCCTAAGTGAAGAAAATCTTGATCCTGAAGTCGAATTGTTGAAGATGGAAACAAGAAACAGTGAAGGAGGCATCCTGAAACATCTTTCCTGATCCTAGTTGGAAAGTGATCACCTAAACTAGGTGGGGACCACACAGGTGATTTTTGTCGCAAAGTCTATTTTTAGACTATGTCTATTTTTAGACATATGGATCATGTTCTATGAGTTGCAGGATGCTATTTATGGATGATTGGTCGAGTTGGTAAAAATAGATGGACCTCTATTTTTAGACATTGGGCGGTTTCTATTTTTAGACTGCCGGGCTAAAAATAGAATAGTCAAATATTATTAACCCTTAATAATATTTAGACTATAAACATTATCTTATCCTCTTGGAGAACTTCAGTTTGATGCTTGGATGTGGCACATGCAGCTGAAAGAAGGAAATACACTTTTCCTAGGGGTTAGTTGAGCTATTGCATGGTTGACTTCAGTTAGAACTCATGTGGCAGAGTTTGGTGGAGTTGATGAGACAGTTGGTGGAGTCGTGTTCGGTTTAACTTAGTTGAACTAGTTGTATTTAGTCTAACTGAAAAATACACTAGTGATGAGTGGTGTGAATTAATTATTAATTAATTCACTAATTATTAACTCATAAATCAAATAAAGAACACATCAGTTAACTGCAATGCATGGACAGTTCAGTGGAGACCAGTGTTAGAGGTGGGTGAAAGGGTGAGTCTACTATCAGTTGTGACTATGGCTGTGCATGAGATTTGCACACACATTGATTGAGATTTTCAATGAGGATTGCGCAGTACAAGCCAGGTGGATTCGAACTTGGATCTCATCATTATTCATCTTCGATTGCGCAGTAGAGGCAGACAGACTTGTGGAGGAGATTTGAACCTGTGACTTGTTCATCTTCCGTGCTAGTTTGTGTGTAGCATGTGAGATAGTGCTGAGAGCTGTGAGAGCTTTGTGCTATGTATTGTTACATGTTCTCTATCATTATAATATACAGATAGTTGGGGGTTTTCAGCTGTATGCTTTCCCCATTACATACTGTGTTATATGTGTGCTTGACTAGGTTTTAATGTGCGCATGTGACTGCTTCTATTTCTGCATATTGATGATCAATTGTAGAAGAGGTTATGTATTATGCATGAAGCTTAAATAGTGTGTAATCAGGATAATCTCGGTGAATAATTCAACTACTATTCAAATTTCTACATGGTATCAAAGCGAAATTGATCATCGGATCTATTACAGTGATTACAATTTATTTCGGTAGACAGAGTCTGTAAGCGGGCCAGGTAGCCTCTAGATCCATCCTTTCTTTGAAAGGTGATATATCCAGTAAATGCCCCTATAGTCGATCTCTGTGCTAGAAATAATTTGTTCTCACAGATCAGAAGCAGTTGAGTTTTGAGCTGGTGGAATTCGAATTTGCAGCAGTGTTTTCTTGGTGTCGAAGTCAAAATGTCTTTCAACGGATTGCGATTGGAGTATGCCCTTGAGGGCAGCTCGAATTATGTTGCATGGAAGGACAGGATGGAGGTGGTGTTAGATGAAAATGGGCTGAAGGAGTTCATAGATGCTGAAGTCCCAAAGCCTACTGATGTTGCTCAAGTTGAGGCTTGGCAAAAGAAGACAGCAAAATGTCGAAGGATTCTATTGGAGGGCGTGAAGGATCACATTGTATCTAGCCTGCATGGAAAATATTCTCCATACTTGATGTGGAAAGCGTTGATAGATTTATTCCAAAGCAAGAGCGACCAGAGGAAGTTGGCGCTCAAGGATAAACTCAGACACATAAAGATGGAGAAAGGCGACAGTATGCCCAAGTACCTCACGAAGTTCATCCAATGCAGGGATGAGCTGGGAAGTGTGGGGGTGACTATAGATGATGAGGAATTGGTGAGCTTGGCTCTCCTTGGTATTCTGAAGAGTTGGCATTCCTATCAGGACTCTGTCAATGGTTGGGAGAAATTGCCAGGATGGGAGTGACTTTGGTCGGATCTTGTGCAAGAGGAGATAAGGCGGAGTACCAGGGACGGATCTTCATCAAAGGCATCTGATGAAGAAAATTGCGCTTTGGCTGCCAAAGCAAAGAAGGGGAAGAGCAAGAAATCTTCTCATTCCGGTGCGAAAGGCAAGAAGCAGGACATGTCCAAGGTGAAGTGCTTTCACTGTCACCAACACGGACATTATGCCACAAATTGTCCGCAGAAGAAGAAAAATAAGCAGGTTGCTGGATCTGCAGCTGGAGAGGCCTTAGCCTCGCAGTTTGAGCTGGATTTTTCGTTGATCGCATGCTTGGTATCAAGTGTGATGGGTTCAGTTTGGTTCTTGGACAGTGGCACTTCCTTTCACATGATGGGAGATGTGAATCTTTTCAGTGACTTGGTGGAGAAAGATCTCCAGTTGCATGTTGAGTTGGGCGACAATGGAAAATACAATGGGACCGGCATTGGTACCATAACCTTTCAGAGGGAGTCAGGTAAACTCATTCTTTTACAAGATGTAGTGCATGTTCCAGGTTTAAAGAAGAATTTGATCTCAGTCGCAATGTTAGAGGATAAAGGGTATGAAGTTGTCTTCAGTGAAGGAAAAGTTTTCCTTCAGCACAAGGCAACAAAAAAAGTCAAGAAGGTTGGGATTCAAGCAAAGAATCTCTATAGACTTGAAGTAGATGGGATGTCTACGGAGCTTCCTACTGTTGGGAAGTGCAAGAAAGACATGCAATTGATGCTTGAGAGGGAGCAAGTTTTGCATGCAGGTAATAGTGAACCTCAGGATTTGGAGCAGCCATAAGATGAGGATCATGGAGTGGAATAAACCACTCATGCAGAGAAATTTTGTGCCAGATGGGCAGAGGGAGTGCATGCAGCTATACCACCAGGTGAGAGGTGGGGTGACATGCATGAATAATCCCAAGAGGAGATTTCTGGGAAGGATTCATGAGATGGTGTGGATCTCATGAATTGAACCTGAGTAAAAGGTGCCCACAGTGCAGTAGTAGCATGATCAGTTGGATTGATGCAGGCAGATCAAAGTGACAGTGTCGGATACTGGAGCGCGAATCAGAGTTGACAGCAAGTGCAGAGTGCATGGGTGCAAGAGTTCAACAGCGCAGTGGTTCCTGCTGACATGTGCAATTGGGCCCAGTAGAAGTCGAAGACTTTGATGATAGATGCATCAGACTGATTGAGTTTTTTGGAGCCTATTCAGTTTCAGAGGAGTTTTAGAGCATATGCATGGAGTTGCATGGCGCTTGTGAGGGTTGCAGGGCGAATGCATGGAGTTGCATGTCGCATGCAAAGAAAATCCTTTCTTGTTGAGAGGGAGTGTTGAAGATGGAAACAAGAAATAGTGGAGGAGGCATCCTGAAACATCTTTCTTGATCCTATTTGGAAAGTGATCACCTAAACTAGGTGGGGACCACACAGGTGATTTTTGTCGCAAAGTCTATTTTTAGACATATGGATCATGGTCTATGAGTTGCAGGATAATATTTATGGATGATTGGTCAAGTTAGTAAAAATAGATGGACCTCTATTTTTAGACATTGGGCGAAGTCTATTTTTAGACTGCCAGTCTAAAAATAGATCAGTCGAATATTATTAGCCCTTAATAATATTTGGACTATAAACAATATCTTATCCTCTTGGAGCACTTCAGTTTGATGCTTGGATGTGGCACATGCAGCTGAAAGAAGGAAATATGCTTTTCCTAGGGGTTATTTGAGCTATTGCATGGTTGACTTCAGTTAGAACTCATGTGGCAGAGTTTGGTGGAGTTGATGAGACAGTTGGTGGAGTTGTGTTCGGTTTAACTTAGTTGAACTAGTTGTATTTAGTCTAACTGATAAATACACTAGTGATGAGTGGTGTGAATTAATTATTAATTAATTCACTAATTATTAACTCGTAAATCAACTAAAGAATACATCAGTTAACTGCAATGCATGGACAGTTCAGTGGAGACCAGTGTTAGAGGTGGGTGAAAGGGTGAGTCTACTATCAGTTGTGACTATAGCTGTGCATGAGATTTTCACACATTGATTGAGATTTCCAATGAGAATTGCGTAGTACAAGCCAGTGGGATTTGAACTTGGATCTCATCATTATTCATCTTGGATTGCGCAGTAGAGGCAGGCAGACAGGTGGAAGAGATTTGAACTTGTGACTTGTTCATATCTGAGCTAGTTTGTGTGTAGCATGTGATATAGTGCTGAGAGCTGTGAGGAGATTTGTGCTATGTATTGTTACATGTTCTCTATCATTATAATATACAGATAGTTGGGGGTTTTCAGCTGTAAGATTTCCCCATTACATACTGTGTTATATGTGTGCTTGATTATGTTTTAATGTGCGCATGCGACTGCTTCTATTTCCGAAAATTGATGATCAATTGTAGAAGAGGTTATGTATTATGCATGAAGCTTAAATAGTGTGTAATCAGGATAATCTCAGTGAATAATTGAACTATTATTCAAATTTATACATGGTATCAGAGCGAAATTGATCATCGGATCTATTACAGTGATTACAATTTATTTCGGTAGACAGAGTCTGTAAGCGGGCCAGGTAGCCTCTGGATCCATCCTTTCTTTGAAAGGTGAAAAATCCAGTAAATGCCCCTACAGTCGATCTCTATGCTAGAAATAATTTGTTCTCATAGATCATAAGCGGTTGAGTTTTGAGCTGGTGGAATTCGAATTTGCAGTAGTGTTTTCTTGGTGTCGAAGTCAAAATTTCTTTCAACGGATTGCGATTGGAGTATGCCCTTGAATTTTTTCCTATATTGGTCACTCCACAATATATTGTAGCCATTGAGTCTCCCATATCACCTAGTAAACCACTTGAAATATACTTCGGGCCAGACGGTGAAGTTCTTCCACTTGGTTTGATTTCGATTGAAGAAATATCACAAGACGAGACACCTTTAACTCCAACTCATTTTCAGTAGGAGCTTTACCTATACGAGTCTTTTCCTCAATCACCTTCCTCTGCTTTTGTTGATCATGTTTCACTTCGAGTTCCCATAGATTCTATATGGTATACATTGGGTCATTTGACCATGGTTGAGACAACATCCCAGACTGAACCATCTATTTCAGTTGTGACAACATCTACTGTTGCTTCATCTTAGAAGTTGTGTCCATTAAATTCACCCATGTCATCATCTGGAATCCTATCTAGTTCATCCCTTATGAGTACTGAATGGCTTGATCCTTTATTCACATCTTCAGTGCAATATCAAGTTGATCCCATTAGTCATTCTCCTTGGTGGCCGGTGATACCACAAAAATTACCCTCGGAAATTCCAAAATTCAATGGAAACCCTGGAGAAGACCCGTCAACGCATGTTATAACTTATCATTTGTGGTGTTCATCCTTAAATTATTACTCTGTTAGACTATGTCTTTTCCAACACACACTCACTAGTCCAACTGCAAAATGAGGATGGTTCTTTTACTGTGTCAAGCTCGTGAAAAAATGAAACAGATTACGAGGATAGTTCTTTTTTCTTGTATCAACCTCATTAAAAAATGAAACAAGTGCCTACGAGGATAGTTATTTTACTATGTCAACCTCATTACAAAATGAAACAGGTCATGAGCATAGTTCTTTTCCTGTGTCAAGCTCGTTAAAAAATGAAACAAATCCTCCCCTATAATGAACCTTCATTCCATCCAACTATAGGTGAATGAATGAAGCTTGGGGGGCATCTTCTATTGCAGGGGGAATTTGACATGTGCTCTTGTAGGGGGCATTCAAAAAATTCTCACTAATTGCACACAATCGACCATTGAAATTCGGGGGCAAAACAGGTTCAGAGCTCCAAAATGAAAATGGTAACTATGGAATGGTAAAAATGAAAAGTAAAAACTCTTTTTAATAGTCATTTAATTGTTTGCAAATCATATATATTGCTATGACTATGGTTTTATTATGATTTTATCATGAAATAGGTATTTTTAATCCATTTGATGTTGTTTTGAACAGGTTTTACAATTAATGAACAAATTAGTCGTGCAGATTTATTTCAAGAATGATTTGACAACAAAGCATACTTTTTATCCTTATTTTTTGAGCTTTGTTAAAAATGAAAAAGGACTTGAAGCGCACTTTTATCTCTTTTTCGATCTTCGATAATAGCAAAAAAGGAATCCCTGGAGTCTTCTTTCAGCTCTTTTCAGACTTCGATAATGTGAAAATATTGTCGAGCACTTGTCTTTTCAAGCTCGTAAAAGTAAATGAATTGATATCTACTCAGTATAAGTTTAACCCTTTTCTGAACTGAGATAGATTATTTATGAAAAAGGAATACCTTAGTCAAACATGACTAAAGAGGTTCTCTCAGATATTATTTTACACTTTTTCGGATCTGAGTGACAAATTTACAAAAATTTACTTATGGAGTTTTCTTTCATCCTCTTTTTCAAACTCTCTAAATATGAAAAAGGACTGGGCTATCACTGTCGTTAAGCTCGTTAAAACATAAAATAGCGACGGGCTTTTCGATCATGGGAAGAATCGAGTTTCATTCATCTCTATACTCGTTAAATTATTAAATAGTGATACATTATTCGCCCGAAGGGTTGAATTATAGATTAGGAAAATGTTATCCTCCTCAAGCTTGTTAAAAAATAAAGAGGTACTGGTCGACAAATGACCGGGGAAAATTTTGGAAAAGTGAGCAAAAATTCTTTATGGTAGCAAGTCGCACTTGAACATGACACTTAATTCACTCCATGTCCGTTACTGTTTGGGTTGCGTAATAATCTTAACAGTTCATTCATACCTATGGTTCATCATACCTTCACTTCAGTTTTGGGTCAATGCTACCAACTCATCACAGTGTTGCTGATATGTTTAAGAGAATTCATCAAGTGAATAAACTCATCCTTTTGCAATACTCATAAACCTTTATTCTCATGACCGTCATCCCTAAAAATTGCTATATCAAGTCATACCCTTTTCATCGAAATCAGTAACTCTCGTTTCACAATAAGGTGACTTCCTATCGACAACAAATCATTATCTAGGAATTTCACTTAGAAACATCAGATTCCAGTACCATGAGGCTTGTTATAGTATCGACAAGATCCTCGCTTCCAGACTTTTGACCGAAAGATTTTGTTTGGTGTTCGACATCAAATCATCTATTTATGCCTTATGAAATGTATTGCAGTACCTTGAGGGCCATTGACATCAATGGTGGTTCTCTCGCGTTTGTTAACAACTCACATCATTGGTTGGTAATCAAACAATGTCTTTCCATGTTCGACGACAAATCATATATTTGCATGGCTAGACTTGTACACGAATGATCGAGTGAACGAGATAAGAAGACCCCGGATCTAGTTTCAGCCATCTAGGCTGTGATTTCAGGATTTTTGTACACATAATATATACGGTGACCTTACATACAGATCGTCATATGAATAGGGGCCTATATCTGTAGGCATGTCTGCATTGGGCAACATTCCAATGTCGATGACTTTCTGAATTATGTACATGTTATTAGATTGTTTATGTGCTAAACATGGGAATTCCTACCCTGAGAAATTATGATCAAGAGGATATATCATGATGTAACGTATTTTAAGATTGATTCAGGTCGCCACTCCGCTTCATCTCCAACTCATCATAGTTTAAAGCATATCAATCAAAATATTGTTGTTATTATTCTAACTTCATGCTTTAGGGGGAAATTTTTATAGGTCAATTTGGGCATCATTCCCAATGACCTAGTTAACTGGGCATCAGATCTAGGACCAATGTATAGGTTCTATCATCCCATAACATTTCAATTTAGATATGCCCTAATACAAAGAACATGACAGATCAATCAAGGACTTTCATCTACAAAGGTTTCCAAGGTTTGAAGTTTATAATATATCATATGAGAGCTCACATACGCTGCCTTTAAAGGGACTAAGTGCACTGCATATGCAGGTAGCCCCATGTAAGGTTGCTCTGTAGAGAACTTCCCAACATTTATGGGTGCGTTGGTCACATTGGGAGCAAAATTCTCATTGTTTCGGAATCTCCACTTGGCCAGTTCCTTCTAGAAGAGTTCACATGTGTCAAACTTCTAATCCATGTGTCCATTTAACATCTACAAGGTTGGGAACATGTCTTGCTTATTATTGGAAAGTCATTGATTGTAAAACTACCTTAGCCTTTTTATAAATTGAGCACAAATATTAGTGTTTGATAAGGAAGAATTTGTGTAGAGAAATGTTGGTGGATTTTTCATTGAGGAGATTGATTTGAGTGACAATTTGTTGGAGATATCTGCATTGTGATGAGGTTGGGATACTTCTAGAGATGGTGATACAAAATCATTCATTTGGTTGTAACCTCCCCTTCTATCATTAATAAAGAATATAGCTTACTTTTCCCTATATGAATCTGTATTGGCTTTGATTTTCCATATTGCAAGCTCTTAGTTGATGTATATGGTTTATGCTTTACTGATTTAGCAAACTAACTTGAATAGACATCTATATTATTTCTATCTTCTGTGTTTAGTGTTCATTCTTGCAGGAAATATTTTTCATAGCCGGCTGGAATTTGAAGCTACAATGGGAGCGACAAAAGGAATCATTTAGAAGCGCTTGGATTCAAAGTAAGCATCTAATCCATTCTGTGTGTCTGTTCTTAGTTAGGAAAAATAGTCGTATAATATTTAACCTGTTGTTCTATATTAGCACCTATCTAGGGAAGCGTGTTTTATCCGTAATTCACAATTCTTTCCAATAGGTATATTCTAAGGAGTTAAATGACACCTTTTAAGCTTAATTATTCTCTCTCTCTCACACATTTAATTGCATGTTGTCATATTTTTCTTAGTGAGAATGGTGTATTAAGGGTTGTCATGATTTGAGGCCTAATATGGTTTAAATGTAGGAAAAGGAAGGGAATAATGCCATTTTTGAGAAATATTGCATAATCAAGGCTTAGAGTAGACATAAAGGAATAATTTTAGGGATTTTGACCACCTTCTTAACTCCTAAAGGCAACCAATATATCTTCAATATTCTCCTCCAACAACTCGAAATCACAGGAAGCCAAGCAAGTGAATGATCAAAGGGAGCCAAGATCCACTTCTCTTGTTTTCCAAGGGAACAAAGACCTACTTTTTAGAAATTTTTTCGTAGCTACCCTCTAGCAAAAATAGGGCAGATCAAGAGCTTACTAGGATTAAAAATTTTGATGTAGCTAGAGAACTCTTGGAATTTGTATTAGACATTTATGACTTTCATTATTCATGTAAAATATTGGTTATGAAATAAGGTGAGAATTCGATTTCTTTTCCACTGAGTTTATTTTAGGGAGTTGGGCTTGCAGGTTAGGTCCCAATCCATTGGCCTCAGTCTCCCTTGTGTACATGTTCCTTTATTTTATATTTGAGTAGTTGATTTCTTTCATTACCTGTTTGGTAGCATATAAAACATTAAAACTGTGTGCTAAGCCAAATATATTTTCAGTTTATGATTTCTTGTAAAAGTTAGATAGTTTTTACTTTTATTATCATGAACATGTTTTAGGTTTAGAGGTATATTTATATTTCAATTTCATAGGTAGATTTATCTAAATTCAATTGATATTTTCCACCATTTTTATGATAAGTTTGTCAATGATGAATGCATGAGCAAATGTCTTGATTTCAAGTTTGAATAGAGTAGAAGAGAAGTACCCCTTCAACACCATGATATTAAGTCTTCACCCTTCATCAGATACCTTCCATCTAAGTCACCTACAACCCTATTTTTGTGGTCACCATTACATCATCGAGCGCAAAATTGTGGGTGCAAGACATGATTTTTGAAGAGCTCTAAGCTTGGCCAAGGGCTTATCTATCCTTCATCTACTAGGATCCACATTTCCCCCACCTCTCCTAACCTTCTTCTAATCATTTCTAGCATCCAAATCCTCTCGGCCTATTTATTGTAGCTTTTCAGGACATCTTGTAGCACTACAATAAATCCTGTAGAATATTCTTGTAGTAGCTCTAAACACCCTCTCTTTTAGCCCAAAATAATTCTTCCACCTCACCTAAGCCTAGCAAATCAACCCATGGACCTTTAGCCATGAATATTTGGTCCAAGTGCCCTCTTATACCAGCCAAGTGGCTCCTTGTTTTCCTGAAAAATAGAGCCATTTTAAAATGTGATTAGTCCATTACAAGATGCATCATTAAAAATAGTAGTTAAGCATAATTTAGATAGGACTTATCTAGTCATTGATTCAACATGTGTGCTCTAGATTAGTTTCTTTTTCTAAAGTTCAATTCAGTAATATAGACTATTAATGCCACTTAGTGTAATTTCCTTTTCTTGACTTAGCATAAGTGTGAATATTTTTTTCTTGAAAAATTAGACAGTAGCTGTTAAATGAGTCAGTGTGATCTAAATTATTTTTTTTCCTTGTTAATATATTAATGGTTATGATCTATTTCCATTATTGGATTTCATTTAGAAGTGTGACATACTTCCTTTCCTAGAGTAACCCTAGTTATTAACACCTCATTGTAGAACTAAGATGAGGATGACATGATTAGAGCTCATCTATTTTGCATATAGTATTGTCACCTCCAAGTTTGTAAAAACCCCAGGTTGATAAAGTAAAGTTGAGTAGCCTTTTGGATTTGCAGCACCCTTGGTGCAATACCAGGGCTCACCATAGGTATTTGTTCCTAACAATGATCTTATTCAATGCCCGATAATCAATTCAGAGTATCCAGGTCCAATGCTTTTTTTTACGAGTACACTTGGCCTCCCACAAGGCGTGGAACTTGGTTAGATGTTCCATTTTTTTAGCAACTCCTATATCTGCTACTTAAGCTCTTCATTTTCCATAATAGAGCCACGATATACTAGCCCATTGAGTAGAGGTTCTCTATGATTCAGGTTGATTGAATACTTGACCTGACAGTGCAAGGGTACCCCTGTGGATGAGGAGAAGATGCACCTATACTTCTCCATAACATTATCAAATTGCTTCTAATATACGGAGGAAACATTTATGGGGGTCATGATTATGGCCACGATATTCCCCTTACAATGAGAGTGAATCAGAAAGAATAAAAATTTCCCATTATGGGAGATGTTATTACTGCATTTCTTAGAAGATATTAAATAAATGGCGGTAGGAGGGGCTACCTCTAGTATCCTGTATATTTTTTTGCCCAAAGTAATAATAATAGTGCGATTTCTGGACTCCTACAGAACATGAAACTTCCACAAGTATGGTTGTCCCAATAGAACATCACAAAATTCAAGAGGAAAAACATTATACAATACCTCATTTTTGAAGGGCTTGATGATGTATGGAAGGTGACACTATTGCCTGATACAAATATCTCGTCCTTGGTGAAGCGACCTGTAGTGTATGGTCGTGGATGTGGTGTGGTCGGCAAGCCAAACCACTTAATGGCCTCTACTAAGATGAGGTTATTTTGGCTCCCACCATTGAAAATGAAGTGCAATGGAGAACCTTTCACCCACATCTATGAGTGGAATAGGCGCCTCCCCTCCTTTAGATATTCAAGCTCAATATTTTGTACCTTTGTGGTGGCAATGATGGAACTAGGTTCTACATCAATAATTTTATTCCCCTTATCGTTCCCCTTGTTTGGTTTTGGCTCAAAGTCGGAACATGCATATTAATCTGAAGGTTTTATCTCAGCCACTAGTGACTGCTTGGCATGACACTCATTTGTATTATGGGTGGGGCTCTTGTGGAACTCACACCACTTTCTAGTGTCCTTCATCTTTGTGGTGCTATTATTTTCTTGGGGCTTTGATGGTTTGTCCCAGGTTTCTCCACCTTGCAATATCCTTTGTTATGTATTTTTGAGGCACCCTTTCCTTTCTTCGGATTTTCAGTTCCAAAGCCTTGCTTCTTCTATTTAAATTTATGCTCGATCCTAAAAAAATATTGGTACACTGTGCCAAGATAGGAGATGTCTAGGAACTCCATTTATACTTATGTGTATTTCTGCAGACAACCACAGTACTTGAGTATCAATTTCCATTCATAATCCTTGATACCCAACTTTGTGCATAGGGTATGGAAATTTTCGTCAACTTTGGGACGTCTTAGTCCTTTTCCCGTCGTAGTGTGGTCCACTTTATGTAATTATCTTCATAGCTCCTTACAGGGTAATATTGTTCCTTGAAGACACATCAGAAAGAATTCCAAGAGGGTGCAATTAAAAATAGTGAGGGTTTCTTCTCATCCCTCAACTCACAATAAGTTTCCCACTAGTCCTTGACATGGGGGCTGAATTTGAGGAGTGAAAAAGTAATTGTTTCCCTATCGAAAAAATTATGGACCAAAAAATATCCTTCTAACAAATTTAACCATATATGTAGGGAATTTGCATCTATTTGGCCTTAAAATATAGAAATTTCAAAGCTAAATTGTACCTTAAATGGGGGTAATGCCTCTGATGAGCGTAAGTATTGCTATGAGAATGTTTCAACTCCCAATACTACCAACTAAAATGATCAACCCAGGGTTCATACAAACTTAATAGGGATCAACACTATATGTGCAACAAACAAATTCCTCTTCCTATTCTTAATCCCTTTTATTCAATTGAAATAAGGCAATTAAACAACTTCATACGAGAAAATATCTAGGTAAGTAACCAATCCTATGTTGTAAAAGGGTAAATAACAATACACAAATCTATTCTACTTTTGCTAGAAAGTAAATAGAAACTGATTATAGAAATCATCATTCAAGAAGCAAGAAATTTAAGAGTTAAATGAATACCTAACCAAGCCTCATCTCAACCAAAGTAGTCTTAGAGCATTCATTGGCTATAAATATATTCTACCATGAATTTGGAGTGAATATGGGCAAGGAAGATCTTGAAAACAAACTGCTACAAGATTGTTACAGGGTGTCTATCGTTGGAGTTAACTTACCAAATTCGCAAGAAAATAAAATGAAAATGAGATGGGGTATTTTTTTATATTAAATATGATTTCCAAGGACTCCAATCTAATTGGAATCACTCAAAAATACCGTTGTTAAAATGTGCTAATATTTACTAGAAAATGACTACTCTAAAAACTAGAAATTCCAGAATTAGTGAACTATTTAACCTACCAAATTTATAACAATATCGTGTAAATGTTATTGGGTAAATTTTTTTTATTAAGAATAATGTTTTTAGAACTCAATCAAAGATAAATCAACTCGAAATAGCTTTGTTAACACGTGCTAAAATTCAACAGACAATTACTACTAAAAACCAGAAATTTCAGAGCAATGAATTAGTAAGTTGATCTAAGTGTTGAAAGGCCTAAGCTAATCAATTGAAAATGTTGTGGTGTAAATTTTTATCATTAATTTGAATGTTTTAAAGCTTCAATCCAAGTGGAATAAAATTTAAATAATCTCATTGACATGCGCTAAACTTTAGCATAAAATTATGGCTATTTTTCTACATGATACTTCCAAAAATTATAGAATTGTAAACTAGTAAACCAATCTAGGTAGTTGAATGATGAATATGACTTCGTAAAGTTGATATGAAGATGCATCAAACTTGTAAATGTATAAATGAACTAAAAAAACACTCATTTTAATCATTTAACCAATCTAACCTGCAACAAATGAAACATCAATATTAAGTGCTAAAAGAGGAAATGCAAGAAGAACAAATGCAAGTGAATAAGAAGTGAAAATAAGATAAAGAAATCATACAAAACGGCTCTGAGGGTCCTGGGGTGGCCAAGCCCAAGGATACTCAGATTCCTATGAAGGAAACCAAGCTTTAGAAGCTAAAAATGACACCAAACTTCATTATTAGATTCAATCCAAGTAGATCCCTGCTAGAAATGAAAGTAGAGTTGCAAAATGACAAGTTTTATCCACAAGAAAACTAAGAGAACGTGCACCTAGAGGAAAATTAGAAAACATGGATCTAGTTCCCAATAGTAGGAATCTTCATTAAATGATAGGGAGAAAATTCCTGTCTTTTCTCAATATCTAGATCTACATAATATGTTCAATAATTTCATAACATCATGTTCACTTATTATCCTATATTGCTCCATCCTGGGGCAGGGAGCAAGTCCCTTTACTATCTCATTCATAATTTACTCATTATCTTCAAAAATAAATAATATTAGGCACATAATATTCGCTTATATTCAAATATTCCTAATTAACACATTATAGCTCAAAAATATGTGATCAAATGAGAAGATATAGGTTATATGTGTTGAAGAATGGTTAGATGGGCCTTAAATCGTATCTAATTTGGAGGTCCATCATACGCTCCTTTTGAAAGTGTTTCTCATCCTCTAAGAAAATTAGTGACATAGTTGTACCTCATTGATGGCCTTGGTGGCCTCTCTCTTGTACATTTCGTAGTCCTTTCCCTTAACAAGCTTAGTTGTAGGTTTTGCAAGGACAAGCACAAAATATGGTTGTTTTTTTCATGAATTTGTTTAACAATATTTTCAAGAAAAAAAACTTAACTTTTCTCTTTGAAAGAGAACTTTGTTGGCTTCTAGTGCAAAGTGGAATCATCTCCATTGCATTCACACCATCTCCCTTGACACCCTCATTAAATTTTCACGCATTATTCCAAGATTCATATGCAAAGAAAAATCATAGTTTTTCTAGAGACCATTATTATGCCTTTCCCCCATGTGTAAGATGGGCCCTTGAAGGGTTATAAGCTTGGAAAGGTCTTCCAAATCCTTTCTAAACCTCTTGCTACCTATTTCCACCATTTTACCTCCTATGGAACCCTCAAAATTATTTCCAATGCAATATTGTAGAAATACAAAGCATCCTATAGTAGACTTGTAGCATCCTGTAGCACATCACAATATCTATTAGGTCTTGACCAGAATTGCACCTCATGCCTAATTTTTTCCTCTTAACTTTCTATAAAAATTTTTAGGCCTTGGACACAAGCTAGAAGAGATTAGATACCTCTTGGGAAGCCTTTTTTCATCAATGTGGTTTGAGTTCTATTTTGATTGTGAATGCCTTTTTTCCTTTTTCTTCCTTCTCCTTCTCTTTTTTGGCCTAGATGATGTCCCAATAGCCGTTGGAGTTCTGCATTATTATATTTATGTCACAAAATTTTTTATTAGGTCTTTGTTAGGCACTGTTTTTTTGTGTTTAGCACAGTTTGTGCCTCTGCTTATCCTTCTTCCTTCACTTTTTTCCTTTTGGATTATATCCCTCTTCTCCATCCACTTTTTTTTTCATTAGCTTATTCTTCTCCTTCTTAGTTGTGGGCTCTCTATGGTTAAATCCACCCCCTATGTGCCCTTCTGTAGCTTCTTCAAAATTTTCAAGGAATTTTATGTCAATTGTTGTTTTCTGAGTAGATTATGGTTTCAAGGAAGAGGTGAGGGGTCGTGTTATTATTCTATAAATATGGAGTAAAATTACATTCCAAATTCAAAGAAAATTAATCTTGCTGCTATGCTTCTTCCCTCACATGTAAAAGATATTTTGAAAGAAATAAATTCAATTTTCAAGGGTTTGCTATAGGATGTATGTACATGCATACATTAACAAAATTATCCGACTCTTTGTACGTGGGAGGTGATGAAAATGCGCTACTTAGCCCTCCCTAGGAGACTCCTTCATGGTTGTGGGGGTTTGGAGGAAAATTTACAGCAATTTGAACCTTTTTTCACCTCTTGGCCTATTCCTATAGTAGTAGTATGCAATCCTATAGCAGTTTTCTCTGATCCTGTAGCACATTTTGTTCGACTTTGTAGCTTATTTGTAGCACCCTAGGGGAGCCTTGGGCATTTCTATATTAACTCTCGACATCTTAGTGGGCCTCTCTTATTATTTTAGGAATGCATTCTTGGTATAAATGAGATTCAAGATTGTACTTCTATTCCTTTCGTGGTTTGGTGGTGAGCTCAACATGCTATATGAGTTGGCCCCCACCTACCACCTTCATAACTTCTCAAACCCATTAGCCCACTCCTTGAAATTATCACCCTTATTTTTTTCATTTTACCCATGTTTAATGAGAGAGGTGGTTAACATCACTTAACTGTTCGAGGGTGCCCGAGATTACTAACCACCTCCAGCCTACAAAACCTTCTTTCTTGTGCATTGATTTTTTTTTTTGACCATAATATGCTCAAGAGGAGAGGTGAATAAAATTGCATACTTGTGCCTACCTGATAATATTTGGTTGCCTTAACGTCTACATGTTTCTTCAGAAATGCTGGTTGATCTACTAACTATTTGAGCTGCTATTTTCCACGCTATTTTATTCATGATCTAGTCCTTCTTTTGAAAAAAATATTTATGTAGATATTTTCTGATAGGTCCATGACTGAATGAAGTTTGTTGATGAAGGTCCTTCAAATGGTGGATCGATCTGTTATTTTTGGAGATGAATAGTGACCTTGTAGCATCTCCTCAAGTGTTTTGTGGCTACCCAATATCACAAATATTGTCCTTCAATGCTTCAAGATGGCTAAGTATTCACTCTGGTGTTGTCAAGTATCTCAACCTGTGGTTTTGTAGGTTTTGTTCAAGTTTTTATAGGATTTGATTTTTTCTTGTATCATTCAGACAGTCCCCTCCAATACCATAATAAAATTCATGCAATGCATTCAACAACTATGATAATTCGTGGTGAACTCATAGATAGGGTTCTAGAAACTTTGGTGGTGGTGAAAATTGTGGAAGAAGGGGTGAAATTGGGTTTTTTTCATGGACATAGATGAATTTTTGGATGGATAGGTGATTAAATGGTGTATATTATGGATGATGGAGGTGTGGTAGACTTATTTTTTCATCCCCCCAAGGAAAACACAATATTTGACCCTTATCTTTATGTCGATCATAATGTTGTAGCACTACATGAAAATCATGTAGAAGAATTGTTTAATACATATCTCTCAAATGGAAGATTGGATTCACTTGAAATTATTTTAGCATGTTTCCATCACCCTCATGCATCTCTCCATAAAAAACCTTGGCCAATGGATGCACTAATATCAAGAAAAATGGAAATGGTTATCGGTGATGGTGGCCAGTTTCTCGAAAAGTATGCATTGGAATTTTCTGAACTTTTTAACGCATGTTAGCATCATCCTTATGAATATCCCCATGAAACAACTTGAAAAAAAGATGCACTTTTTTTGAAATATGGTCAAAACAATTTATGCCCTATGTTTTTTGGCAATCCTGTAGCAACACAAAACTTTCCTGTGTCACTTTAGGAAAATGAGGAAATTGAATGCGAAAGGCTTGGGAATCATGAGAATTGACATCATAATGAATTGTGATGATGAAAAGAGATATATGGATTTTTTCTTAGCCATGGTTGAGCATATTGGTACAGAAGTTGGAAAATTCAATGTTGACCACCCTAAACTAGATGGTTGTTAAACTTATTCTTGTTGTGCTAACTTAATGTTGTTGCTTGAATATGTTGGAGAGAACCTGCATTCATAAGAGAGAGATGTTTGGAGAAAATAATTTTTTCCTTTTCTTCTTAGGGCTACTTGATGCCTCAATGAGGTTTTCAACTAGTAGGCTTTGAAATGCACCTAAGTATTAGAGACCAACTTATATGACTTTGATGATGCAAAACATTGTTGAAGAGAGAGGTGCTCCTATTTAGTAATTTTCAGGAATGAAAATTCAATATAGCTATGATGCCCTTGGTTCACTTTCTCATCTAGATAATTCAGTATACCTTCTTCCTCCATGCCATTCAAATCTTCTACTATTTTCTAATTAGTCCCTTGAACACATAAAAGATCTGATGATAAGAATAGTAGAAATTATTCAATATCAGGCTTTAATGGCTTATCTCCATCAAATGTAGTACGCGATTATTTTGGATCTTCTTCTTTTGGATGTTGTCCTTCAATGACACTAGGAGAATAATATATATTTTTAAATAGTCTACCTGATATAACATGAATACAATTTAGATCAAAAGGGGTTTCTTGGGAGTGTGCTTGGGAGTTTTATACCTTAGCATTGTAAGTGGGCTAAGTTATTTTATTATGGTTCGGAAATGGTTGTACAGGTAGTTGAGTGAGAGTGGATATTTGACATGGATGTGGCTGAGGTTGTGCTTTTGGCGGAGGTGAATGGTATGGATAATATGGAGTTGGGTAAGGAGGATATTGAGGAAAATATTAAGGAGATTTTGGATTTCTCCCATAAGGTCCTTTCCAATGTTGTTACCAAGATTAGTTTTTGGGTTAAGACGGCCAAGGTGGCCAAGAAAAGGGTGTTCTTCAATTACTTTGATATTCCTATGTGTGACATTGAAATTGAGAATAGGATCTTGCATCATACTAGGTTGACTAGGATACCATGATATTCTTGGAGCTACATAACATAATTTCTTTGGTGATTGACTTGCTACATTTTCCTCCTGGGAAACTTCCTTCAACATTGGCAATGATGGGAAATATTTAGTAGCATGTGATTATGCATGGATAACAAAAATATCAACATTAATTTTTTTCTCATTTCACATTCTTAAAATTTCTACTTGTTCACTTAAATTGCTAAGAATTTATGCTTTAAAGTTGTTGAGAAAATTTCCAATTTCAACTTGACTTACCGATCTCAATGTTGATTTAATTACTCTTTCCCTTCCTCTTGATATGCGCTCGCATATTTCATAGTTTTCTTTAGATGATAGTTGGTATACATCACCTCTACTCATGAGATCAAGGAGATAAATCCACTCAACCATAATTGTTCTAAGTAAGAGGCTTTTTAGTGTGTCAAATCATAAATGATGTAATTTTTCCCTCTTAACATTAAACATAAATATCTCTATTGGATCCTCAAGGATCTCATCTTTTGTTTGAATCATTCTAAATATTTCTTATTTCAAATCATAATCTTTATATTTTTCTAGAAATATATTTTTTCATATCATTCCATGATATAATTGAATTAGTCCCTAAACTCATGAACTATTTAAGAGCTCTATCATTTAGTGTTTCCAAAAGAAATCATAAATTTTCAGTGTTTAATAAGTAACCATAAGATCTGAAAAGTATTTCAAATTCAAAGAGAAAGGTTTCGATATCTTATGAACTCATACTGTGGAATTTAGGAAGAAATGATGGAGGGATATTTTTCATCTGAATGATGATATTAGTATCTTGAATGGGAAATCCAAGAGGATATTCCTCATTATTATCATTTTCATCCATTTATTCTACCTTCTATACCACCTCTTCTTCTTATACATTCACAAGTGGATGGCGATGTGGTTCTTACTGCACCATGTGGTTAAATGGTGGGTTGTGGTATTGAAGAAATATATATTTTTAGTTTTTATAAGAAAAATTGAATGAAAATTATAATGTAATGAGAGATACGTAATGATTTTTTATTTTTATTTTATTTTATTTTATTATTTTATTATTTTATTATTTTATTATTTTATTTTATTTTTTTTTCAGAAAAGAAAGAAGGAATCATTCCAAGAACAAGAGAGTGCTTCACCCTCCCTGTATGTGCAACAAAAAGCAATAAGCCCCAATATTACAATAAAAATTATGCAACTTCGAAGGTACCAACCCTTAAATTATCAACCCAGGGTTCGTACAAAATTAAGAGGGGTCGACATTGTATGTGTCGCAGACACCTTCCTCTTCCTAGTTTGAATCCCTTTTATGAAATTAAAAGAAGGAAATGAAATAAATTCAAACAATAAAATATATAGGTAATCCTCCATTTCTAAGTTGTAAAAAGGTAAATAACAATAAGAAAATTTCTTCTACTTTTGTTGGAAAGTAAATCTTGACTAATTGCAGAAATGAACATTCAAGAAGCAAGAAAAGTAAGAGTTAAATGGCGGCTTAACCAAGCCTCAACTCTACCAAAGTGGTCTTAAAGATTATATAGGCTATAAATATACTTATACCATGAATTTGGAGTGAACATGGGCAAGGAAGATCATGAAAACAAACTGCTACATGATTTCTACAGGATTGCTACATGATGTCCGTTACTAGAGTTAACTTACCAAATTGCCAAGAAAATAAAATGAAAATGAGATGGGGTGATTATTTTTATTAAATAGGATGTCCTAGGACTCCAATATAAGTTTATTCACTCAAAAATACCCTTGTTAACATGTGTTAAAAATTATTAGAAAAAATACTACTCTAAAAACTAGAAATTCTAGAATTAGTGATCTAGTTAACCTACCAAATGCCTAACCATATCAAGTTAAAATTATATGGGATATTTTTTTTCCTTAAAAATAATTTTATTATGAATCAATACAATTTTAGTAAACTCTAAATAGATTAGTTAACATGTGCTAAAATTTAACAGAAAATTACTACTAAAAACTAGAAGTTTTAGAGAAATGAACTAGTAAGCTGATCTAAGTGCCCAAATCCCTAAGTTAATCAAGTGAAAATGTTGTGGAGTGAATGTTTTTATGAGGTTGGATATTTTTAAGATTCAATCCAAGTGGAATGAACTTGAAATAATCTCATTAACATGTGCTAAAATTTATCAGAAAATTATGACTATTTTGCTACACGATACTTCCAGAAATTCTAGAATTGTGTACTAGTAAACCAATCCAAGTAGCTCAATGATGAATATTAATTTGAAAATTTTATATGAATATGCATCATAATTTTAAATGTATAAATTAATTTTAAAACCACTTATTTAAATCATTTAACCAATCTAACCTACAACAAATGAAACATGAATATTAAGTTCAGAAATAGGAAATACAAGAAGAAGAAATGCAAGTGAATAAGAAGTGAAAAGAAGATAAATAAATTGTGTAGAAGGACTTTGAGGCCCTTGCGATATCCAATCCCAAGGATAATCAGAGTACTATGAAGTAAACCAAGCTTTAGAAGCTAAAAATGGCACCAAACTTCATTATTAGAGTCAATCCAAGTATATCCCTGATAAAAATGAAAGTAGAGCTACTAGTAACTAAATGACAAGTTTTCATCACAAGAAGACTAATAAAATCATGCCCTTAGAGGAATATTCGAATTGGTACTTATAAAAATTGATGGGAAATCATCCTCCTTGAAATCAGGGAACTTTCCCCTCCAAAATCCCTCAAAAAGTTGATCTGATTCATAACAGTAGGAATCTTCATTAAATGACATGGTGCACATTCCTATATTTTCTCAATCACTGGATCCCAAAAATCTATTCAATAATTTCGTAATATCTTTTTCATTTATTACCAAATCTTGGTCCATCATGTAGCAACGAGCAAGTCCCTATATTATCTCATTCATAATTTACTCAATATTCTGCAAAAATAAATAATATTAGGCACATAATATGCAATTATCTCTAAACCTTGCTAATGAACACATTATAACTAAAAAATATGTCATAAAATGCAAAGAGAGAGGTTAAATGTGCTAAATTATGGTTATATGGGCCTTAAAATGTATCTAATTTCGAGGCCCATCAACCTCCGAAGTGAATGTTGGATGAAGGTGCTTCGGCCACTAATACTTGCCGAAGGATTTGCGAAAAATTGTCCACCATATTGTTCCTTTGTCGCTCGAGGGCTTATTAAAGAAAATTTTTGACATGATCGCATACTCCCTTTTATTTCTTTTCTTCCTCCATGGAAGGGCGTTAGGGTTGGTGAAGCCGGTCTTGCAATGGTGCAAATAGTTCAAGTCCCAAATCCTTATACCGTGACCTCTTTGGGGACATGCATAGAATAATGTAGAAAGAGGAAACCTCTCTGACACCATTGATCTAGATTTATGAAGGAAAGAAATTAAATACACATTTAAAAAAAATAAAAATATATAGTGAAACAAAAATTCAATTAATAAATAACAACTGTTGAAAACAATTTACATGCATAAAAGAAACAAACTAGCTCGGGCCATGGTAAGTTATCTCTGAGAAGATATGTGATGGATAAATTCCTTTTGAAATGATTTATAATGAGGCTCTAAGACATTTTTATCATGAATAAATAATGAGAAACCCTAAACATCCAAAAAACTAACCCTAGCAGATGAAGCACCGAAAGTTTGTAGGCCCCGATGGGGTTAATTGGAATGTCAACTTCCCAGGGTTGTAAATTTGGCATATGATATCCATTTGGCGGGCACGATACCTTTTTAGAAATATATACCCAAGGAAAACAATTTTTTACTGCAAATGGTAACCTATCTCCCCTCCTTTTCTTGTTTCCCCAAAAAAATCCGTTTAGGGACTCAAAATGACTCCAGAATTCAGGACTTGGAAAACTTCTAAAAATAAAAAGTATGTTGGAAAATAGGAAACTGAAAGGAAATAATGTTGGGGGTCCAAGTGGAATAGGAAGGTGTCCACCAATATCCACTTGGATCATTTATTCTTGTGAACATTATGTTTATACCAAACATAATTATTCTAGATTCCCATATGGTACTACAGGGGAAAAATAAAATTTGGAGCTAATTCATAGTGATGTATATGGGCTAGTAAAAATGCAGTCATTAAGTGAATCCATATAAAATATATCCTTCAATGATGATTTCTCGAGGATGACATGGTTATATTTACTAAAGAAGAATCTAGGGGTTTTTGAGAAGTTTTAGGAATACAAATATCTTATGGAAAACCAAATTGTTATGAAGATAAAGGTTTTATGAACTAAAAATGTAGGTGATTTTTATGTTAAATAATTTAATAAATTACACAAAAAACATGGGATGGTGCACCATAAGCAGGGAAAATTTGAAGTATGGAAGTTTATCTTAAAGTTTAGCAACCTTGGCAAATCTTACTAGTCCATAATATCCAAATTTTAAATTTTTTTATGATAAATTTGTAAAAGTGCTTAGATTTCTAATTATTTTATATTAGAAAATTTATAATATTGACTATTTTTAAGGTAAAATAATTTTGTACTATAAAATCTGGGCGAATTATTTTTTAGAAAAATGGAAATTGACAATTTGTTTTTTGGCAAAAGCATGCAATATTAGCCGATCTGTGAATATTAGCCCCTAAAATTTCCCTGACCATAACGATACTCCTTACAATCCTCAGTATAATGGATTTGTATAATGGATGAATAGGATGTTGATGGACAAGGCAAAGAGCATGCTCATTTTTATATTGGACTAATCCCTCTTGCGGACAAGAGCGATTTCCCTAGATTTCCAACAAAGCCTAGTAACAAGCAGACAATCAATCTACTCTTTCCTTGAATCTATCTTGTTTGAATCATAAATATAAAAGGAGAGGAAATGAGATCTGTACCTTATTGAAAAATAATTTATGAATATCCTCGCTATGCCTCGATGCAACTCTTTAATGTTTGAAACGAACCTGCACACATAGAAACCAAAGGATCAAAGGCATATGCAACATAGACAATTCAAAGATTCAAACTAATGATCAAGGAGATTAGTAACCAACATTATTTCAATGGATAAAATAATAATAGCACAAATCATTCATCAGATCCATAAAACAATGTAGTGAGAAAAAGAGACCAACTGTATTAATTCAGAAATATAGAAGAGTTTTACAACCTTTGCCTTGATGTTGTGAAACTCCTCCCATAAGTCTATAATAATTTCCTTTGATGATAAGCTCTCAAGCCTAATTTTACCAGCATAATTATACCTTCAGCAACCTCCCTCAACCCTCTAGCATGTAGTTGATTTATAGGCCAAGAGGAGTACATTTCAAATCCACATCAAAATGATGAGATCCAATTAAAGTGGGAATAGGGTTCCTTGAATAATGGAAATTAGCTCCATGATGGGAGGGGCTGGGCTAGAATAGTCATGAACTTGAAGCTTTCAGTTGGGATATATTCTCCCAACAAGGCTTATAGAATTAAGTTTTTATTTTTATTTGTTGTTGAGTCATGTGTGTGGTTCATAGTGTAAGACAGAGCGTAGTTTTGCATGGGTAATAATGGTAGGAATTGCGCATGCGCAGAAACTGGCTAGGAAAGCATGCGACTCACTAAAAAGAATTTTTTTGGACTTATAACCCATAAATCTTGCTTTATTCAAGGTGATTAATTTGTTGACTTGAAAGGGAGTGATTTGAAACACATTAATTGGATGGTGAAAGATCCATTCTAATGGTTAGTTGTCATGGTGAAAAAATGGAATGTAATAGATTGCCCCAAAAAGTGCAAATTTTGAAAATATGTTTAAGGACTGAAGTGCTTTATCATGCCAAATATTGGATCGAAGACCATGGTTGGAGACCCACAACAATCAATCAATGATTAAAATGCAATATAATCATCACTGAGGTAGGCAGTCCCATACTCAAAGTAAACATAACTCGATCAACTAGTACAGAAATAAACTAAGAATCATGTCATAGTAGACACAATATGGACGCAACCATCAAATATGATTCTATTTGCATAATCATGAATACATAGCTCCTCGAATCCTGGATGGATGAAACTATATCCAGGGTCTTTATCTCCATCATTATCGATCCAAAATACAAATATAACCATGTGAATACATGTCTTGAAGTCGAAAATGGTTGAAAACACTTGATTACCGGTCAATGATGTGAATCGTTAACAAGTGTGAGATAAACCACCATTAATGTCAATGGTCCTCAAGGTACTTCCAATACAATCTATGGATTGTGAAAGATGTCATGAAGTCGAACACTCATAGAATCATTCGATCGAAGGTCAATTATGAGAACTTGTCGTCGAATGTGAGAAACATGTCATTAATGCATGCAGGCCTCAAGGTACTGAAGAGGTTTTCTATATCAACTTCCTAGATAATGAGTTGAAGTCGATAAGAAGTGATCTGTCTCAGGAGGGCCTACGACATGAAACTTCATGTCAAGTTTTGAAGAACTATTTTACAAGGATTGACTTAGGGTTGACTGACACGATTCAAGGCTATGATTTGCAAGGTAATTTGAACTAAGGTTGGACTTTTCTTGAACATATTGGCGACATGACACTAAGACTTGGCATCATTTGACTCAACGATAATACCCAAAACTAGCTGAATAATTTCAATGAGGTTCGATTAATTGTGACACAAATAGATTTCCCAACCCGGACACAAATGTGACAGAGTGTCATGTTCAAGAGTGACATACTACCATAAATGAAATACAAAAATGAATTTGTTTTCCCAATTTCTCCCCATTGTTAGTGTCAGTATTTGAGTGATAAAAATAACTCTTTCAGTTGTTTTCCTAAAATTTCATAGGTAATAATTTTTTACTTTTTCAAACAAGTTTTCAAAAAATAATTTTGGTCACTGAAGAGGTCTAGGCCAACTATGCTTCTCCTTCATCTCATTCATCGCCACCATCATTTTTAGGGTCATCTCCATCATTATTTTAAGGTCTAGGATTATGTCACTCCACCTCATATAGGTCACTATCTAGGGTAGCTCTACCTTTGAAAAAATCTTCAATCTATCACTTGAAACAAGTTTCTAACCCTTCATCTCACTCATAAACATTAAAGAGGGAACTATCATGCTTAGAGAATGAAATAAAGACAATTTGTCTTGTTTCAAATGGTTCAAGTGTCAAAGGTTCAAACAGGTCAATTTTTTCTTATTATCTCATTCAAAGACAAAAAGGTCATTTCCAAATGTAAAAATGACAAAAAGGTCAACAATATCTTATTGTCTCATTAAAAGGAGCAAAAAGGTCATTTCAAGGTTGTAAAAGGTAAAAGCTCATTTCAAAGCTTATAAAAGGGAAAAAGAAAAGTCATTTTCATTCATTTTTATCCCTTTATGTGTGGAAGAACACCTCTATACCTCATTTTCCCTCCAAAGGTGATCTAAACTCCAAATCCAAGCATGAAATTCACTTCAAAACCCATTTGCTACCCTTATCTGCCTACTTTGTTATGCTTATAGGAGTTTTGTTACACTTCTGGGCAACCGTGTTACTCAACCATTTTTATTCTTCTGTGCGCTACACAACCCCTTTGTTACGCTTTCTTTAAGCTTGTTACACTTTTGGTCACCATTGTTATGCTTTTGCAGAAGCTTGTTACACTTCTGGAGAAGAGGCAGTTTCTGGTTTTGGGCTCCAAAAACCTTCAAACCAACTTCAAGCTTGACACCATTACCTTGTAATATCCTCATAAAAGGTAAGTCATCACTCTTATGCCATCTTTTTGTCGTATTTTTTATTTTTTAACACATTTTCATGCTCACTTATGTTTTCTCCATATTTTCATTCATCCATGTATAAAAAAATTTCATTTGAAAAACCCTAACATACCCAACCCACCTAAAACCTAACCCTAATACCTAAGCCTTAATTAACACATCTAATATACATTATTCTCACATTTCCTATCATCTATACCATCCCTAACATGTCAAATTCAACCAAACCCTAGATTCTAACTATTTCACAGTGAAAAAAATTGAAATTTCCTATATTTTCTAGATTTAGCCACCTTCAACACATCCATTACTCCTCATTCCACTTACAGTATGGTGAAAAGATGCCACCCTATGCACTGAAGTTTTTCTAGAATTTTCGCTCAGCTCCATCACCCTACATTTCACCTTCTAACTTGCATCACCTCTACCTTAGCTATTCTCATGGTCAAACATTTGGAATTTCTTGTGTTTTTATCATTTTTCCACCTTTCTCACACTCATTTTCCGCCATTCCACCCACAACTTGGATCTAACATGCAACTCAATCCAATCGATTTTTTCCAGAATTTTTCTTAGCTCCATTATCCTCCATCTTATCCTCTAAACTCCCACTTTCCTACACTCTTGTTTTCCAGATTTCCATACATTCACCCATATCATCAACACTCTAGGGTTTTAATCATTCTAGTGACAAAAAAAATGGAAAGTGACAAGAAGAGCTTAAGGTAGGGTGCCACCTCAGGCTAGAACCGTTCAAAATGCATGAACTCAATGCTTCGCAATTGGCCAGAAGATGCTTTGAGAGAGCTTAGTGTTTGAGATTTTGTGAAAGACTCATGGAAGAGGGGTATCATCTTCAATTGACCAGCCTATTTTCAACAAGCTTCAGCATGGGAAAGGTCACTCTAGCAGGTATGGAGATAAGCTTATTATCAGACCTAATTTGTTCATCAACATGTATCCCTTGTCATGGAGAGAAGTGGCTCAATGGCATGGAGTTAGACATTGAAAACTATAAATAGTTTCTCAAGCCTCATGCTAGAGAGGAGCCAGACTACATTTTTCCTTTCAGACACATTAGAAAAAATTATGCTCCTTTGATGATTTTCATAATGAAGTACTTCACATGTGAAGGAATATTCTCCAGGTTGTATAGGTATCATATCAGGTTGTTGATGTATTTCGCCTATGTTAAAACACTTGATTTTTATTAATATGACTGAGAAGGTTCAGAGTAGAAGAAAATATCATCACACTAGTCTTTTTCATCATGGTTTGATCAAGATCATTGTATTGCATCACCTTTCCTCCATAAACATGACTTGGGAAAATTTCTTGGAGAGATTATCAACAGTGCCTACCAGTATCCCATATATCTTTCCCAGTACATAATTAGCACAACCAATGGAGGTTGGTTCTTCTAGCATGCCAAATCAGTCTTTAGATTCTTCTAAAGTTTTTAAGTTTACTCACACATATGAGAAGGTGAAGAGACAAGTATTTGCGCCCAATTATGCCAAAAGTGTTCTTACACTTGACACCATTGTGGAACAAAGTGAGATAGAGGAGCAGCCTATTTTTCATCATCATAGTGAATCAAAGCCATTGGAGGTTGAGGTAGAAGAGCAGGTGGAGGTAAGATCATCAGAGAAAAATATGAGGAAATAGCAGAATTGAAGAAGATGCTTTCCATTGCTAACTCTTAAATCACTTTCTTGTAGCAAGAAAATTTTCAATTGAAAGTGAAGCAACTCCTACAAATCAAGCCCAAGCCTGGCCTAGAGGCAGTCAAAGGTAAAGGTAAGGAGGTTATTTATGTTTACCAAATGTAGGATATGGAGGTTGAAACTCAAACAAGAAGGCCAAAAACAAGGGGCATCAAAGGGCGTTGGAGTTACAAAAAAAGTCAGCTCATCCATCTAAAGAGTTGACCTTTGATGAGCTTATTGCCATGGAGATTAATGAAGACAGAGAGATTTGGTTTTCAAGTTTAAATGAGGATTTGGAGAATCTCTTCAAGAGGACTAAGAGGAAAAATAAGCTACAAATACACATGGCAAACCATTATCGCACCAGGAACACAATTTCTCAAATAAGGCTGAAACAATTGAAGAAAAGGCTAAAGGAAGCACAAATGAAGCTTAAAGAGAAGGATAGATTGGAATTTTTAGCTGAATATTCTTTGGATTTTTATCCCATCACTCATAGGTTCCATAGAACCAATTTTGAGAATTTTTGATCAATTTTGGAATTTTTTGTGATTTTTGCACAATTTTGGAAATTCCTCATTGCAGAAGGGTAAAAAAATTTTTTTACACTTATTTTGGGGAAATCCAAATGATGTTTTATTTACATGGATGGATTTATTTTTATGAGTGCATCACAAACTAGGAACCCCCATGGCATGACAAGCAACAATTTTCGAGAAAAGGCTCCAAAACCACTCATTTTTCATTTTTCTACCACATTTTTGGAGCCTATGTTACGCTTTTGGAGTAACCTTGGGAGAATGGATTTTTGAAGGCCTTCTTGTGGGTCATTTAGAAAAATTAAAGATGTTATACAAAATAAAAACACAGATCTAGTTGACTGTTCTTTCAGAAGTGTATTTGGACTCCTAAAAGTGCCTCCAAAGTTCTGTTACACTTTTGCAAATTTTTGTTACCCTTCTATTAGAAATGTCACAAATCAACATTGGATTCCTCATGACACTTTTAAAGCTTAGTAATTGTCACAAATTTGAGGTTTTGTTGTCCTATGAATTGGAATTAGAGTTATTGAGTTAGTTTTTGCCTCATATCATGAGGGAATATGTAATTAATGTATGGGACAAACACTCCTAGTTCATAGCTAAAATTCAGGGAATGGTTTCTAACCTCCCTAGAATCTAGGAAATGACTTATATTGTGTATTTATGATCCATTTTGGATGGGATTTAAAGCTTATGAGGTCTCATAGTCCATATTTTCTATAAATATGCTCTCTTTAGTCTTTTATTTGTTGGATAGTATCATTTTGCAGTGGAGATTTTGCAATCAAGAATTTGGAATGAAATCATAGACAAATTTGAAGAACTTGTGTTGAGATACTTGTGGTATGCATTGGAGAATCTGTTCTTCTTATGTATGTTTATTTATTAATGCTAAATGATATATCTTATTCTTTCATGTATGTTACCTTGTAAGTTTATGAGTAGAAATCATGATTGTCCATGCTCTGTTTAGGCAAGGTTTACTTGCTATGTCTATTCGTTTCCAAATAAATGAATTCGCCTCGGTGCTAATTCAAACTCTCTTTCATTTCGTATTATACTCAAATGAACTATTAAAAATGATTTCAAACTACCTATCTAGACTCACATATTCTCTACAAATTGACCTTGGAATTCAAACCTAGAAAACCTCATACACAGTCTTCTCACTGACTTTTCTATCCACCACTAAAAACATTAAAAAAATCATATTTACTGAGTTTAAATACCTATACTAAGTTCATTATATACTCAGTCATTCCTTTGAATAAAAAAGTGAATTTAAGTTCAAGAAAATGATTGAATTTTGTGACAAGTATCACATTAGGCTTGTTCATTCGACAACATACTATCCTCAAGGCAACGAGATTTCTGAATCATCAAATAAATTTTTACTGAACATAATAAATAAGATGATGCAAGAAAATAAGAGGAATTGGCACAAAAATCTCACCAATTCTCTATGGGCAGACAGATTTAGTACAAATATATCAATCAGAATTTCACCTTTCCAGCTCGTGTATGGTGTTGACACAGTGTTTCCTACTTCTCTAGTTGTACTGGTGATGAAAATTATGCAAGAGATTGACAATGAACCAAATGATATCCAACAAAGAATCAACCAAATGATCCATCTACCACAATAAAGAATGAAGTCTTAATTCATACTTCAAAGCTTCATGAGAAAATAAAAACATTTATGATAAGAATACCAAAGCTAATGATTTCAAGCTTGGAGATGTTGTTCTTCACTAGGATTCCCAGAATGAAGACAAGAGTAAGCACTAAAAGTTTGAAAATATATGGAAAGGACCTTACAAGATCACTGCATTTAGAGGTAATAAAGCATTTCTACTAGAGGATCTTGAAGGGCAATAAGTGCTGGGAGGACCAATCAATGGTAGGTTCCTCAAACACTATCTTACTTGATCATTGAAGATGAAATTAAATTTCAATGTACATATCATTTTAATTTGATGTCCAATAAATATGGAGGTTTTTGCAGAAGTTTGAATCCCAAGGAGAAGGCCATGAGACTTCTACATTAAACTCATGTTTTATTTCAAATAGTTCGAAAAAAATTCAACCAGTTGTCAATCTAGATTCAAGTCAAATTTTTCTATTCAAAGTCATTTCCAGATTTAGTTCATCATTTCCAGTTTGTCAAAGTTTTTCAATGCCCATTTTTTACCACCTTTCCCAATGGTAAGGCTACCCGGTCTACGGTGTTCTTGAAATCTTCTAAAGGAGCTTCCATCCCCAACTGGAGCCAATGTTAGTTCCAGTATTTCAGTGATAAAAATAACTCTTTCAGTTGTTTTCCTAAAAATTCATAGGTAATTCTTTTTTACTTTTTTCAAACAAGTTTTCATAAAATAATTTTGGTCACTAAAGAGGTCTAGTTCAACTGTGTTGCTCCTTAATCTCATTCATCGCCACCATCATTTTCAAGGTCATATCCATCATTATTTTAAGGTCTAGTGTTATGTCACTCCACCTCATATAGGTCACTCTCTATGGTAGCTCTACCTTTGAAAAAATATTCAATCTATCACTTAAAACAAGGTTCTAACCCTTCATCTCACTGATAAACACTAATGAGGGAGCTAGCATTCTTAGAGAATGAAATAAAGACAATTTGTCTTGTTTCAAATGGTTCAAGTGTCAAAGGTTCAAAGAGGTCAATTATGTCTTATTATCTCATTCACAGATAAAAATTTCATTTCCAAATGTCAAAAAGACAAAAAGGTCAACTCTATTTTACTTTCTCATTAAAAGGAGAAAAAAGGTCATTTCAAGGTTTTAAAAGCTAAAAGCTCATTTAAAAACTTATAAAAGGGAAAAATAAAAGTCATTTTCATTCATTTTTATCCCTTTATGTGTGGAAGAACACCTATATACCTCACTTTCCCTCCAATGGTGATCTAAACTCCAAATCCAATCATCAAATTCACTTAAAACCCCATTTTCTACCCTTCTCTTCCTCCTTTGTTATGATTTTGGGAGTTTTTTTACGCTTCTTGGAAACAATGTTACGCTTCTGTAGAGGGCTACACAACCCTTGTTACGCTTCTTTTAATCTTGTTATGCTTTTGGCCACCATTGTTATGCTTTTGGAGGAGAGGCAGTTTCCGGTTTTGGGCTCCAAAAACCTTCAAAAAAACTTCAATATTGGCACCATTACCTTGTAATATCCTCATAAAAGGTAATTCATCACTCTTATGCCATATTTTGGACAATTGTTTGAGTTTTTAACACATTTTCATGCTCACTTATTTTTTCTCCATATTTTCATTCATCCATGTATAAAAAAAATTCATTTGACAAACCCTAACCTACCCCACCCACCTAAAACCTAACCCTAATAGCTAAACCTTAATTCAAAAATATAATATACATTATTCCCACATTTCCTATCATCTATACTATCCTAACATGTCAAATTCAACCAAACCCTAGATTATAGCTATTTCACAGTGAAAAAACATGAAATGTTTTGTGTTTGCTAGATTTAGCCACCCTCCACACATCCATTGCTCCTCATTCCACTTATAGTATAGAGAAAATATGCCACCCTATGCACTAATTTTTTTTAAGATTTTTTTCTCAACTCCATCACCCTTCATTTCACCTTCTAACTTACATCACCTATACAATGGCTATTATCACAGTCAAACATTGGTAATTTCCTATGTTTTTATCATTTTTCCACCTTCCTCACACCCATTTTCCCTCATTCCACCCACAACTTGGAGATAAAATACAATTCAATCCACTCAATTTTTTCCAAAATTTTTCTTGGCTCCACTATCCTTCATCTTATCCTCTAAACTCACAATTTCCTACACTCGATTTTTCTAGATTTCCACACATTCACCCATCTCATCAACACTCGAGGGTTTTCATAATTCCACTGAAAAAAAAATGGAAAGCGACAGGAAGAGCTTCAAGGGGGGGTGCCACCTATGGCTAAAACCCTTTACAATGCATGAACTTAATGCCTCACCATTGGCCAAAATATGATTTGAGAGAGCTCAGTGTTTGAGATTTTGTGAAAGACTCATGGAAGAGGGGTATCATCTTCAATTGACTAACCTATTTGCAACAAGCTTCAGCATGGGAAAGGTCACTCTTGCAGGTATGGATATAATATTATCAATAGACCCAATTTATTGACTAACAGGTATCCCTTTTCATGGAGAGGATTGGTTCAAAGGCATGGAGTTAGACATTGAAAACTATAAATAGTTTCTCAAGCCTCATGCTAGAGAGGAACCATACTACCTTTTTCCTTTCAGACACCTCAGAAACAAGTATGCTCCTTTGATGATGTTCATAATTAAGTACCTCATATGTGATGGAATATTCTCCAGGCTGTATAGGTATCATATCAAGATGTTGATGCATTTCACCTCTATCAAAAAACTTGATTTTCCATATTATTTGTACAGGAGTTTGATTAATATGTCAAAGAAGGTTTAAAGTAGAATAAAATATTGTTGGGCAGAATTGTGAATTATGGATAAAAAACGCTTCCCTATACAGATAGAAAAACATATTAAAGACTATACGACTACCTTTCCTAACTCAGAGCAGACACACAAAAAGGATTAGAGGCTTGCTTGTAATCCAAGCGCTTCTAAATGGCTCCTTCTATCGCTTCCATTGTAGCTTAAAATTCAAGCGGTTTGTAGGAAAAATGCTTCCTGCAAGAAAAAACACTAAAAAACATAATATAGAAATAATACAGATGTCTATTCAAGTTAGTTAGCTAAATCAGTAAAGCATAAACCATATACATCAACTAAGATCTTACAATATGGAAAATCAAAGCCAATACAAATGCATATAGGGAAAAGTAAGCTGTATTCTTTATTGATGATAGAAGGAGAGGTTACAACCCAATGAATGATTTGAAGTGACCCTTCCAAAAATGATCCTTAGCCTCATCACAGTATAAATATCTCCAGCAGTTGTTACACAAATCTAACTCTCAATTGAAAATCCACCAGCATTTCTCTACTCAAATTATTCCTTACCAAGCACTCGGATCTGTGCTCAATTTATAGAGGAGATGAAGGTTGTTTTGCAATCAATGACTTTCCAGTAATAGGAAAGACATGTTTCCAATCTTGTAGATGTCAAATGGACACTTGGATTTGAAGCTTGACACATGTGAACTCTTCTAGAAGGCACTAGGTAAGTGGAGATTCTGGAACAATGAGAATTTCGCTGCCAATGTGACCAATGCACCCATAGATGTCGAGAAGTGATTTGCAGAGAAGCCTTGCATGAGGCTATGTGCATATGCAACACACTTATTCCCCTTAGAGGTAGCGTTGGTGAGCTCTCATATGCTATATAATAAACTTCAAACCTTGGAAACCTTTTTTTGATGAAAGTCATGCTTGATTTGTCTTGTTCTTGTCTTAGGGCATGTAGAAACTTGAATGATAGGGAATGATAGAACCTTATTCATTGGTCCTGGAGATGATGCCCAATTGACCAGGTCATTGGGAATGATGCCCAAATTGACCTATAACAATTTCCCCCTAAAGCATGAGGTCAAAATAATAATAACATTTGATTGAGATGATTTACACTGTGATGGGCTAGAGATGAAGTGGAGTGGTCACCTGCATCAATATTACAATACATTACATCATGATATATCCTCTTTGATCATAATTGCTGAGGGTAGGCATTCCCATGTTCAGCACATAAACAATCTAATAACATGTACATAATTCAGATAGTCGTCGACATTGGAATGTTTCCCAATGTAGACATGCCTACAGATATAGGCCCATATTTGGATGACAAGATGTATGTAAGGTCACCGTATAGATGATGTGTACAAAAATCTTGAAATCGCATCCCGGGTGGCTAAAACTAGATCTAGGGTCTTCTTTTCTCGTTCACTCGATCATTCAGGTACAAGTCTAGCCATGCGAACATATGATTTGTCGTCGAACATGGAAATACATTGTTTGATTACCAGCCAATGATGTGAGCTGCTAACAAACACGAGAGAAACACCATTAATGAAAATGGCCCTAAAGGTACTGCAGTAAATTTCATAAGGCGTGAATAAACGATTTTATGTCAAACGCCAAACAAAATCTTTCGGTCAAAGGTCTGGAAGAGAGGATCTTTTCGATGTTGTAACAAGCCTCATGGTACTGGAATCTAATGTTTCTAAGTGAACTTCCTGGATATTGATTTTTCGTCAACAGGAAGCCACCTTATTGCAAAAAAGGAGTTATTGATTTAGAAGAAAAGGGTATGACTTGATATAGAAATTTTCAGGGATGACAGTCATGAGAATGAAGGTTTATGAGTATTGCAGAAGGATGATTTTATTCACTGGATGAATTCTCTTGAACATATCAGCGACACTGTGATGAGTTGGAAATATTGACCTAAAACCGAAGTGAAGGTATGATGAACCATAGGTATGAATGAACCGTCAAGATGATTACCCAACCCAAACAGTCATGGACATGGAGTGAAGGAAGTGTCATGTTCAAGAGCGAGATGCTACCATAAAGAAATTTTTCTCACTTTTCCCAAATTTTCCCCAGTCATTTGTCGACCAGTACCTCTTTATTTTTTAACAAGCTTGAGGAGGGTAACATTTGCTTGATCTATAATTCAACCCTTCGGGTGAATAGCGTATCTCTATTTAATAATTTAACGAATCTAGCGATGAATGAAACTCGATTCTTGCCATGATCAACAAGCCCGTCGCTATTTTATGTTTTAACGAGCTTAACGACAGTGATAGCCCGATCCCTTTTCATATTTAGAGAGTTTGAAAAAGAGGACGAAAGAAAACTCCATAAGTACTTTTTTTTAAATTTGTCACTCAGACACGAAAAAGTATAAAATAATATCTGAGAGAACCTCTTTGGTCATGTTTAACCAAGGTATTCCTTTTTCGTAAATAACTATCTTAGTCCAGAAAAGGGTTAAACTTATACTGAGTAGATATCAATTCATTTACTTTTACGAGCTTGAAAAGACAAGTGCTTGAAAATCTTTTCACATTATCAGAGTCTGAAAAGAGCTGAAAGAAGACTCAAGGGGTTCCTTTTTCACTGTTATCGAAGCTCGAAAAAGAGATAAAAGCGCGCTTCAAAATTTTTAGTTTTTAACAAATCTCACAAAATAAGGAGAAAAATTATGCTTTGTGGTCAAGTCATTCTTTGAATAAATCTACACGACTAATCTATTCATCAGTCGTATTTCCTGTTTATAACAACATCAATTGGATTAAAAATACATGTTTCATGATAAAAACATAATAAAACTATAGTCATAGCAATAAATTTAACTTGCAAATAATTAAATGACTATTTAAAAGTAGTTTCACTATTCATTTTTACCATTCCATAGTTATCATTTGTATTTTGGAGCTCTGAACCTGATTTTTCCTCCAAACTTCAGCTGTTGATTGTGATCGTTTCTGTGGACAAATTTCGTTGCCGTTTTATCTAGGTTAGTGCCATGAACCTCCTCTTTCATTTGGTATTCAATTCATCTCCAATTTCTACAAATTTTTATGGTTTTAAGGCCCCTAGGGTAAATTCTGCCTAAAATTAGGGCAACAAACCCCTCAATGTCGAAACTTGTGTTGTATAGTAGGTACAATGAAGGGTACTTGCATGTGCAATGCACTGTCTCTTGTTAGAGAGTGTGTTGGGCACAGTATAAGTTTTTGACTTTCTCATAATGCCCAAAATTTGCCTAGTTTTTTGTAGTAAATGGAATCTAATGGATCTTATGGTTGTATTTCAGGTTTCCATTGGATTATAATGATGATTACATGGAGGGAAAGAGAACATGAAGAAAAAGATATGGTTTCCTTGAAAGATCCGGGTACCGTAAGAGCCCTAAGAGATTGTGGACTGCTTAAGTACTTCAAATTGTCTGGGATGAGACAACAAATAGAAATCTTGGAGTTCTTAGTTCGAGCATGGGATCTAGTGATAGAGGAATTTCATATTAAGAACTAAGTGGTTCCCATAACAGTTGAGGATGTGTATTTTCTCACAATTTTTTCGAGGAGAGGTTTGCCCATTTCACTCTCAGGGTCTACCGTTGGAGGAGAGACAGTGAGGGATTATATTCTACAGTATTGCTATCCAGGGGTGGAACCTAGAAAATATGGAAAAATAAACATCCAATATGTCAAATATTTTCCTTTGAGAACTATCCTTTTCACAATCACTAAACTTGTCAGCACCGTTACACTACACGTAGCGAATAGATTGTATATGCAGTATGCGATAGAGTGTATGGAGACAAAAACCTTCAAATGGTCTGAAGTTTCTCTATCTCAGATAAAGGAACAACTGAACAAAGAAAATGGAGGAAGGAAGAAGAATTTCAGCTATGGTTCTATCCTTATATCCTTTTCTTTAGAACAGATTCCACTGATGCAGCCACAACATCTGACACTAGATATAGCTAGTCCTAGAGATCCTCGGATGCAGAGATGGGTAGAAATCATGGGTCGGCATGCAGGGAAATATACTGTTGTGCTCTCTATTGCATTTTTTGCATGGTTCTGGTGACAGATCATTGCCATCGATGAGTATGCATACACAGGCGTTGATTTTCGAGGAGATCCAGATTTAGCATTACCATAAGGCGCTCAGTGGGGTGCAATAGGTAAGAATGTTTTGACCATGTTTTTTGATTTTCCTGAGGTTTATACAATGTTTTTATGTTTTGATGTTTTCCTAAGACTAAACTAAATTTTTGATGTAATGCATATGTTGGTCATGTTCAACCAGTAGTGGAATCAGAGCCCGAAGAAAATGTGCCAGCAGAGAGGGCTGTCGGGAGAGAAGTCCTTCAGGATCTTGATATGGATGAGACTCTGACTAAGCTTCAGCAGCACATAGAGGGTTTGAACTTTGGGATTCTGGATTGCCGGATCGAAGAGCTTCCTATGTGACTACAACGACACACTATTGGGGTTCCTAACCGTTGGATGCGGTTACTTCGTAGGATAGGTAGATCTATAGCATGTTACCATGAGCACCACTAGTTTACTTGTGACATTTTGCATACATTTTGAGGTCAGATAACCAATGTATCTTGGGCACAAATTTTGTAAAAACCTATAACTATATATTTATATGATTTCAGAGTTTTTCCTATGTTTATTGTGCAATCATATTCAATGATGTGAATTTTTTCTTTACATATGTTGAAAATGTCTATCTAAAACTTGATTGGCTAATGAATCAGTCAATGTGTTCAAGTTTATGGAAATGTGTTGATATTGAATAAAATCAAAATGTCTTTCCAAAAGTCGAACTCTTAGGAACAATCTAAGAAGTGTTGGATTTCTAACAATATAAATACTAGTAAGTTGTAATACCACGAGTTGTGAGTCTAACCTTATGATTATGCAGTTAATACCAAATGAAATGGCATTAGAGAGAAGTTCAATCAACGTGCTATACTCAACGATATTTTTCGTCGAGATTCCGTTAAGACTACGACTAGCACCATTAGCATATCCAACAAATGGTTCTGAAGATTCAGACATCTGTGATGAAATTTGAAGCAGATTACTAACGTAAAGAAAACTCTAAAAACAAATTAAGATAGTGAATGCAAATCAACAACATATATACAATATAATTAAAAAAGTACTATGCTCATGATTAAGCATAATAACGTTTGAAATACAACCCATTTCTAGGTTGCATCAATGGAATTCCATCGTAATCAACTAACTAATATGCACCCTTAGCAAGAACTCTTTTGATAATATAGGGGCCATGCCATAATGGCTCAAATGTTTCTGTACCTATTACATTAGCTTCTTGATTGTAAAGAAGGACTAAGTCGCTCTATGAGAAGATGCGAGGATGGACATTTTTTTTCGTATTATGACTTTATACGTCTCTTATGCACTTCGTTGTCCAATTGGGCTTCACGGCGCGTTTCATCAAGATGGATGAGGTTGAGACACGCTTCTTCATCTGAGGTGTCAGGTAACAAGTCTATTGCAAGTTTTAACGATGATATTTCACATTGGATTGGTAAGATAGCTTCCAGACCAGACACCAATTGAAAGGAGTAAATCCGGTCGTGTTTCTCACCGAGGTTCGATACGCCCACAAAGCGGAGTACAAGATCAAATGCCATTTTCTTTTATGAAATCCTATCATTCGTTGAAGCATTCGTTTAATAATTTTGTTAATAGCCTCAACTTGTCCATTTGATTGTGGATAATAAGGAGTAGAATTATCATGTGACAATCCTAACTTGGCAGTTAATTCAAAAATCATGTGGTTGCAAAATGCTTCCCATGATCTGTAACTATAGCCTATGGGACCCCAAACCATGCAATAATGTGGTTGAAGAAAAACAATGCAGTTGTATGTCCTATGTTGTTGAATGTAGGCATTGCTTCGGCCCATTTGGTAAAATAGTTGACTGCGACAATAATATAACCATGCCCCCCTGAAAAATGAGGGTTACAGGTCATGAAGTCAATACCCCATTTCGTAAATGGTCCAACAGAGACAAAATGATGCATTGGTGTTGGCGGTTTGTGGATCTTACTATCAAAAATCTAACATGCATGACAACTTCTGACTGTGAGGATGCAGTCTCAAAAAATAGTAGGCCAAAAGTAACTAGTGCAGAGTATCTTCAGCATGGTAGCATATCCAGATAAGTGTCCACCACAAGCCCCAACATTACAATCATTTAACACTTTTTTAGCCTCCTTGTGAGTGAGGCACCTCATTAAAATTGTATCGACACCACGACGATAAAGTGTATCACCGACGATCATATAATATTTGGCTTGGTATCGAATACGTCACTGTTAAGACGTATTAGGTAGAAAATTTTGCTCTGGAGATAAATTATGAAATCCCCATACCAAGGATCAAATGATCCGATCAGAAATAGAGACTCGTCAAGAATTTATGGTTCCAACATAGTTGCAGTACTATCAGAGGGAAGGTCACAGAGAAGCTCAGCCAAAACTAAATATTTATTTGACTTGGATTTGATAAATTCCAAATCAAATTCTTGCAAAATGACAATCCATTTTCAATATTTTCCCCCCAGCAATTGATGTGATAAGATATAAGTCATGGGGTTGCAATCTAAAATTATTGTTGTTTTTCGGAGCAAGATATAGTGGCGAAATATTTGGACAGCTTGAATAGTTTCCAAGGCAAGATTTTCTACGTATAAGTACTTAACTTCCGTATCATTGAGATTACGACTCAAATAATAGATCGGATGTTCAATTTCATCTTCTACTTGGACCAATACCATAGCAATGGTCGTTTCGGCCACGACAATATATAGGAAATAATCATTTTGATAATTAGGAGGATACATTAATGACGCTCGGACAAGAGTGCCCTTGACAACATCAAAAGAAGCTTGCACAACTTGGTCCCAATGGAAGGGAACCCCATTTTTCAAGAGTTGAGTAAATCCTTTAGCTATTTCGGCATAATTTGGAATGAACCTCCTTAGGAAGTTAGCCTTTCCTTGAAGTTTTTGTATCTGAGGTAAGTTTGATGGCACAAGAAAATCAAGAATGGCCTGAACCTTCAATGGGTCGATTCAAATTCCTTCTTTTGAAACTACGAATCAAAGAAAATGACCAGAACCAACACAAAACACACATTTATGTGGATTGAGGTGTATTTTGTAGTGTTGGTAGCGTAAGAAAATGGCTCTCAAATGCATCGGGCGATCAGTCCGATTTCGTGAATGCGCTAGTAAATAATCTAAATATGGTTGAACAATGTGCTTTATGTCATTGAAAGCATAATCCATTGCTCTCTGAAAAGTTTCCCCAACATTCTTTAAACCAAAGGGAAGTTTCCTATAAGCAAATGTGCCCCAGGGACAGATGAATGTTGTCTTATGTTGATCATCTGGGGAGATATTGATTTGATTGTAGCTGGAAAATCCATCCATGAACGAAAATATTTCACATCTAGCACAATCGTCAATAATATGGTCGATAAAGGGAGTAGGATAGTTTTCTTTTGGACAAGCATGATTAACATCCCGATAATCGACGCACACTCTAATGGTTCCTTGTTTTTTCATAGCAGGAACGATATTGGAAACCCACTCGGTTAGTGGAATAGGGTAAATGAAACCAACACGCAAAATTTTTTCAACTTCTTCTTTGATGGCAGCTACTTTCTTGGGATGAACAGGATGAAGCCGTTGACACACCAGTTTGACATTAGGATACATATTAATAGTGTGTTCAACTATACTAGTATCTATGCCTGGCATTTCCTCGTAAGACCAAGCAAATACATCATGAAATTCATGAAAGAGAGAGCGATGTGATTCAAGTTCTGATGGAGAACAAGATACACCAACATGAATATTCTCTACAACATCAGGTTTGGTCAAAATATCGATAGAAATTGTTTCTTCAATATTTGATAGATTTCGCTCGGAATCGATTGCATTAATGGGAAAAGAATTTGGAAAGAAATTATTGATGGATGGGTGATATAGTTCACTAAGATTATTTTTTTCATAATCAGGAAGATGAGAATGATGATGATAATCTTCCCATGGTTCTCCCTCTGACATCATGTCTTCCAAAATATTCTCATCTATCAAGAAAATTGAGGAAAATGGATCATATGGAGTACCAAAATCTAAGGAACGATCAACCCAAACACTCGGCGACGTTGATTTCAGATTTTCGACCCAAGCCAGATAGATTGATTGCTATGCCAACTCAATAGGGCTAGGCAGTAAAAATTCATCCAACATAGAAATTTTAGAATCACTCGTACTCTTCCTTAAGCCAGATAGAGTGGAGGAGATCATGTAGTAGGTCTCTATACTTGCAATTTCAGCCGACGTCGCGAGCGGCGGTAATTCAAAGGTTCCCATAAGAGTGGAATCATTTAAGATTCCTACACAAATGTTCTGAAGTTCTATTTGGGGTATGTGAACGAATGGAACGCTTCCAGTTACCTGCAAAGAAGAGACAAAAAAGGATAGTTGATTAATGACTATAATTGTACCTTTATGTGGAAAGGAAATCATTCTAAAATATGTAGAAACAATAGCAGTCATTGCATATGCCCATGGCCTTCCATGTAAAATATTATAGTCAAGGGGTCCTTCAAAAACCTCAACATCAATATTCATTTTTTCCCCCTAGTTCAACATGCAGGTTATTAATAATACCACAAGGTTTATATGTACGTCCATCAAATGCCATCAGCGTTGTTGATGATTGTGATAAGCGCGACGAGCCAAGTGACTTCCAATAGTTTAGAGACATAATGCATGTAGATTATCCCTCATCAATAATAGTGAGATGAACAAGGTGATTGAGAACATTTACCTGTATGGAGAATGCCAATTCTGCTGGTAGTTGCGGCACATAGCCCGTATGATTAAAGACGACAATATTAGAATAAGTCAGATCAATTCCACCAATAACCGACAATAAAGCTTGTTTTTGGGAGGGAAAATTTTGTAATAACTTAAGAGTAGACATAGCTGAAGGGGATTGAACCAAATATTCAACTATATTATAATTTTTTGCAGCTCTTGCTCGAGGATTATATGTCGATTTATGAATTACTCCCTTTGGTGGCTTGATTGTCAATTCAGGAATAGCAGTAGGTGGTACTGATTCTTTAGATGGATTCATTGTCGAGGTAGTAGGTTGATCAGTGGCTTTAATACCATAATATTTATTTCTCGCTGACACCAAAATATCTGTTGATTTTTTTTTGAAAAATAACATTAAAACTTGGGAACTAGGAGTTGGATCCGTCGCAACCATATTGGTGTCCGGATTTGGAAATGGGTCTATCAACACAGCTGACGCATGAGAAGTCTTGATGATTTTTTAGACTTCAGTGCGGTGAGGAAAATCCCTAACAAAGTGTTCCTCATTACAGATAATGCATGGATAATGAGGTTTCCGAGGTCCAGACGGTTGATCAGATGATCTTTCCTGCGGGTTAGAAGTTTGATTTTTCTTAGATTTCCCATTTTTCTTACTTCCTGGTTGCTTTTCACCTTTGCCTTCGTTAAATGGCATGGCATTAATTTCGAAAGTAGGAGTAGGATCAGATGCAGTCGGGCGGTGTATGCTTGCAGTGCCTATCAAGCCGTCTCCAGCATGAGAGTCCTTTAATTAAGGAGGAACATTGAAATTAGATCTCGACGCATTAGGAATTTTTTCATAGAGCATGCCATATTGAGTATAAATCAAGTCTAAATATTGGGAATGAGCAATAACTTGCTCTTCTGTGACGACGCCACCCTTAGCCACATCCTCAGTTATAGATGGTAACAGGGACTTAATGAACCATTTAGCAAGGAGCTGATCTGGAACAAAGGTCTTAACCATTCGACGACTATGACGCCACTCATGAATATGATCAGAGATGTGAGTAGCATTAGTCTGTTTGAAATTAGTCAAGAGTTCCGTTCCAATTTCATATCTGATGGGTAACTGGAAATGAGTCAAAAATATAGTAGCTAGGGCTGTGAAATTATCAAAAGAATCTCTAGGTAATTCAATGTGCCATTTGGCAGCCGGACTTGTGAGTGTACACTGGAAAAGACATAGTCGAACAAAATAATCATTCAGGGAGTTTGATGAACAACATAAATGATAAGTCATAACATGAGTTGAGGGATCTTCTCCAGGGTTTCCATTGAACTTAGGAATATCCGAGGGTAATTTGTGAGGTATCATCAGCCACCAAGGATCATAGTTCATTGGATCATTAGTTAACCGATTTAAATTTGGTAACTCTAAAGTTGCAACAAAAGGAAACTGTATATTAAGGTCAGGTTGAGCATAGCCAGGGTAAGATGGAATTGCTTGAGCAACAGGCCTTTGAGCACCAACATAAGGAATCTTCTGTTGGTAACCCAGATAGAGTTTTTTTTGCATAGCAAACGCTTGAGGATTATGTTGACCAAAACCTAGATATGATACTTGTTGAAATGAAGTTTGAGGCATTTGCACCTATGGCTACCAAGGGGTCTGTCCACCAATGATATAACCCAAATTAGGATAACTTGGATTCGGTTGATATGTATAACCAGGTTGCGATTGTGACATCCCTTAAAATGGTAGACCAGCTTGTGAATAAATGATTCCTAGTACAGGTTGTTGTAAATTAATCAAAGGATTTGGAGTCTGTGGACCCAACATTTGATGGTATTGAGCTAAAGTACCCACTTGATAAGGTTGATGTAAAACATTTTGATTTTGTAACAGGGGTAAATATGTATTAACAAGTGGTAATGAAGTGGGTGTAACTGGTTGAACTGGTTGATATGAGTGTACAACCGTTTGTGGTTGGATAGGAAAAGTGGGTTACCATTGACAAAAATTTGTTTCAACATTATATTGACCAAAAAGTGTTGAAGTACTGTCATATTGGGTGACCAAAGGTTGCCCCCTAGCATGAGGAGGATAATAAGATAGAAAATATTGTTCTCCAAATGTTGGGAGTCCAGTTGATATGGTACTTGAAGGAATAGACCTAGAAGGACCAACTTGATATTTCCCTGATGATGTGTATAATGAATCAAACTGTTCAATACTTACGATAGTATTATTAGTTAAAATACCGGATGATGAAGTTGGTAAAGTCCATGGATTTGAAAATGCACCAGAGAAAATTCCAGATAATGATTTGTAACCTGATGGGACCATAGGGCCACCATGAAAATATGACTCTGGTGAAGTTGTAAACATTGATGGGGTAGCTAGGGTGGGAGCTGACGTAATTGGAACAGATGACCCAATTGAAGATGTTGGTTCAGTCATGGTTACTTGACCAAATGTATTCCCTTTTGAATTGACAGGAATTTGAAAAGGAGGAAGATCAACAAAAGTAGAGGGTGTCGATTGAGAAACAAACTCGTATAGGTAAAGGTCCTCCCCAAAATTGTTTGGAGTTAAAGGTGTATCGTCTGGTGGGATTTATTCAATCGCAATTAAACCAGGTGGAAGTATTTCACCCTTAGGCCCAAAGTATATTTCAGACGGTTGACTATGTGATATAGGAGTTTCAATGGCTACATAACTTTGTGGGATGACCAAGGTATGAAAATTTTTTGGTTTTTCGACTTCAGGATTTAGATGTTCTGGAAAATAAGGGATAGGATCTGGATCAATTTGTGGTTGAAAAATGTCAGATCCAGGAGGTATGTTCTCATTGATTGGATGGATCGTGACCACGGGTAGCTGTGAAGACTCCATTCCGACAAAAATATATGAACTGGGATGTGTAGAAACAAATTGAGCTAACTCTGGTTTATTGGAAAATGATGTTTCACCAGAGGTACGGATTGTACTTGATTCGAAAAATCGTGATCACCTTCGCCTACTAGAAGTAACTTCTGGTGGCAAAGGTGGTTTTAAAGTTAATCTACATGAACGACGAGGGAAAGGGTTTTGTTCTTCCATGATTACTGATTTATTTTAACCAAAAAAAAAAAACAAAAAAAAAGGGTAATTCTAGGCAAAAGGGTTTACCAAGAAACTGTGAACTACAGAATACCTCCTGGCGAACCAAGAAGTACAGGCAGAAAATCTCCCCAAATTATGTGTTTGGTGTATCACAATTTACAAGGAGGCTGACTCGGTTCACTACGGATGGATAGCACCTAAAATTTGTCCTCCCAAATATACCCAAAGGTACGTGGAGGCCCAACTCTATATTAGCATTGTCTGATGCGAAAATGCATAGTGAGAGCACCCCTTTATACTTATCATACTGTAACACCGCCTGATATACCCGAAAGTACGTGGACGAGCTACGATATACTTACGTACGTGGAGTGAGGTATCACACTCGGAATGTATCACAGACAAGTTAACAACAACTTCTATGTTTTACAACTCTGGAACACGTATCTATCCTAGACCTTCTAAATGTTATCGTTATGGTTCCAATGCTTTGTTAGGTAAATTGAGATTAATTTTATGTTGATCTTGCTTACAATTTTCCTTTTAAAGGTTCACTGCGATGATGTATTGGAAAATTCCTAAAATGCAACTAAGAATGATAAGCAATCTTTCACTTTTAGTTTTTCAATAAAAATCCTAGCTACTAGAGGGAAAGAGCAATAAATTTGTGAGCAAACAAATCAGAAAACACAAACTAAATGCAGATTTCCTAATTGTTACTTTTTGCAAAACACACAAAAATCCTACATGCAAATGCAATTTTTTCTTTTTCAGTTCCTTTAATGTTATGATTGCAGAAAAGAAACTAAGTGCACTAAACCAACAAATCAAATGCTTTTTACTTTCGAGAAATGAGGAATACAAACAAAAATTTCTCTTTTGAAGGAAAAATGAGGAATTTAACAACAATTTATCCTATCAAGAAATGAATAATTTACGACAATTTCCTATTTCGAAAGAAAATGAGCTTAATATGACAATAAAAATACTTCGAAATAAATCTGTTAATGATAAATAAAAACATTTTTAAACAAACATTGAACAAATTTTCTTTCAAAGGAGGAAGAAATATATAGATTCACTGGTCAAGATGAGGTTCAAACTTTTCAAAACACAGCAGAAAACAAACTGAATCAATTTGCAAAGACAAATTCAAAGGAATCTAGATGGTTTCAGGAGTCAATGCAGTTTCTAAGGGGAGATAGTGCTCTGCAACGCAGGCCTGAAAGGGAGGTAGTGCTCTGCAAAGCACTGTGTCCTGTCCAAGAGTGCGTTGGGCACAATGTATAAGGAAAAAAACCACTATTTAACACACTTATTTTGCAAATTAAGATCTGAAAATTTTTGATCTTTGTGAATAACAACTACTGGGTGGATAAAGAAAGAAAATCAGAGGCTAAGTCGCCTAGATCTAAGAGAAATTCTCCCTAGTGGAGTCACCAATTTTTTGGGTAGAATTGTGAATTACGGATAAAACATGCTTCCCTAGATAGATGAAAATATAGAACAACAGATTAAAGACTATACGACTACCTTTCCTAACTCAGAGTAGACACACAGAAGGATTAGAGGCTTACCTGTAATCCAAGCACTTCTAAATGGCTCCTTCTGTCGCTTCCATTGTAGCTTCAAATTCAAGTGGTTTGTAGGTGATGCAGGGGCATTAGGCTCAATAAAATTCCTTGTATTTTAATATACTTAGGGGTTTTGTATTTTCAAGAGAGTTGGTTTCTTATGTAATTATTTGAGTGATTTTAATGAGAATTAATTAAATTTTGTGAGGAATTTTGTAAATGTTCTCAAATGTTGGAGAACATGAGAGAATTAGGCTAGTTGAGAGTGTATAGGGATTGAGAGATTTAAGAATTAATTGCAAATATTAAATCAGAATTTGTTTCATTATTTTATGGATGAAAGAGGATCCTTAGGGATTATTTGAGTCAAGTGAGGACTTAGAGGATATGTAGGATATTGTTGAGAAGATGGAGGAAATGAAACCAAAAATAGTTTCAGAACCTTTTGTATATAATGTAATCCTAAAAGGCATATAGAAAATAGATATAGATTTCAAGGTAGAATAGAGATACAGGGGTAGAGTTGAATTGCAAGCTTACAGGCAGAATAGGAAGAAGGCCACTGATATAGAAGATCAGGCCAGAGGAAGAATTCCTATGTAAATATTGGTTTTAATACAGAAAACTCAATTTTTGAGTTTGTGTTTTGAGTTATATGGTGTGCAGGTGAAAATTGATAGAACCAAGGGAAGTTTGTCAATTTTACATTGGGTCATAGGATTGATTAAATGTAAGAGACTGTGTGTTTAATTGGGATTATGAAATTGTGTGAATCGATCACAGAATGGATCAATGTCACAATATGATCCTTCATATTGATGTCAATTTGTACAACGTAGAGGCAAGAAGGCTAGAGTATTGAATTATGATGAATTAGATTGAGAATTCAAATGTATGGCATGATTACAGTTGAACCTGAGGTCGAAGATACTAGGAATCAGGTTTTAGATCTACTAAACCATTCCATGAATAGAGAGAATTGGAATCATAAGTACCAGATGTATATGGGTCTTATTCCCTTAATGGTGTTTCTATGGTTACAGAATACATAGTGCAGTGAGATTGGGGTTTGAAGTCACATTTGGGGTTTTTACTGTAATAGAAATTGATGGTTGTTTGAAGGCACAGAGGAAGTGTGGTGAAATCAACGAACGAGATTAAAGAAGGCAGACGACTAGGATTAAGTCGTGTAGATAAAGGTGAACAGTGAAAGTGGTTTTTGAAACCACCAAAGGCTTTATCGCACTTATTTTGGAGGACAAGCGGTAATAATCTGTTTGAACGTGATAATGGTCAGCAACTGACACGTGGTGTTCAAATACCACCCATTTCGCGTGCAATCTGGTCGTTAAAGTTCAAAGTTTATGGGAATGCAATATCCATTGGATATACACATAAATCGGTTTTGGAGCACGATGAAAGATCAACCATCGGATCTATTCGGAGGTTAATGCAAGGTAAGTTATATATGCTGTGGGGCCCGAACATAATGTATGTTGGTGCTTTGGGTTTTAACCAAATTCGAAGTTTATATGAAATGAAATGTTATTTTGGCATTCAGATTGGTGAGAATATTTGATGTGTTATCACCAAAATAGGACCCTGATAGGCTACTGATCAGACTACCTCAGTGTAACTATTTCAAACCAACCTTTTAGCTGAGGCTTAGCCTCCTCAGCCTGAGAGGGCTCTCTCAAGGGTTAATGATTTTGTATAAATATAGATGGCTAACTCTATGGTTTATGGTTTTGTATGTTTGCAGGTTGAAAGATGAAGACAAGCTACCATTGGGCTATGGAGTCAGTGATAGGGATAAGATAAAAAAATAGCTCTTCTTACAAAACTGAGGCTTGTATATACTTCAATGAAAGGATGACACATTCAGGAAAGTCTCACTATCTTGAGGTTCAAAGGAAATCAGAGCATGCGTGCATGAATTCTGAGTCATGATACCTTAAGACAGTGAAAGGAAAGTATTTAATAGAGATTTTACCCAAGATTAGCACTTAAAGGAAGTTAGAGCATGAATGACTATGAATTCTGAGTATTAAGTATCAAACATTGAATAAACCATCCACATATAGGACCTAAGAACTCAATTCACCATAAATCAACACTTAAAGGAAGTCAGAGCATGTTCCCATGAATTCAGAGTATTAAGCATAAAAACTATGGAAGTAAAACATATGAGAGAAGAAATAAAGCTCACTGATGTATAATAAGAATCTCAGCTTCAGAAAAAGTCACTCTGTTTCTGTATATATCAATCTGTTCAAAGAATTTACAAAAGTAGCTTTTCTGATTACATTTTCCAACCCTATGTTATTTGATTTCCTCCCTTTTATAGAGTATTCATTACATCTTAGGATTCTCTCCAATCCTTTGAGGAGAATTTGAAATTTGACACCTAACACTTTTCATAAAACAAACTGCATTTACAATTGACAGTTAAACTGTCTGTTTAGACTCCTAATACAATTAGGACTAAAACATCATTTATTAAAACATAAAAACCTTATCTAAATACTTAAAACAACACTTGAAAACTGCATCTTCTAGTCTTCGACCATGATCATGTCTATCTTCTTGTTGTTAGACCCCCTTTATCTCTTCCTTATCTATCCCTGTAAAATAGGATAGTGCTTCCTGTATAGTAGTTGAGTGCTTCATTAATACCAATTCGAACCATTTGCTGCATAATTTGAACTCAAAATACGTGCCAAATTTCTTAAAGTCTTCATAGAGATTTGACCTTCCATCTGTGTATATGTCAACTTTTCAAAAATGGTGTGGAAACTGCCATAGTGCTGCGCTACGAAACTGTCTGTGTTTTCGTAGCGCAAACCTTTCTTTTGAAAAACATACTTTAGACTCCAATTAAATGTGCCAAAACCCTTTGAATATTCATTTATATTCAATATATATCTCCCATCAGCATCAAGGCTTCAAAACTAAACCATTTCTTCTTTGAAATTTACAAAAAATCACAAAACTGCATCCTACAGCAGTTTCGTAGTGCGCTACGAAACTGCTGAGTCTGCTTCAGCGATTTCGTAGTGCAGTACGAAACTGCTGAGTCTTCATCTTTCTCAGTTTTTCCCTCAAAATTTCAAGTCAGAAACCTTTAAAACTTAGTCTTCAGGTGTAGATCCATTCTTATAACAATAACCATCAACCTTGAAAAGTTTAAAAAATGGAGCATTACTATATAACCTTCAAAGTTTATTTCAAAGATGAAACTTACTGTTTAGGTTGTAGCTCATCTCCAAAATGATTTAACTGTATCTCTAAATCTTCAATTCTCCTCTTGAACCTTCTATTATTAGCCCTCAGTTTTATGTTAACCATCTTGATGAACTTGGCTTCCTTGATTGCAGGTAAGGTCCAGATGGAAAACTGAGCTTGACTGCCAATCAGTTCAGGATTTGGATTTTTCTCAAGCTCCCACAACCCTTTCATCCTTTCAAACTTGGCCTTCTCTTCAGAATATATTCTTTCTCTTTTCTTAAATTTCTCAATTTCATTATTTGCAAGCCTGATTTTATTCTTTATCTCTTCATAGTTGTTTTTTTCCTTTTGAACCTTGAAAACCCTATTTATATCTTCTTCAAGCATTGCAGATGATGCATTTGTAGTTTCTTCAAAAACAATAGTACTTTCTTCCCCTGTTTGCTGTATCACCAAATATGAATGTTTCAGCTTCCTAGATTGCCTCATTGAGGGTCTTTTGGGTTTAAAAATAAACTCTGCCACCTCTTCTTCAAATTCTAACTTTTTAGATGTCTTCAATTTTTTCAATTTTCTGGCACCTATATCTAATTTGATGAAGTCTGCTTGCACTAGGGGAGATTCCTCTATGTCGATAGCCTGAAGTATGTCATTCAAATTGCCTCTTGTCTCCTATGCAACTACAGCCTTACCCTTTTCTTTTAGCCTCTGAATTTTAGTCAACTTCTTTGGATTTGCTTTGCTAGTTGACTGTTCTAAAATTGTTTCCTCAACCAGGGTTTTCTTCTTCTGTATAGACCTAGGAGTCTCTTGGATATTCAATGATGTCATTGGTTCTTTCACTTGTTTCCTGGGTTTAAGTTTAAAAAATATTTTAGACTTTTTTTCCATAGGACCAACAATCTTTGATGGGTTTTAGCTTTTGGGTCGGTAGCTGTTCCTTCTATTCCAATTCTACTCAAAAAGAGGATTTTTGCCCAATGTCTATTTGCCTTTTGTAGCTCATGTAAGACTATCAATTTGACTAAGCCATGGTGAAATAAAGAGGTTTCACATGATTCAACTTTCATTTGTACCTTATCAGACATCTTAGCCAAGCTTCTAAAGAGATAAAAAGGTAAATCTAATGATGTCATCCCTGTGAAATGAAGCAAGATTTTAAAATGGTAGGTGTATACCTTATGATATCTACCCTCCCAAGTGAAGTATCTCTGAATATTGTAGAGCATATTGGCAAATGTGTCTCTGACATAACTCCTTGGCACAACCTTGTTCAAGTTAACCTCTGAAAACTCTGGTTTTAAAAAGACCTTACATGGTGTCATATCAAATTTGAAAATTTTAAACCACCTGTCTTCACCTCTTGGGATCTCTGTTATAGCTGATATTACTTTAAGGGAAATTGGTACATTTAGGAACCCAATCTTTGAATTTGATCCTGTGAAATTTATGGAAAAATCCTTGGTAACTTGAGTGTGCCCTCCTTGAATTTTTTCACAAAACCTCCAACATCCAACTTTCTTAAAAGCTGCTTCGACAAACTTATCTTTTGTAAGGGCTTCAACACCTTCAGGTTCAGTCCTTAAGAAATGACCAGACCTATGGCTTCTTCTCTCCTCATCCATTTTCCTCTTGAAACCTGTATCTTCAAAAATCTGCAATAAACCCTTCTAAAAACCCTGTCTTCAGCAAATTAACAATCTGAGTCTCCTGTTGAATAGACTATTTCACTCAGGAATCGAATTCAACCTCGCTTGATGACAATTTTGTTTCGACAAAAATGAATATCAAACTCACTTAAATTAGCAAGCTTTGAAAACACTTGTATAACCTGTATTTGAATGGAACAACCTCGCTTGATAAGAACTCTCACCACGAATTCTTTCTTTCAACACTTAAGAATGCATGTAGTGTTTTCTTGCATGAGACAAATGAAAACGACCAACTGTTTGAAATTTGAAAGGACCAATAATGACTGACCTCTAATTTATGACAAATAACCTCTAATGATGACAAATAATGGTTGCATGTGTGGAGGACAACTCATGAAGGACACCCAATGATGGAAAATTTACCTATATTTGACAGATGTGATCGCTCAGAGAAAAATCTACGAATTTCCGATTTCGTAGCGCATGCTGTGCAAATTCTGGTTTTTGCGTTACGAATTCACCAGCATTTTTGTAACGCAAAATGGAATTTTTACACTAGGCGCGCTACAAAAACACAGTTTCTGGGATTATTCAATCAAATTTTCGAAACAGACTTTACAAATGGGTTTTAAAAGGTGGCATGAGACTTGTGAAGAGTGAAGTGAGGTTAATAAACAATGTTTAATGATGGTATGAGACCTTTAACCATGATCTAGACCTTGAAAAATATCAAAATGACTCTAACCCTATCTAGCACTAGGACTTAGGAAAAAATGTAACTAACCAAGCTTCAGAAAATTTTAGGGTGAGAACATGATGGTTGGTAAATGTGGGCTCCAAAGGCTATTTTAATATTTATCTTTGGTATCTATTTAACCAAAGTCGAGATGTTAAATCCAATGAAAACTTAAGCGTGGCTCAAGTATATGGAGGATGTTTAAAAATGGGTATTTACCCAAGATTATATATATTGATTTCCATTTCATGAAGCAGGTTTTGATATATGGGTTCTAACCATAGGTCTGGTAAAAGGAAAGCTTCTGCTTATGAATTTTACCCCTGAATGAGGTTTATTTGGGGTTTTAATTTGAACAACATTTTATATGCATTGTGGGTTTTATTATATGGTTTTAACCATTGATTGAACAGAAAGCTTCCGCAATTAGAATTTCTCCAAATTTGAGAATTATTTGGTTTATGAATGAACCATACATTTAAAGGTGAGAGTGTGGGTTTTGCAGCCGAAGTGGTATCAAAGCTGGAAAAGCTCTTTTGAAAGTTAAATATTTTTTTTTCAATTAAATCAGAATGCATGTGTGATGGGAAAAGAAAGAGGATACCTGATTCTAAATTTGATAAGAAACAGATACACAGAATTGAAGTGAACATGCATTTGCAGAAATGAATGAAGACAGTACAATCAAAGTACAAATGAATGAAGAGAACAAGGTCATGCAGAGATCTTGAAGGTGATATAATTTTAATTTGGTTTAAAAATTGTGATTGTAGAATTATGGTTGCAAATAAGTTGAAGACAAATATTTTGATGATGATGGCAGTGAACCTAATATTCCAGCTAAAGGTTGGATAGGGAGAACAGTTGAAGTGTTCTCAAGAGAAGGTGAGTTGAAGATATAAGCCTAGAGAGAGTAGAAGAGAGTGCTCAAGAGGTTCCAGAGATAGAGAACCAGTGCTTGAAAAAAGACCAAGTCCAGAGAGGGGATTGGTGAGGTAAGTTGTAACAAGGAGGACTTGTTATTGCAGAGGCTTAGTGCAACTCATAGTGAGTAAGAAGCTCATGAAGAAGATGATCACGGAGGATCAAAGAAGAGGTTCTAAGGAATGCCACAGAGATAAGATGAAGGATAGAGAAAGAGATATTGCAGTGATGAAAGTACAACTGGAGGTACTAAAGGAATGGCTACAAGAAGAGGAAAACCAGAAAGGAGGATGGATATTTTCCAATCATCAAAATATACCTCCAAAAATTTGTGGATGAACTCCTTGAATACAGTGACCACCACCCGTGAAAAGATGGCAGGGACAGAAACAATGTTACCGATGAAATACGTAACCGCACTGTTACCTACTTTTTTTTGGTAGCATAAAAAGCACTCGATTTTGAAAAGTGGTGATGCAGAATCACCTCTTTTTTTTTTTAGCACATTTTTGACACTCTAATATTTTTATTTATGAAGTATGAATATTTGTTTTAAAATGTTAGTGATTTTCATGCTAATTTTGAAACGTATTGATGCAACATCAACTTTTTCTTTTAGAGCGGTGATTTTCATGCTAATTTTGAAACGTATTGATGCAACATCAACCTTTTTTTTTTAGAGTGGTGATTTTCATGTTGGTAATAAAACACAAAACTTAGATAAAAATATATATATATAAACAATATAAAAAACCAATAAAAATGTAAAAAAAAACAAAATTAACTCGTAAAAATAAAAAATTTAAACAAAAATAAATAAATAAAACAAAAATATTCGAAAATTATATCAAAAGAAATGACAAAATTTGAAAAAAAAAAACACATAATTTAAAGAAAAAAAACAAAAATTAACAAAAAAAAATTTTAAAAAAAAAAACATCAAAAACATTTTTTTCTAAGTTATTAAAAAAATCCATATAATTAAAAAAAAAATTAAAGTAGAAAATTTAAAAATAATTTAAATTACAAAATTAAAATTTAGATAAAAAAATAAAATACAAAAAAGAAAAAATTAAATTTAAAAATTTAAATTAAAAATAATAATAATAATAAGAAAACAAAAATACAAATTTTAAAATTAACAAAAAAACAAAATTTAAAATTGAAAAAGAAAATTAAAATAAAAGAATTATAATAAAAAAAACTATCATTAAAAAACAAAAAAAAATGAAAAAAACCACGTGCAAATAATTAAAAAACAAATATCCATAAATTTGTTGTTTTTTTTTTAAATGAAACAATTTATAAATTTTAAAAATGAAAAACCAAATAAACTAAAAGATTTAAAAAAAAATTAAATTAAATTAAAATTTAATAAATTTAATGAATAAATTTTAAATTTTAAAAAATAATTAATCTAAAATATTAAATTTAAAAACAAATTAAAAAAAAAAACAAAAAAAAATTAAAACAAATTAAATTTAAAATAAAAAATTTGAATTAAAAAAAAATAATTTTAAATTTTTTGAATTAAAAAAATAAAAATAAAAATAAAAATCAAATTAGAAAAACAATATATTAAAAATTAAAAAAAAAAAAATAAAAGAATTTTTTGATCGTGGTGGCGCCCCCAGTCGTTCTCCTGCCCAGGTGGCGGCGGAGGCCGGCCACTGGGCGGGCAGGGGGCTGCAGCAGCCCCCCGCCCGCCCAGCGGTCGGCCTCCGCCGTCACCTGGGCGGGAGGCCGATTCCGGGAATCGCCCTCCCGCCGATTCCAGGAATCGCCCTTCCGCGGCGGGAGGTTGATTCCGGGAATCGCTCTGAGGCCGATTCCGGGAATCGCCCTCTCGCCGTGGGAGGCCGATTCCGGGAATCGCCTTGAGGTCGATTCTGGGAATCGCCCTCCCGCGGCGGGCGGCCGATTTCGAGAATCAGCCTCCCGCCTAGCGGCCAACCTCCACCATCACCTGGGCGGGAGGCCGATTGGTGGTGCCACCACAATCAAAAAATTCTCTTTTATTTTTTATTTTTTATTTTTTTAGTTTTTAATACTTTTATTTTTTTAATTGGATTTTTAAATTTTTTTTTTAATTTAATTTTTTAATTTGAAATTTAATTTGTTTTAATTTTTTTTTGTTTATAATTTTATTTTTTCTAAATTTTGTTAATAATTTTTATTAAATTTTGTATTTTTGTATTTAATTGATTTTTTTTTTAAATTTTTTCATATATATATTTTTTATTATTAAATTTTATGTTTAGTTTTTACATTTAATTTTTTAAAATTTAGTAAATTTTGTATTTTTATTTATTTATTTATTTATTTGAATTTAATATTTTTTTTTTAATTTTTTAATTTTTTATTATTATTTTTTTAATTACATAAAATTTTTATATATTTTTTTTATTTCAATTAAAATTGTGTATTTAAAATTTGATTTTTTTTTTAAAAGTTAAACTTAATATTTTCAAATTAATTTGTTTTTTATTTTATTTTTATTTAATATATTTTTTTAAATCTATTTTTTTCAATTTTTCAATTTTAATTGATTTTTAAAGTTTTTTAGCTTTTTATTTTAACAATGTTTTTTTTTTTTCTTTATATTTAAAATTTAATTTTTATTTCAAAATTTATTTGTTTATTCATTTATTTATTAAAATTTAATATTTTTTTTTAAATTTATTTTGTTATTTTAATATTAACATTTTTTTTAATTTAATAAAATCTAATATATATATTTTTTTTATTTAAGTTCATATATATATATATATATATATATATTTTATAATTTAAATTTAATATATTTTTTAAAATCTATTTGTTTTTTTAATATATATTTCTTTAAATTTAATATTTTTATTGTATTTTTTTTTCATTTTCTTTTTTTAATTAATTTTTCATTTTTTACTTTTAATTTCAATAATGTTGTTTTTTTTTTTAATTTAATATATTTCTTTAAATTTAATTTTTTATTTTAAATTATTATTATTATTATTTTTTAATTTAATAAACATTTTCTTTTTCTTTTTTAAATTTAATTTCTATATTTTATTTTTTATAATTTCTTTCTTTTTTTAACTTGTTTTTCTTTTTAATTTAATATTTTTATTTTGTTTTTATTTTTATTTTTTTATTTCTATATATTTTGAAATTTTAATCTTTAAAATTTTTTAATTTTTTATTTTTTTCTTAAATTTTAGGTTTTTTTTAATGTTTGAATTAAAAAATTTTATTTTTTTATTCCTATATATTTTTAAATTTTAAGCTTTAAAATGTTTTTATTTTTTAAATTTATTTTTTTCTTAAATTTTAGGTTTTTTTAATGTTTGAATTTTAAAAATGAAAAAATGTTATTTCTATTTTTAAAAATGTCAAAAATATAACAATTTCTTTTTTTGGTTATTCCAGCGTCAACTGGTTTTGTTTTGAGGGTGTTTTTTCATTCCTTTTTTCAAGAAACAATTTTTTTTTAGCATAATTTTATAAAATGTTGAAATTTGACCTTAAAAAAAAACCAAGTGCGTTCTGGAATACACTTTTTTTGTTTTGGGGGTGTTTTTTTCATGTTTTTTGAGTCTTTTTGGGCTAGAGTTCCAGTTTTGAGGTCAGGTTACCTATTTCATCGATACCAGTGTTTGAAGGGAAAGAAGGTAATTTGGCAACCATTACAAATGAAGTGGAGGCAAAAGGAGATTGCCTTATGGAAGGAAGAACTCAGAATTTGTGAGTCAAAGATGGAATTTGAGGATTCCACATGCAAATCTGTTCAAGGAGAAATGCTTGAAGAAGCAAACGAGACTGAAAAGTCTTGTGTTTTTAAAACTAATGAGTTGTGTATGATTGGAGGTACATCACAGGATGATGAACAAACTTTAGAGTTTGTTAAGGAGAAGGAGGTGAATCTGAATTATGTTCAAAAGGATGCTGAGATAGCAAAATCTCAAGAAGAAATGAAGACAGAGGGGTCTCATAGAAATATTCAGCAGAGTATTGAAACATAAGAAGAGGGGCCATCTAATGATTGGTCAACAAGTGAAGGTATGGAAAGTTGTGTAAAGTTTCCAAGTTCTACTCCAATTGAAATTGTTGAGTTGTATAGGAAGTTAGATCTTCAAAGAAGAGAGTTGGAAAAGCAGAGGATCTACACTCAGGATAAATTTTTGAATGTGAAAGACAGAGAAATTGTCATGAATGATAGTCAGAAAACAGAGGATAAGGATGTAAGAATGTTTCAGCAAATTGAAGAAGTTCATTATTGCGAACCAGAGCAGAGAGACATTCATGAAACCGATGATAAGAAAGAGAGACTAGCTGATAGTCTCATGGAGAATTTAAATCATCATACTGATGTGCTGACAAATGATTTGGAAGAAAAATCAAAGAAGCATACTGAAATGTTTCCAGAGGAGGAAGAGGTATTGATATCTTGTATTTTTAATACTGATAATTCATGTGTTAATTATGCAGGAAAAGAAGGACAACAAATGAAAAATGTCAGAGAATTTAATGAAAAGGAAACCATGTTAGCTGAAAACATAGTGGAGGATCATCATTCTATCATGGTGATTGGAACAATGGAGATAACCTTGGAAGCTGGGAAGAAAGACAGTGAAGATTTTCTGAGTCCTGAAAGAGACTTAGAAATGCAAGAAGAAGATTTGGTGATTGGATCATCAAATAAGGCCATTGGGTCTTGTGATTTTGAAATTGATAGTTTGACTGTGTTTACAGGTATTGCAGAAGACAATCCATATTTTGGAGTTGTCTTGAATGAAGATGAACTGTTGCAGAAGAAGGAACTTATAAATCCCAAGGAAGGTGAGACAGTTATGTCTCATGTGAAGGAACTTGTTACTATTGATTACAAGGAGGAGTTGGCTTGTCTGATTGGCTAAGAGAAGATTGTAGGATAGACTTTTAGAAATACCATAGTGATGAAGAATCAGAACTATATTATGATAAAAGATAAATATACAATATTTGAGGAAGTTGATTTGATTGCCAAAATCAATCAAGGAGGTGAAGGAAAATTACTGAAGATTGTCAAAAAGGAAGAAGAAGGATATGCTAAAACTGAATTGCAGCATATTGATGAGGTGGTTGAGAGAAAACAAGTTCAAAGGAAATGGCTGAAATGTTTGATGGAAATATTTGAACAAGAGAAAGGAATTGCAGACACTGAAGTGAAAATTCCTTAAGTTATGGAAGAAATAGGAGAAGATACTAGTTTGTCAAATTTGATTATGCTTGCTAGTATACAAAGAATAATGAATGAGTGTGTTACTACAGTTAAAGGATCAAATGATAATTCATTTTTTACAAGTGAGTTTGTAGGTAGTGAGAAAAAGAATAATGTTGTAGAGGGAGATATCTTAAGAGATATTCAGGAAGTTTGGGAGGTAGAAACAAAGGCAGTAACATATGTAGCAATATCTATAGCAAAAAAAGCAACAGAAATTGAAAGCAGCAACAAAAGGCAGAGTAATTTCTAGACAGAAGATAAATTGGACATAGAGATTGAAAACATAAGGAGGTTGATGATGAAGGTGTATTAGAAAAATACAGTAGCAAGAAAGCAAAGAAATTACAACAAACAAAAAACAAGAAAAGGCTGTGAAAGCATAGCGAGTGGCAAGATGCAGAATAAAGTATGGAAGCCTGGAAAAGTGCAGTTGAAGAATAATGCAGCTATTGGACAATAGCAAAAAAAAGTATGGGATCTAGGAGGCAAAGATTAAAAGCACATGATCAGGAGATCATGATTATTTTTTACCTTGGGAGTCTGATGTAGGGGCATTAGGCTCAAGAAAATTACTTGTATTTTAATAGACTTAGGGGTTTTCTATTTTCAAGAGAGTTGGTTTCTTATGTAATTATTTGAGTGATCTTAATGAGAATTAATTAAATTTTGTGAGGAATTTTGTAAATGTTCTCGAATGTTGGAGAACATGAGAGAATTAGGCTAGTTGAGAGTGTATAGGGATTGAGAGATTTAGGAATTAATTATAAATCTTAAATATGAATTTGTTTCATTATTTTATGGATGAAAGAGGATCCTTAGGGATTAATTGAGTCAAGGGAGGACTTAGAAGATATTTAGGATATTGTTGAGAAGATGGAGGAACTGAAACCAAAAATAGTTTCAGAACCTTTTGTATAAAATGTAAGCCTAAAAGGCATATAGAAAATAGATATAGATTTCAAGGTAGAACAAAGATAGAGGGGTAGAGTTGAATTGTAAGCCTACGGGAAGAATTGGAAGAAGGCCACTGATACAGAAGATCAAGCCAGAGGAAGAATTCCTATGTAAATATTTTTTTTAATACAAAAAACTCAATTTCTGAGTTTGTGTTTTGAGTTATATGGTGTGCAGGTGAAAATTGATAGAACCAAGGGAAGTCTGTCAATTTTACATTGGGTCATAGGATTGATTAAATGTATGAGACTGTGTGTTTAATTAAGATTATGAAATTGTGTAAATCGATCACAGAATGGATCAATGTCACAATATGATCCTTCATATTGATGTCAATTTGTACAGCGTAGAGGAAACAAGGCTGGAGTATTGAATTATGACAAATTAGATTGAGAATTAGAATGTATGGCATGATTACAATTGAATCTGAGGTCGAAGATACTGGGAATCAGGTTTTAGATCTATTAAACCATTCCATGAATAGAGAGAATTGGAATCATAAGTAACAAAGGTATATGGGTCTTATTCCCTTAATGGTGTTTCTGTGGTTACCGAATACACAGTGCAGTGAGATCGGGGTTTGAAGTCATATTTGGGGTTTTTAATGCAATAGAAATCGATGGTTGTTTGAAGGCATAGAGGAAGTGTGGCGAAATCAACGAACGAGATTAAAGAAGGCAGACGGCTAGGATTAAGTCGTGTAGATAAAGGTGAACAGTGAAAGTGGTTTTGGAAACCACCAAAGGCTTTATCACACTGCTTTTGGAGGACAAGTGGTAATCATTTGTTTGAACGCGATAATGGTCAGCAGCTGACACGTGGTGTTAAAATACCACCCATTTCACATGCAATCTGGTCGTTAAAGTTCAAAGTTTATTGGAATGCGATATCCGTTGGATATACGCATAAATTGGCTTTGGAGCACGATGAAATATCAACCGTCGGATCTATTCAGAGGTTAATGCAAGGTAAGTTATATATGCTGTGGGGCCCGAACATAATGTATGTTGGTGCTTTTGGTTTTAACCAAAGTCAAAGTTTATATGAAATGAAATGTTATTTTGGCATTCGGATTGATGAGCATATTTGATGGTTGGTAAATGTGGGCTCCAAAGGCTATTTTAATATTTGTCTTTGGTATCTATTTAACCAAAGTCGAGATGTTAAATCCAATGAAAACTTAAGCGTGGCTCAAGTATATGGCAGATGTTTAAAAATGGGTATTTACCCAAGATTATATATATTTATTTCCATTTCATGAAATAGGTTTCTATATATGGGTTGTAACCATAGGTTTGGTAAAAGGAAAGCTTCCGCTTATGAATGTTACCCCTGACTAAGGTTTATTTGGGGTTTTAATTTGAAGAAAATTTTATATGCATTGTGGGTTTTATTATATGGTTTTAACCATTGATTGAATAGAAAGCTTCTGCAATTAGAATTTGCCCCAAATTTGAGAATTATTTGGTTTATGAATGAACCATACATTTAAAGGTGAGAATGTGGGTTTTGCAGCCTTCGGCTACATCAGTAGGAAAAATTCTTCCTGAAAGAGAGAACACTAAAACATCAGAAGATAGAAATAATATAGATGTATATTCAAGTTAGTTAGCTAAATCAGTAAAGCATAAACAATATACATCAACTAAGATCTTACAATATGGAAAATCAAGGCCAATACAAATGCATATAGGGAAAATTAAGTTGTATTCTTTATTGATGATAAAAGGAGAGGTTACAACCCAATGACTGATTTTAAGTTACCCTTCTAGCAACAATCCTCAGCCTCATCACAATATAAATCTCTCCAGCAACTGTTACAAAAATATAACTCTCAATTGAAAATCCACTAGCATTTCTCTACTCAAATTCTTCCTTACCAAGCACTCAGATCTGTGCTCAATTTATAGAGGAGCCGAAGGTTGTTTTGAAATCAATGAATTTCCAATAATAGGAAATACATGTTTCCAATATTTTAGATGTGAAATGGACACTTGGATTTGAAGCTTGACACATGTAAACTCTTCTAGAAGGCATTGGCCAAGTGGAGATTCTGGAACAATGAGAATTTCGCTCCCAATGTGACCAACGCACCCATATATTTTGAGAAATGCTTTGCAGAGTAGCCTTCCATGGGGCTACCTTCATATGAAATACACTTAGTCCCCTTAGAGGCAGCGTTGGTGAGCTCTCACATTCTATATAATAAACTTCAAACCTTGGAAACCTTTGCTTGATGAAAGTCATGCTTGATTTGTCTTGTTCTTGTCTTAGGGCATGTAGCAACGTGAAATGATAGGGAATGATAGACCCTTAGTCATTGGTCTTGGAGATGATGCCCAGTTAAACAGGTCATTGCGAATGATGCCCAAATCGACCTATAAAAAATATCATCACACTAGTATTTTTCATCATGGTCTGATCAAGCTCATTGTATTGCATCACCTTTCCTCCATCAACATGACTTGGGAAAATTTCTTAGAGATATTATTAGCAAGGCCTACCATTAGCCCTTCTATCTTTCCTAGTAAATCATCAACACATCCAATGGTGGCTGGTTCTGTTGGCCTGTGACCACACATAACATGGATATCTGGTCCCTATAAGGAAATCACATGGCAAAGGCGCGAAGTTTTAAGAGGGAGGCCAAGCTATTCAAGCACTAGCCAGAAGGACGCCCCGTAGTCAAAGAGAAAATTTCAAGAGCCAAAGCTCGCACCCTTTACTTTTAAATCAAATAAAAGCAGAGAAATGTCGTACTTTTAGAGTTTGGGGGAGGCGTAAAGGGGAAAATAGGCGGTTAGGATCAAAAGCGCATATTTGGAGCAGAGAGATGGATGGCAGAGATTAAATCACTCATTGCTCCACACAAGTTTTAGCTTTTACCTCTTAAGACTTAGCCGAAACTTTTTTATCAGCCGATGCGATTTGGTGGGACCCATCCAACCTTATCGCATTACCAAATCGCATGCAATCTTTTGTTTATGCCTTTCCCTTACCTTTTCTCCTTTTCGCACTTCCCGACATCTAAATGGCTGCACATCACACTTCACAACAACTAACATTTAATCCCCGCTATGCACATTATAAAACTTTCAATCTATGACTGGCGGGCACGGTCCCACCTCTGTGCCATGTCACCCTTCCCCCACTATCCATCGCATTTCGAAAAATTACAACATATTCCAATCTCCCAAATGTTAAAACCTACAATCACCAATGTGTGATATCACATCACACAGTTTTAAACTTACCCTTTGAATGGCCCACAACCTATTTTGTTTAACATGCAATGTGATCGGGTCCCACCTTCCCTCCACGTCACTTACCTTCTCCCCCACACTTCGCACTTCACTTCTTTTATTTTTTACTACCTTTACTTACGGATAAAACTTAAGTTTTGCGATCTTTGGGCTACAATATGGTCCCACCATCTGCCACGTCACCTCCTTCCTCCCCACACTTCGCACTTCGCTCATTTTAGAGTTTACCTTTACTGCTTCATGGTAAAGAGTTGCGATTGTGATGCGGTTTGGCCCCACCATAATACTCAGCTCATCGTGAATACGGAATTCCTTTGCTATCATTCCTATTCCATTGATCCATGCCATCATCCTCCCACCACGTCTTCTCCGTACTTCGCATCGCATCGTCGATTCCATTTCTTATAAAATAAACTGTAAAACATGCGAAGTGCGCATATGTGATGCGACTTTTGAAACTGGAGTCCACAGATTTTCAAGTCCAGATATATGGGTTTTTTTTTACGATGTTTTGTTTAAAAAGGGTCGATTCTAGTCCCACCTTACCTGCCACACCATTTCCTTCTCCTCATCGCCCTCCACCTTTCCTCCATCTCCAATCACCCCCTCCTCATATGACGGTCCTTGTTTCATTTCACACTCCCCACATATTTCAAACTTTAACCATGGGGGCACGAGGGGGGGGGGGGGGGCCCCCGAAATGGGTGGTATCCATTACCGCCCACCCCTCCACGTGTTGTCCTCTCATCATTTTTCACCCCCCTCTCCGATACCACTTACCACTTGAGACCCCCCTTCGAAATCCAGTTGTCGTTTTGCAATTCAAAAACACCACATGGGCTTTTGAGGTAGAACATGTAGTTATGGTTTATGTGGTCTGATCGGGAGATATCTGCTAAAGAACCAGGTGTGCATAGTACAACAAGCCTCTTCATAATGGATTAAGTGGAAATCACCAGACTGAGGGAGTGGAGGTTTGTAAGCAACAGATGGAATCATAAAATGATAGGCAACTTGTCCACCTACGACCGTTCCTCACCATACCGTCTTGAAGGCTCCCATTATTGGCCTCAATCGGCAACCATTTCCTTTCCATTTTCGGTTTAATTTTGATGATTTTGTTGGTGAAATCTCAATTTCACCCCATTCCTGTCTTAATTCTCTCAGTACAGAAGTCATTGCTCAATGTACGTTCTGCAAGTTAGGTAGGATCTTTTGACTTCATAGATATGGGTCGATCATAAATGATTAAGTACCATAGGCCCTCAAGGGGATCTCTATATATAGTAAGTTCTAAGATGAAAGTATGGTTCTGGAATTCGGAATAATTTTGTTGTATTTTTGTACGATTGTGCTCCTTGTGATCTGAGATACATTTTTTGGAGAGTTGTTTAAAATTAATATGACACAACGCTGTTATTTGGATTCTAGATGGAGAAATGGGTAGTACGTATTTGTTTCCTTATGTTATCAGTAATCTCCTTTTTACATGTAATCATTTTCATGCTATGCTACTGTTATAGGTCTATTTGGGCACCATTCCCAATGACCTATTTTAACTGTAAATCATCCCCAGAACCATGAATAGGGTCTATCATCCCTTATCATTTCAGTTGCTATATGCCCTAAGCCAAAGAACAAAGACAAAACATTCCTGACTTCCATTGCAAGGTTTCCAAGATTTAAAGTATATATTATAACACCTATGAGCTCACCAATGTAGTCTCTCAAGGGACTAAGTGTGTTTCATATGCAATTACCTCCATTCAAAGGTTCTCTGCAAAGCACTTCCCGACACTCAAGAGTGCATTGGTCAATTGGGAGAAAAATTCTCATTGTTCCAAAATCTCCACTTGGCCAATGCCTTCTAGAAGAGTGCATATGTGTCAAACTTTGAATCCATGTGTCCATTCGATACCTATGAGCTTGGTAACATGTCTTTCATATTATTAGAAAGTCATTGATTGTAAAAATACCTTCAGATCATCTATAAATTGAGCACATATCCTAGTGCTTGAAAAGGAAGAATTTGAGTAGAGAAATGCTGGTGGAATTTCAATTGAGGAATTGATTTGAGTGATATGTTGCTGGAGAGATGTTCATTGTGATGAGGCTGGGATGATGCTGGAGATGGTGACATCAAATCAATCACTGGTTGTAACCTCCCCTTCTATCCATTAATAAATATAGTGGTTTACTTTCCCACATATGTATTTGTATAAACTTCTATCTTCCATGTTATTAATTCTTATCTGATGTATATGGTTCATGTTTTATTGATTTAACTGAATAAATTGAATAGGAATCTGTATATTTCTATCTCTTTGTTGTTTAGTGTTCATTCTTGCAGGAAATATTTTGCGATCTAGCTTGGATTTGAAGCTACAACAATAGCGACACAAGGAGAATTGGAAGCACTTGGACTCCAAGTAAGTTTCTTGATCTGTTATGTGTCTCTATTTACTGTTAGGAAAAGTATTTGCAAAGTCTTTAACCTATTGTTCTAAATGCAATGCAACACATTTAGGGAAGAATGTTTTATCCGTAATTCATAATTCCGCATAACAACTACTTTGATTCGCTCGTGTAATGTAGCTGTTGGTAGTCTGCAATTTTATTCGTGAATTCGTGCCTATATAACACACAGGTGTTAATGCTCATGTTTTAAGTTTGCCACACTCCCTTAATTTGCGCTTCATGTATCTCTATTTTTTCCCATATCTCATTCATATCCACTTCCTCAGAGGTCGCGGGGGAAAGATTCTTAAATCTCTTAAGCATGTCGCTTGTGGGTTCCTTCTATGTTCTTCCTCAATGCCTCTACACATTTTAAAGCTTATGCTCATTGTTTTATACTTGGCCCATCTAAAATCCATCAGCCTCACAGCCTCCTGAGCTCTCTCTTCATTTACAGAATTCACATGAAGTAGGCTCAAATGGTCTTCTCTATTCTTGAACCACCAAATCCATTATTCTCATGACCCATATTCTATCAGAGATATTTATACAATTGTCCATTTTTAACCTCTAATTTTAAGATGCCCTCGACATTGGTATTTTGCAACTCAAGTTTGTCTCTAGGAGCTACAACAGGTGCTTCTAGCATGCCAACTCAGTCTTCAAATTCTTCTACAGTTGTTGAGTTTACTCACACATATGAGAAGGGGGAGAGACAAGTATTTGCGCCCAAGTCTGCCAAAAGTGTTCTTACACTTGACATCATTGTGGAATAAAGTGAGATAGAGGAGCAACTTCTTTTGCATCAGCATAGTGAATCAAAACCATTTGAGGTTAAGGTAGCAGAGCAGGTGGAGGTCAGATCAGATGAAGAGATCATTAGAGAGAAAGATGAGGAAATAGCAGAATTGAAGAAAACGTTTTCCATTGCTAACTCTCAAATCACTTTCTTGCAGTAAGAAAAATTTCAATTGAAAGTGAAGTAGCTCCTACAAATAAATCCCAAGCCTGACCTAGAGGTATTCATAGGTAAATTTAAGGAGGTTATTGATAATAGGGCAAAAAACAAGGGGCCTCAAAACGATGCAAGAGCTACAAAAACAATCAGCTCAACCACCTGAAGAGTTGACCTTTGATGGGGTTATTTCCATGGAGATTAATGAAGACAGAGATATTTGGTTCTCAAGGGTAAATGAGAATTTAGAGAAGCTCTTGAAGTGGTATAATAGGGACAATAAGTTGCAAATACACATGGCAAACCATTATCGCACTAGGAACACAATTTCTCAAATAACGCTGAAACAATTGAAGAAAAGGCTAAAGGAAGCACAAATGAAGCTTAAAGAGAAGGATATTTTGGACTTGTTGGCTGAATATTATTTGGTTGTTTAACCCATCACTCACAAGTACCATAGAACTAATTTTGATAATTTTTGATCAATTTTGGAATTTTTTGTGATTTTTTCATAATGATGGAAATTCCTCATTGCTGAAGGGTAACAAACTTTTGTTACGCTTATTTTGGGGGCATCCAAATGATGTTTTATTTTCATTTATGGATGAATTTTGATGGGTAAATCATATATCAGGAACCCCTATGGCATGAAAAGCTGTAATTTTGGAGAAAAAGCTCAAACACCATTCATTTTTCATGTTTCTTCCACCTTTTTGGAGCCTATGTTATGCTTCTGGAGTAACCTTGGGAGAATGGAATTTTGAAGGCCTTCCCATGGGTCATTTTGAAATATTCAAGATGTTATGGAAACTAGAAATGCAAGGCTAGTTGACCATATTTTCATAAGTGGATTTGGACTCCTAAAAGTGCCTCAAAATTTCCTCCAAATGTTTGTTACGCTTCTGCAAATTTTTGTTACCCTTATGTCAGAAATGTCACAAATCAACATTGGATTCCTCAAGACACTTTTCAAGCTTGGAAATTGTCACAAATTTGAGGTTTTATTGTTCTATGAGTTGGAATTAGAGTTATTGAGTTGGTTTTTGCCTCCTATCATGAGGGAATATGTAATTAATGTAAGGGACAAACAATCGTAGTTCATAGCTAAAATTCAGGGAATGGTTTCTAACCTCCCTAGAATACAGGAAATGACTTATCTTGTGTATTTATGATCCATTTTGGATGGTATTTCGACCTGATAAGGTGTTCTAGTCCATATTTTGTATAAGTAGACTCTCTTTAGTCTTTTTTTGTGTGGATAGTCTCATTTTGCAGTTGAGATTTTGTAATCAACATTTTGGAATGAAATCAGAGACCGATTTACAGAACTTGTGTTGAGATATTTGTGGTATGCATTGGAGAATTTTTTTCTTCTTATGTATGTTTATCTATTCATGCTAAATTTTATATTTTCTTCTTTCATATTTTTTTATCTTTTCAATTTATGAGAAGAAATCATGCTTGTTCATGCTCTGTTATAGGAAAGGTTTACATTGCTATGTCTATTTTCTTCCAAATGAATGAATTCACCTCAATTCTCATTTAGACTCTCTTTCATTTCATCCTATACTCACATGACCTATTAAACATGCTTTCAAAATACCTATCTAGCCTCACATATTCTCTCCAAATTGACCTTGGAATTCATACATAGAAAACCTCATACACAGCCTTCTCACTGACTTTTCTATCCAACACTAAGAAAATTAAACAAATCCTATTTACTGAGTTTAAATACCTAGCCTAAGATCATTAGATATTGATTCATTCCTTTGAATACAAAAGTGACAATGAGAGATCCCTCTCTTGTCCTGGTAGGGCTAGCTACCTGACCTAAAGACTGGTCTCTGGTTACCTTCCTTCAGCTCCATTCACAGCCTTGGGAAGGAGGGAGTGATAAAACCCACCATTACTGGAAAGTACCTCTTTATTTTTTTCAAGATTGAGGAGGATAAATTCATCTTGTCCTCTAAGCTCATCCTTAGAATGAGTCCTACGAAGTATTTTTAACGAACCCTAAGAAGGAGTGGTTTGGTCTCATCATGATTTATGAGTCCTATACTGTTTAAATTTGTTGGAACACCTAATCCTACATGGGTAGGTGTGGAATGTGAAAAGTCACAATGGAGTCCAAGTGACCTTGGAATGTGAAACCAAGAGTCACACCATTGTACTATAAATGTACATCATGTATAATGGAAAATAAGAAAGCTTCACACTTATCTTTCATTGTGTGTTGAGTCTCTTGTGTGTGTGCTCATCTTCCTCATACACCATGTGTGTGCTTCAACATGGTGTTTAACATGGTATCAGAGCCAGCGATTGCTGGCCCTGCTCCAATTTGAGTGAGCCATTTGTGTTTATGGCCTATGCATATCTGCGTTTTTGCAGCATTTAGAGAGTTTTTGCAGTAGTGGTTTTGACATTTTTCCGCATTCAGAATTGGTTTTGAAGAGGAGAAGCATTCAAAATCCGTGGCAGCATTCAGAAATTTCATCTTGGAGAAGAGCAGCACTGCACATCTGAAGGTTGATTTCTTTCTACAATTTCTGCCCATTAAATTCTATTTTGGAGAGCTGTTGGAAAAATTGTTTAAAGTTGATTTCTGAAGAGGTTTCTGGTTTTAATGAACAAGAATTTCTAAGTTTTTCATTCAAATATTCCTACAAAATTCTGGATTTTCTACTGCTATAAGTTCCAGAAAAATTCTGCTCTATATTTGAAAGAAGAAAGTATTCTACTGCTACTAAATTTCGTGAAAATTCTGCAATTCTCTACTGCTGGAAAAAGTAAATTTTCTGCTACTGAAAGAAAATTTCTGATTCTACAAATTCTCCATTTTGCCTGCGCTTTATATTACTCCTCTGCTGTTTAAAAATTAAAAAACAAAAAAAAATCAAACTCCATGCCCTTTCGGCCTCTCCAACCTGCAATTTTTTATATCATACCCAACTCTCTGCACATACGCCCTCACCACACAACTTGCATTCGGCCCTATGCACCAGCACTCCACTCCTTCAACGCTCTCCCCACTCGGCCCTTGTATCTCCTCCTTCCAGCACTGTCCCTAAGCTGCACACGCTTTACCCACGCTACCTCACTCCCTACACCCTCAGCGCTCCACCTCTCCTACGCCTCTACGACTACGGCCTGTCCACATTTTTTTTTAAAGCCCACTCCCATCCCCTTATCACTCCACATCCCGACTAACCCCACCTCTCTGCCCTCTCCTACGGCATTGACTCCAAACTTCGCTCCAACTAACGCAGCCCCAACTCAACCTACGCTACCCTTACCTCCTCACACCTCACCCTTCCCTACCCTATCTATCCCACCCCCTCACCACGGCCTTTCCCCACCCTCTGCGTCGAATCCTCCACCCTAACCCCCTTACACTACACTCCACCATCACAATTCGATATTTTTTAATTTTACAAATTCTCATTAATAAAAATGATCCCACGGCCTTTTGGCCTCCCATTCCACTTTTCTTAATTTTTTAAAATTTGTTTTTTATTTTTTTAAAATTTATTTTAATATGCCCTCCCCCCACTCCCATTAATTCCCCCCTTCTTATTATTCTCCACAATTTTAATTTAATAGCCTCCCTTCTCATATAATACGACTCCCCCCACGTTAATTTTAATTTAATAACCTGCCCTCCCATATAAAATGACTTCCCACCCATTTTAAAATTCATTTTCTTTTAATTAATCCCATTCCCCTCCCTTTCAAAATAATAATCCCCTCTCACCTATTAAAAAAATCCCATTCCATTTTTATATAATCCATTTCCCTCAGTTTAAAACCCCCAACTCTCCCACCCCTTTTAAAATTTTCATTTCCTTCTCATTTTTAATTATTCCCATTAATTTATTTATTTTAATTAATTTTTAATTAATTTTAAAAAAAGAAAAGAAAAAAAAGCAGAGAGAGGAAAAAGAGAAGACATGAACAGCAGAAAGGAAGAGGAAATGGCATAATGAGAAAATGATAAATTGCCTACATAGAGGAGAAAAGAGAAGATTTTATAATATATGATTTGTGGCATTGACATAAGGATGATTTTTTGAAGAAATTGACATTTGGAGATAAGTTTTCCATCATTGAAAAAAACTCTTTGAAGAAAAAATTCAGCTGCATAGTGTTTTCAGCTGCACATTTACAAAATATTTTGCAGAAATATTGTATTCAAGTGACATTGATTTACACCTTCATTCAAGACTTGAAGTGTATTTGAGTTGTTGGATTGTTGATTGCCCTCCATCATTTGAGGAGCAGATTTTGTACTTTGAGATTTCCATAGTTGGAAATTCTTTTGAGTCATTTGTATTGCTTGTTGCATCACATTGTAAACGGGTGCATTCTCGGTTGAAGCCGACACCCTTTCATTTTTGAGCCTAAGTTGTTGAAATGGCTAAAATCAATGAGGAAATTGAGTTTTTGAATAACCTCATTCATTCAAATGTTGATGACATGATAAAAATGAGCAAGAATGCTCTTTGTAACATTCAAAGTTGTTTGCAAAATGCACAATAAAAGATTGAGTTTTTGCAGTTGGAATCTCAACTCCAACAAGACGAAATTCAGCAAAAGAGTCACCATTCTGAACCTGTTTCTGTTAAGAAGATTGAGAAGGACTCTCATCAGAAGAAAGAAGATAAAGTTCCAGTTGATTCACATTCAGTTTCTTGTACGAGAGTAGATTTTCATGCAGATGCAGCAGCTCAACCTGCACTTCCTAAGCCCATCATCAGACCTTGGGAAGAGCTTGTCCACAACAAGCACAAAACTGGTCTTGGATATGACAAGGATGTGTCCTTTCATATTCCAGACTACACAAAACCCATCATATTTCAGAGTGCCGGATTCTTGTATGACAGTTCACCTGCAACTGTTTCAGATCCTGTTCCACTTCCACAACAACAGATTGTAAAATGCCAACACTGTGATCGAGTTGGCCATATGAAAGATCACTGTTTTGATCTTCATCCATGCAATCATTGTGGTCGGCACACACATTCTTCAGAAAGATGCTTCAGAAACAAGCCTCCTGCAAGAACCAAGATTCATCTTGGATGGATCGCTTCTTGGCAATGGGCATCAGCAGCCAAGAAGATGTTTAAGTCGCATGTCAGAACATGTTCACGGATATTGAACAAACTTGCAGTTGAGTTTTCACCATCATCTCACCTTGTCCCTGACAAGGGGGAAAATGGTGGTCATGTACAAGATTTGATGACAGATCAAGCGAGCCTGAGCCACAATCTCTCATTCCATGTTCAGATTTGTAGCCAACAGTTCAAGCGAGCCTGAGCCACAATTCGCCATTCCAAATTCAGAGATGTAGCCAGAGACACGGATGCCCATGAGCATGCCTTTGGTTGGTGGACAACCTTAAACCATCATCTTTGGTTGGTGGACAACCTAAAACCACCACAGGTAGTAGACCTCCCTTCTTTTAGGTCGAAGGTCTCCCTTTCATATATGAGGAACACTTCCTCTAGCAGAAGCCTTCAACTTCTTGCCAGCATTGGTTGAGTTCCAGGAAATGCTTCAAAGCATTCCAGAGTTGTTGGTAATCCTAAAACCATCACAGGTAGTAGACCTCCCTTCTTTTAGGTTGAAGGTCTCCCTTTTTTTATGAGGGACAATTCCTCTAGTAGAAGCTTTCAGCTTCTTGCTAGTTTTGGAAGAGTTCTGGGAACTGCAACAAGTTTTGTGTTCCAGTGTTTGTGGTCATCCTAAACCACCTCTTTTTTCCAACATTTCAGAGAGTTGATTCAGCCCAAGGGCTGCCATGTATACTTTGTAGATTTGTATTACAACTCTTTTCTTGGACTCACACATACCCCTTCGGATTAAGGGGGGATGTTGGAACACCTAATCCTACATGGGTAGGTGTGGAATGCGAAAAGTCACAATGGAGTCCAAGTGACCTTGGGATGTGAAACCAAGAGTCACACCATTGTACTATAAATGTACATCATGTATAATGGAAAATAAGAAAGCCTCACGCTTATCTTTCATTGTGTGTTGAGTCTCTTGTGTGTGTGTTTATCTTGCTCATACACCATGTGTGTGCTTCAACATGGTGTTTAACAAAATTTTACAAGTCGAGTGAAGGTGTAAATAAATGGAGTTTTCATGTTTAAGGAGTTTGAAAAGACATGAAAAGAAAAATCATGTTGTTCTTTCAATGAAGAATTTTAACGAGCCCAAATAAAGTGAATTTCAGTGTTTTTAAGTTTTAGGGAGTCAAGAGAAAAACATAAGAAAAATCCATAATGTTATTTTTAGTAAATTTAGCCCCTTAAGCCCGAAAAAAGGATAAAATAATGGAGGAGATAAATCTATTGACCATGATTAGTCAACATATACCTTTTTTGTAAATACTATAGTTCAGTCCAAAAAATGGGTAAAATTATACTAAATAGATGACTGCTCATTTACTTTTACGAGTTTGAATAGTCAAGTACTCAATGATCTTTTCATGTTTAGAGAGTCCGAAAAAGAGCTTAAAAGAGAACTCCATAGTTTTTCTTTTTCATTTTTTCCAAGAGCCCGAAAAAGTGATAATTTTTTTCTCAACATAAAAATGATCCATTTTTATGTTATAACTTGTTTACTACACAATAAATTACTTGAATGAAAATGGCTCTGATAGGGTTTGGGTTGAGCAGAAGAGCATCACAATAGGTCTTTTTGAGCGATGAGGAAGATGGATGCCTGATGCTGGAAGGAGGGGGATTTCAGGTTGGACCGCTCCCAAAGAAGAAAACCAAGGTCATACACCCTATGGAAATACTAATAACTGATAAAAAGGTAGGGGAAACCAAGTCTGGATACGATGGCAGAGGCCTGCACCTATTTGCGGAGCTCGATCCTCACGGGAAAAGCAAGGATTCAGGGCTTTCTGTGGGTTATGGAAAATCAATGGTGGGTGAAACCAGGGCATTGGAGCTTCGATCTCCATTGGAAAGGCTCAAGAGGCATTTTTCGATTTCCCATTGCACGCTCAGGCATGATGGTTTTTTCCTTCTGGAGCAGTTTTCCTCCAAACATCCCCCACAATGTATCTAGTTAGGGGTTGCAAGCTGCTACTGGTGTGACCATTGGAAGCTGGAATCTTATTTTTCTTTCTTGATGATTACGTCAGCATTTTTTCACAATGAGGGTATGCCCCTATTGCTGGTCTTGAGTGGGGATTTTTTTGTGACTATCAAACCCTCGTCATTCTTCTTTTTGGAATTGCTTTGTATGAGGTCTGGTTTTGGTTGCAGTTAGCTTGCCTGCTTGCACAGGTGTGAGCTAAAGTCTTGCGCCACTCACTTTTCCAATGCCCCCAAAGTCCTTTTTCTTCCTCAACGTGGCCGCACCTCTCGGCTCCAAATATTTGGGGTGAGACACAACCCTCCCTTGAAGCCACTGTCATTTCAGTCTCGAGACACAAAATAACATGTAAATACACCATTAGACTCAGACCCACGGGTACAGGTAACCCACTCTTCTTTTCAAATTTTTATCAGGCCACCTGTAGGAAAATATTTTTTATTATGGGTACAAGGCTCCAACAGAGTGTTTCAAATGAACCAAAAAATTTGGGAGTTTATGGGTTACCCTATGCGACTGCAATATCTGGTTACTAGATGTAGATCTCTCCAGGACTGTTGGACTTTAAGGGACGACACTATTATTTCTGCGATGACCATCACTCTCAACCTCCTTCTGAGAGGGGGTGTTGCGGATATGGGCACTTCTAGATGTGAAAGGGGGGAAAAGGGGAAAAAACCCATAAACTAGGAACAAACAAATGGGGGTGCATCCTACAAATGTTTTTTATAGGGGAAACAAACTGCAGTAACACCTCCAGAACAAGATGGAAATGCCCCTCGGCCATACATAGTAGAACAGTTGGAACAAACACTAGCACTAAAGATAGACAGTCCAAAAACAGAGAAATATTGCACGACATATGAAGCACAAGTGTTAATATGCCGATTTAACCATTTATGGAGATTGGCCCAAATCGATGGAACTTTCCATTGGATCTTTATACACTCAACCACAAACTCTGAAATCCACCTCTGTTCTAAGGGATTTTTTATTGTAAAATTTAAATCCTCAAAGGATAGAGATTTCATCATCAGAGAAGGACCTTGGTTCCAGGGATCCACCAACCTCTTCATTACTCCATGGTTCTTGGATTTTGACGCAAACATAATGACAATCACTAGAATGTCGGTATGGGTCAGATTGTACAATATCCCCCTGCATTTATGTAATGATCAGGTTTTCGAAGGTATTGGGAATAATATCAGGAGATACATCAAAAAAGATATAGAGATATTAGAGGATAGGATCTACACATTCACATGAATCTGTGTGGAAGTAGATCTCAGCAAAGGTTTACGAGAGAGTATCATGATGATCTACAAAAAAAAATTTGGCTGCAGTCACTAGACTATGAAAACACTACATTCAGATGCAGAATATGCAAGCTAATAGGACATTTAGAAAACACATTTCCTGACGCCAAAAAAGAAATCAGAATAAAGAAAAAGAATGGGAAAAAAAAGGTTGGAAATATCCTCCACCTGAGGCGAAGGAGGATGAGGCAAAAGAAGAGGAAGAAATTGTTCCTATTGAAAGTAATCAACCTACAAAGGAACCGAAGGTATAAGAAAATGTTTCAACTGCACATATTGATCCTCAAACTCTTCCGAATCAATCATATATGAATCCAGAGGACACATGAAATGGTGGGAATAAACAAAAACATTCATCAGATAACTCAGATTCAGATAAGGACAATGAACTCAGGTAGCATATAATTAGATTTTCCTTGCAACTTTCATGCCATCTCAAGGAGAATGGAGAAAGGTTGAGAAGAAGAAAGGGAGAAAAACTTGATTTTCATGGTTTTCCCCCACCTCGGTGGCTGGGAATGTTCTGTGTTGGTTGTCTTTCTCTCTTTCCCTCATTTTTTCTTTTTTAGCGCAACTTTTTGCTGGTGCCTAACCTTGTCTCAGGTCTGCTTTTTGCCTTTATGACAAGCCACCCCACGGGGCGTTATTTATTATGGAATTTTGTGGCATCTACGATGTAAATTTTTACATTTTTATATAAAAAGTTTGATTTTTTTGTTGGGAATAAAAACTTGTTTACTACACATTAAACCCAAAAAATTACCATATGTGCTCAGAAACCATGGCCAAAACCCTAAAAATTTTGAATTTAAAAGTCAAAGGCTTAAAAAATAATATTTTAATAGACACAACTATTATAAAAGTTCAAAAAGTAATTTTATTTTTACTATTTAAGTTTTTAACCAATTGAGAGAGAAAAAAGGGTTTTTTACCACAAAATCTAGGAGTTGATTATGAGGAAACCATTGGACGAAATCGAGCACCAGGTTATCTAGGTAAGATGACCGCACAAGTGCTAAGGGTTTTCTAGATACAGAAATTACGCCCCCAAAATTTTCATAATCATTCTTAATGCTTCTCTAACTCTCCACAATTCCTGTTTTTCAGGATTTTGACCTTTCATGAGAGAGAGAGAGAGAGAGAGAGAGAGAGAGAGAGAGAGAAAGAGCATGAAAAACAATATGCTGAAGCTTTAAATGATCCAAAAACACTACAGGCCCTAAGAGATTGTGGCCTATACAAATTTTGGATAATTCTAGGGATGCAAGCCCAGTTAGATCTAATGACTTGGATGGTGAGGGAAGGGGATTTCCAAGAGCAGTGTTTCGTGTTAGGAGATCAGTGCCTCACCATTTATGTTGATGATATCTATTTATTCAGTGGATTCTCTTGCAAAGGAACATACATATCCTTATATGGCCACAGACCAGGTTGAGAGACTACGAATACTTATTTGAGATGATATTGTGTTGATGGGGCTTGGCTCAAGGATGGTAGGATTGACATCAAAACCATCGAGCAAATCCCTTTGAGAACCATAGTCTTTGCAGTTACCAAATTATGTGGAAGCGCAATGCTTCATTTGGTGTTGTCAAGATAAATCCCCTCTGTGGAAAGAGGCGATATTTCTATCCCTAGAGTGGGTCTAGCAACACGAGATACTTTCTAATACAAATCTCTCTTAACTAACATTCACAATTCGCCAAGAAAAGAGATAGAAGTACCCTTTTCCCAATGCTATGTTTGAATATGTTGATGCTTACCTTGATCCATGATAATTTTAGCCTCACTCCCTACTAATGATGGTACACGAATACTTGTGGATGATCAAGAGGAAACAAAAAATGTAATCCAATACATAATAATCATAAACATTAGTTATCTAGCACATCAAGTAGTACCAGAATATTTGCATAAACAATTATAAAAATATAGAAAGAAAAAATTAAATGTTTTATTGATAAATATAAAAGGAAGAACTTACAACCCAACCCTTGATGTTTGAGGCCTCCTTTGGTGAAAATATGAGTCCTTCATCGAAGCTCTAAATCATTCATTATCACAAACACTTAGGTGTTATCACAATGCAAGGATGCAAACAGAAAGAGAGTTCATACTATCCCAACAATAGCAAATAAACTAACATTATTGCAATGAGGGGTATGAATTTATAGGAAGGGAGAAGAGGTTGGGAGCCCATGAAAGGAGGAGGAAGGTCCACTTTCTAAGGGATAAACTTTAATGTTCCCGACTCGAGATAACTCATGAATCAAGCAGTAAAAACAAAATTCCAACAAAAATGGAAATAAAAAAGTAAAATGGACTCTTGGATACCATATATTAGTCAATATAAATTCTAAATCCAATATTAGAGCTGAAACAAAGCAAACTAGGTGGGTTAAACAGATCTCCCACACCTAGGATTGCCAAAAATTGCTAAAACCCCAAGACTGCAAAATGTCGGAGCAACTGCTCAAGGGAATGCACAGTCTAAGAGAGGGTTTACACATAAAATCATAAGATAAAATATATCTACTCATTTATTGATAAATAATGATGAAGAATAGAGATCTAAGCTCCTTATACAAAATACAAAAGAAACCGATAAGGGTTTCTTGTCAAACACTCTGCATTAAAGATGGGATATTCAGTAATTTACTAAATCACCATTACAACACTAAAGCACATGAGTGTAAAAGGCTGGAAATATGTCTGATATAATGTATATCCCTCAAGGTCTTCCTCCCATGAAAGGATGAACCTCAATCACAAGGAAACTCAGCAACAGAGCCACCAAACCATGCAATGAACACTGCCTCCAAAATAGTGCATTCCTTAGCAGAAACAGCGCTAGGAATGCATGGGAAATGTGTGGTATGATACCAAAAATCTAAAATAAGCTCTGGAGCTCTCTAAACAGATCTCTCAAGTGAAGGAAACCTTCCTCCAATGAGAAACTAGCTCAGAAGCAGGGATTCCAATCCCTTCCACTGCTGCACCCAGCAACACTGCACAATCTCCAGCAAAGCTGTGCTAATGAAGATGGCTGAAGCTTGGCCTGAAAAAATTATGTGGAATGATGAATTCAAAATCTCCCAATGAGGCTCCTCAAAGGAAAGAGGTGGGATTCCCGCCCAGGAACACCCAGTACTAAACAGCACTGCAACTTTGCTAAGCAGCAAAGTAGCAACAAGTCTTGGCAGACAAGAATAATAATCTAAGACATGATGAATAAGGCTGTCATCCCCTTCCTTATATAAGATATGAGTTTTATTACCCTTGGCCCCACTCAATTAGGTTACTTCTAGTCCAAGTTGCATCTCCCTCCAAAATTGTGTTATTCATCCTTGGATTCCTCCTCCACTAAAAATGCGTTGTTGACTTAGTCAAAGCAGCTTGAATTTAACCTTGTTCACACATGGAGGTGTCTTATTGAGCTATAAAGAGTGTATCCTTTCACACTTGGAGTTTTTTTATCCTCCTTAGGAGACTTATGGGCTTTTCTACCCATTTATTCACCAGCTAAAGCTGCTGCTAACTCTAATGTTCCATTTAGCTTGGAAGCTAAAATTGTGGGAACATTACAGTCCTCCCCTCCAAAATATTTGCTTGTCCTCAAGAAAATGTATAAGGAGAGAAGATTCCTCCCCTCCTCCTTATGTGGCCTCCCATAAATAGCCTCCATCACTGTATCAAGAGAATCTGCAAATAAATTGTCATCCCATGCTCCCTCCCAAGTGTGCAAAAACCAAGGTGTCTGCATCAATCAAAGGTGGAAAGTGTGAATGGAAACCTGCTTGTTTTCTCATGGCCTCCACAAATTATGAGTGATGATCAACATGGTGAATGAGTGCCTCCCTCACCCATGCTTTCATCCAAATGAAGTGAGTCACCCTCCAACATGGTAACTCATGAGAAGTCTCCTCCACCTTGTGCTCCTGAAATGTAGGTGGGCTGAATGAATGTACATGATAGGCAAGAGGGCCTATCCCACACCGTCCTTCTCTCCACTCATGATAAGTGTAGAGGGAATGCTGATATTGGGCTGAAACATGATTTCCCTCCAATGGCAAGAAGAATATTGAGCCTCCAATGACTCTTCCTCCAAAATCATGAGTCATGCCAACCCAAACCATTCCATTCAAGATGAATGGCACATCATCACCACATGGAATCCAAATCATAAAATGGATGAAGGTTATGGGAAATTTTGGATGATACATATGGTCTCTCTGGTGGATACAGCACAGTTCTCCCAACTGCTGATTGAGAATGTCATAAGGAAAGTGATCCTGCAACAAGTTACAAGCTATATATTTTTGTTCTCCTGACATGGGGAAGCAAGCATCAATGTATATTAGCTGTAAATATATAAAATAACAATACACTTGCCCAAAGTATTGTATATATGGGTTACTATCTCCATAAACATTGGCCCTAAAGTGACCATGAAACCCAAAAATACTCTTGCTCTTTTGAGGAGCAATGCACTATTCAAACATGGTGGGAAAGTACAAATACTCAATGGAGTAATAAAAAATTACAAAAATGCATTCCCTACCATACAATGTGAGTGGAATAAAAGTGAGGTCGATGTATAAGATCTCCCATGAGGATCCTATTAGGATTTGTTAGGATTATGCTTACTTTAGTATATCTTGGATTGGGTTTGTTGAGGTTGTTGAGAGATTCTCTCAACCTCTCTCTCCAAGATTAGAATCAATTGGATCTCACTCCAACTATATGTATCTCTTGTGTATGTGAGTAATATAATTAATTAGTGTGTTATATTCCTATGCAATGTTTTCTCTCTCCAATTTTAATATGGTATCAGAGCCTAGCTGGGCTTAATCCCTCACGGGAGTACCCAGGAAGATGTGAGAGCTGTGTTGTTTGTTCGAGTGTTTGTTGTGTGAAATTTTGTTTGAATAATTTTTTGAAGGTCATCACATATCCAATCAAAGTTCCAATTCACTGTTTTCTACATTTTTTGGTACTCCACGCTGAAGCTGTGGGCAACTTTGGCAGTGGCTGACTATATACCACACGGATCAAATTAATTTTTTCCAGAACGGAAGCCGCTATGGGAAGAAGGATGCAAGAGATGCACTGTGCGAAGTAGTGAGGAGATTTTATCGTCATTGGAAGCCATAGCTATGGCACTTTCAAAAGAACACTTCTGGGGAGAGTCATGCGTCGTTGGTTGCTTTTGTGTGAAGACAGTTGTAAGGAAATTTTAGTCAAATCTGGAATTGCAATGCGTAGATCTGAGAATGACAAATTTGGTAACTTGATCAAAGAATCTCACCACGTATCCCGACGAGTAATATTTTGTTAAAAATCTAAAAATTCCGCCAAATATTTCTGCATGATCCCATGGCTCTTCCTCTTCCGGCGGGTGAAATTCTTATGTTGGCCAAGTGTTGTTTCAGCGTATCTACAACCTTCTCGAGTCTTACATGCCGACATTGAGAGAGGCATTTCGAGATTACGCATATTGCTCGATGACTGTACTGTCTTGGGAGCCACGATTTCAATTCACCGCGACAGTACTACAGCTGGATCGAAAATGGCTTTAAGCTGTAGAGGAAAATTTTGAATGTAGGCCTTGCTACGGGCAACTTTGAATACGATGCTATGTTCTTTGCCGTTTTGAATGGTCGTAAGCAGTTTCGAAGGCCGGAACGACAAATATCGATTGGCCATTTTTTTTTTTCGTATGATTAAAATTTGTTTTTTTTAATTTGGATCACTATGAGGCAGCGAATAAAAACATCCATGGTGGAGAAACCGCGGTTACAACAGATTTTAGTGCTAGCAGAGGATCGATTGCCACTTACTGGGTTGCATTTTGTGCTGCAGTGGCTTGTATGATTGGCATTGCTGTCGAATTGACCCATCTGAGAAAAACAATGGTGGAAAATCCATTAATTTACTGCTGGATGAGGTGCACCGCGTGAGAAAAGGATAGAGTGGAGCTGCTCTACTTGCGTGCGTACTAAGGAGTGTTGTAGAATATCATTGGATTTTTTGGTTTATTTTGTTGGTTTGTAAAATTTTATAATAAAGAACCAATTATTGAATAGATTTACACAATTTAAAATAGTGTTTCTCGACGTTATTCAGTGCCGAGAGGAAGTATCACTAATTTGATTTTGAGAATCTGTTATATGTTGTAGATTCTTGTTGTACTTCAGTGCTCCAAGATCGAAAATTACAGGTTACCTTTACCTTGTGAGTTTGTAAGTGTGTAAAGGTCACTTTGTAGGATTGATCGCTGATCATATTCTGTACCTAGAATATTTTCCTATAAACTGTTGAAATTTATTCTTCGGGGTTATTTCACAGATGGAAATATTTCCATAGGGTAGTTCAGTGTCGAGACTCTTCTTCGAGGGTGTCAAGAATATTTAATCTTACAAATTCAGCATTTATGGTCAGAAGCAGGTGTACTTTTAATGGGTTGAAAGGTAAGCTCGAAGATGTGGAGAAGGAGAGAGCGAAGTCCAGAAGACTGCAAAGTGGGTAGAGTTGCTGATGAAGACCAGATCAGACAAAGCGATGAAAGTTAAAAGTGTTGTCATTCTTTTGTAATTGTGATTAAGTATTATATGTTTTGTAAAGTAAGCATTAAGGGAGGGTATTAGGATTTGTTAGGATTATGCTTACTTTAGTATATCTTGGATTGGGTTTATTGAGGTTGTTGAGAGATTCTCTCAACCTCTCTCTCTAATATTAGAATCAATTGGATCTCACTCCAACTATATTTATCTCTTGTGTATGTGAGTAATACAATTAATTAGTGTGTTATATTCCTGTGCAATGTCTGCTCTCTCCAATTTTAATAGATCCCCTCACAAAAATCTGCAAGGAGGAGGGATAAAAATACTCTTTGGAACAGTCCATCAATAAGAACACACTCCCATGTGACAACGCTGTAGGTATTAAGGATAAGGCTCCATGAATTCTCCCTTTGAAGTTCCACATGCCAAAGATATCCACCATCATGCTGCTATGTCAGAATATCATCTTCCGACATGGAAGTCTCTCATGATCCTCCAATACTGAAGGGTAGCCTCCTTGCACCATGAATGTGCCTTCCTTCTCTTTAGAATTCTCATGAAAAGTATGGGAATAATTTTTCCCATACTCTCGCAAGTGAAACCATAGCAACAACAATTTCTGCTGCTGCCTCATCTCTTCCTCATACAAGCCATGAAGTGAGATCATGATGATCAGCTTGTATGATGCCCCATACCAACAAGTCTTCTGCTGCTCTATCATATGGGTGCCATGCCATCCAATTGGCTTCTCTCTCCATACAAAGCTTCCCTTGAGCAAAAATACATCAGAAATACATGGAAGCAAGATACAATAAGAAAAAGTTGCCAAATGACAACCAGAGAGTGAATCATCATCCCTCTCATGGAACCAGTGCAGCGCATCCTTTGCCCACATCAAAATAAGAAATAACAAGTGCTTTTCTAGCCACTTGTTTGCTGCCATAGTCATCTCATAAGATGAAAACATGAAGTCACAATATGGTGTCATTGGTGCACACCAAGAGACATATGGCTTCCCCCATAGCTCATCAAAAGGATAGCCAAGATCAATGTTACAAGTAGCTACAAGTACATCATCATACAATATGCAAGAAGAAGCAACTCTTCTTGATACATCATGTTGCTCAAATAAGGAGAAGAAGTAAAATACAAAATGTGAAATTATACCTCCTCCATCATGTACTTGAGGTCTTGAGTTGAAATGGCTCAACTGGAAATTCCCCTTTACTCCCAATGAGAAGGAAGGTGGCTATGACATCATTTTTATCACCATCTGGGCTATGCATCTGGGCTATGATATATGTCATGCCATATGCCCTTCCAAGTGAACTCCTCTGCCAAGGAAAGATATGCATCAAAATGCATGGAAGAGAAATCCTCATGTGCTACATGTAGCAATTTCTCCTTGAGACTAGAAGCTCTAGTCAAGAAGACTCTGCCATGTAAATAGATGACCACATCATCCACCATGTATCTTTCATCTCCATCCGGGTCATCAAGAATCATACATGCACCAATATCCTTGGAGTACTCTACCAAGAGCTGAGATCTCCAATAAGGATCAATCCTCCTCAGTGACAATGCTGGTGATATGGCATGTGAAGCTCCACTCATGCTGATGCCTGCTACTTTGACAACCCCATGCCAAAGTTATCCTCTAGACTCTTCACCTCTCCAAAATCCAAGAGTGGTGAACCCAAAGACAATATATCTCTCATCAACTAAAGATCAGGTGGCCTCCCAGGTGGAATGCCTCCATGTAGTGAGACATCAATTTCAAGAGTAGACTGCTCATGTGGTTGGGCAACCTTGCCCTTGCTCTCACAGCGCAATACAGTCTACCTCCTCTTTGCACTAGTTTTCTAAAATAGAGAAGGGTGTGTGCTTCTCATCAACTGATGCTGCGCTTCCTCCCTACCTCCTCCATCCAACTGCAATGCTGCATAATCATGCTGCTCACTGATTGTGCTTGGACCTCTATGTATGAGATCCTGGGGAACTTCTTGTAAGGATACAAGAATCCCTCTTGTGAGAGCATGTGATCCTCTTCCCTCTGCATGAGGCACTAGATGTTATCTAGATGTGACAACACTGTTGCCCTCTTCTTCATCAATGTGTGTAGGCAACATCTCAAAAATTGGACCCCTTTGTGAAAAAGTGATCCTCATGCCCTCTTGTTCAAGAATATGAACATGAGGTTTTTGTTCTGGAAAAGTGTAATGCAAGATATCAGCTCCTCCAATGGTTTTATGAAATGGAGTGTTCCCCATCACATGCAATGGTTTTGTTTTCTCAAGTTTTCCTTGCTCATGTGTCTTGGAAAGTTTTTCACCAAAACTCTCCATCAATGTTTTTATGAATCTTGCATAAGAGAGAGTGTTGGCATTATTTAAGGAATAATATTCAAAAATCCACCATGCATGAACCTTACCTTTGAAATGCAGTGCTACAAATCTGATGGCTTCATCTTCGGAATATGGTGCAGCTGCAAATAGGAATCTAGCTCCTTCACCCAAGCTCCAACTGAACATGTAGGTGATCCGGAAAAAGTAGATAGATGAAAACTATATGCATCCTGTTGTTTGATCTTCTCCATCTGGATCATGCAAAACTCCTGGAAATCAGTGTGATCTCTAAAGCTCTCAGTTAGAGATTCATACTCTTGCAATAAATCACTAAGAGTTCTCCTCTTAGGCATTTTTCCTCCTCCCATCCATCTCACGATAGCTCTGGGAAATTGACTACGATGTGCATCATGGATTTAGCTGCATGCTCACACTCACCATGTGAAAGTATATATTCAGCTCTAGATTCAACCTCCCTTGGAGATCCCATCTCCAATCTCATTTTCTTCAACTTTCCTTGAAAGCTCTTCATAGATTTTGGAAGAAGCTTTGTAAGCTTGTCTTCCTTTCTTCCTACACATATTGAAACTTTCTGGCTTTAGTCCATCTCTCCTTTCTATAATAGCTGGATCTCATAGGCTTAGCCAGAGATCATGCTTTGATACCACTGTAATGTTCCCGACTTGGGATAGCTCATGAATCAATCAGTAAAAACGTAATTCTAGAAACAATGGCAATAAAATAGTAAAATGGACTCTTGGATCTCATATATTAGTAAATATAAATTATAAATCCAATATTAGAGCTGAAACAAAGAAAAATAGGTGGGCTAAACAGATCTCCCACACCTAGGATTTCCAAAAAGTGCTAAAACCCCAAGACTTCAAAATGTTGGAGCAGCTTCTCAAGGGACTACGCAGTCTAAGTGAGGATTTACACATAAAATAAAAGGAGAAAAATATATCTACTCATGTATTGATAAATAATGTTGAAGAACAGAGATCTAATCTCCTTATACAAAATACAAAATAAACCGACAAGGGTTTCTTTTCAAACACTCTGCATAGAAGATGGGATATTTAGTAATTTACTGAATCACCATTACAAAACTGAAGCACATGAGTGTACAAGGCTGGAAATATGTATGATCTGATGTAGATCCCTCAAGGGCTTCCTCCCATGAAAGGATGAACCTCTCAATCACAAGGAAACTCAGCAATGGAGCCACCAAACCATGCAATGAACATTGCCTCCAAAATAACGCATTCCCTAGTAGAAACAGTGCTGGGAATGTATGGGAAATGTGTGGTATAATTCCAAAAATCTGAAATAAGCTCTGGATCTCTCCAAACAGATCTCTCAAGTGAAGGAAACCTTCCTCCAATGAGAAACTAGCTTAGAAGCTGGGATTCCAATCCCTTCCACTGCTGCACCCAACAACACTGCACAATCTCTGGAAAAGCTGTGCTGATGAAGACGGATGAAGCTTGGCCTAAAAACCTGATGTGGAATGATGAATGAAAAATCTCCCAGTGATGCTCCTCAAAGGAAAGAGGTGGGATTTCCTCCTGGGAACACCCAGTGCTAAACAACACTGCAACTTTGCTAAGCAGTAAAGCAACAACAAGTCTTGGAAGACAAGAATAATAATCTAAGACATGATGAATAAGGCTACCATCCCCTTCCTTATATAAGATATGAGTTTTCTTACCCTTGGCCCCACTCAATTAGGTTACTTCTAACCCAAGTTACATCTCCCTCCAAAATTGTGTTATTCATCCTTGGATTCCTCCTCCATTAAAACTGCGTTGTTGACTTAGTCAAAGCAGCTTGAATTTAACCTTGTTCACACATGGAGGTGTCTTATTGAGCTAGAAAGAGTGTCTCCTTTCACACTTGGAGTGTTTTTATCCTCCTTAGGAGACTTATAGGCTTTTCTAGCCATTTATTCACTGGCTAAAGCTGCTACTAACTCTAATGTTCCATTTAGCTTGGAAGCTAAAATTGTGGGAACATTACATAAACCCCCATGGATGAGATCAAATCTCTAAAATCAGAGAGCTCGACCCTATCACCACTATTTAATAGCCAACTCGCCACCCTATAACTTCTAGAGGTCAAAGCTTCTCCTCCATTTGAGGAAACACTGCCAGAAAGGGATCAACATGGCTTTCCAAGAAATAAGGGCTCTGGCAGCAGTAAGCCATAGCTGTAAATATTACATCATCGTGAGCATGACACCAAGAAAAGCGTTGACCTAGGAAACTAGGAATTTGACCAAGTTTCTTTAGTAATCTTCTAAGGTAGTTTTCTTTGAATATTCAAGGGATGTCTTAACATATTCTTCATGGTGGAAACATTGCACACGATCTGTCACGGGGCATTTTAGGATTAGGGAAAGGAAAACGAGCATGGTGACAAATTACTCTGTAATATTTCCCCCCTAAAGCATGAAGGCAAAACAGGGAGTGATGGTTGCAATGCTTTATGAACCAAGGAAAACAACTCAGATCACCTCCGAAAAACCTGCCAAATTAAACATTTTACAATATATGACATCTCTGGTATGAATATTCCTAACCACATAACTCTGCACTAGGCATCAAATAACATGTAAACCCACAGCATGGTCACAACCATTCGTCTAAAGATATCATAGAAATGGATCAGTGGTATGGAAACAACCATCTGTATAGATAGGATCATGTATAAAATCATGAATACTTAATAAATCCCCACATCCTGGATCAAAAATATGATGTGACCCAGGGTCTTCACCGTGATCTCAATCAATCGAATGTATGAATCTAGCCATGTGAATGAATATGTTTGTGTCGAACATGGTAGAAACCACCTGATTATCGGTCAATGATGAACACTGTTAACAGGCATGAGAGAGACCGCCAATAATGACGATGGACCTGAGGGTGCAACAACAAAATATACAAGTGTGAATAAATGTGTTGATGCCAAACACTTGCAGAATCATTCGATCGAAGGCCAATGATGTGAACCTATCACCGAACATGAATAAATTTCCATTGAGGCATGCAAGCTCCAAGATATTGAACATAATTTTCTAAATCACCTTCCTAGATAATGAGCTGAAGTCGGTAGGAAGTGATTCATCGAATAAGGGCCATGATGATTCCCACATCATCGACACAAAACAAAAAATATCTTAATATGATAGGAGTGATTCAGGATTGTAATAGAGGAGATCAAATAATCAAAGGATGTTTGAAAAAAAGGAATTCTCTTGAACATATTTGTGACACGACTCTAGAGTTTGGCAACATTTGACTTAAATAGGATCGGAGGTCATGTTGAAAAAATTTGGTAATCAAATGAGAGGAAAATGAATTTCCCAAACCCATGGAGGCAAAGTGACAAATGTAGGATGTCGCCAACCTGAAACGAACTACAGACAAGTGTCATGTTCAAGAGTGACAAGATGTTATGAAACCAACTCCCAAAATAAAATAAAAGAGAGATGAACGCCTTAGAAATAAGCCACTTTGAGGGGGAAACCTCATTTACATTAGATAATTGAATAATTCTTGGATGATACAAATGAAAAAACCTCCTTTCTATATATAGGAGTCCATGGGGTCACAATATAATCCTAGCCTACCTAACAATAATAATGTAAGGGCATAACAAAAAAAATAGTGGCTTTTATGGGGCACAATAATAACAATATGGGGGCTACAGGGGTACAACAATAAAAATAAGGGAGATACATTAACAACAATAACGGATTATAATAGTAATATAGGGACCTAACATTCCCCTTTCCTTCAAAAAAGTGTTGTCCTCAATGCTTGAGTAGCTCTGGATGCTTCTGTATAAAATTCTCATCCTCCCATGTGGAACCTTCAGTGGGTAAGTTCTTCCACTTGATGAGATACTTTGAAATTGATCGATTTCGTAGTTGTCAAGTTCTTGTTTCCGTGAATGCTTCAGGTTCCAATATGATTTTTCCTTCCTCATCATTTTTTGCCAATATTTTTTGAACTAGAAAATTTTCACCTATAACCTTATTTAAGCATGAAACATGGAAAACTGGGTGCACTCGAGAAGAAACAGGGAGCTCCAATTCGTATGCCATAGTACCAATATTTTGCAACACCTTGTAAGGAACATAGTACCTTGGTGATAATTTATTATCCTTATTAGCTTGCTTGAGGGTCATTTGTTTGTATGGTTGTATTCATAAAAATACCTAGTCTCTTACATAAAAACTTCTCTCATTGCGATATTGATCTGCCTGTTGTTTCATTCAATTTTGTGCCAAATTTAGGTTATCCTTTAAGAGTTTGAGAACTTTTTGTTGATGATTGATGTGATATTCCACTGCTTGAACCTTACAATTTTCTCTTAAAGATGATGTGATGCACAGTGGATGATATCCATAAAGTGCCATAAATGGGGTCATTTTTGTTGCAATATAGCAAAGGTAACCGTTTGACCCATTGCGTTTCTTTATCATATACAAAACAACGAAGATATCCTTCCAAAAATTTGTTCACTATCTTAGTTTTCCCATCGGATTGAGGATGATAAGATGAGCTATGAGCTAGTTTAGTACCCAAACAAGAAAATAATTCCATCCAAAATTTCCAATAAAAGTGGGATCTTTGCCGCTTACAATTATCTTTGAGTTTCCATGTAGCTTTTGAATTGTTTCCATAAATGTAGTAGCAATTGTAATTGCTTTAAATGGATGAGATAATGCACAAAAGTGTTCATACTTGGAAATTTTATCAAGTACCACCATGATGACACTCTTTCCTTCGGACTTCGGTAAACCTGTGATAACATCCATTGAAACCTCCTCCCAACGTTGACTTGGAATGGATAAAGGTTGTATAAGACCCAGTGTTATGTGGAGTTATGGATTACGGATAAATAATTCTTCCCAAGATGTGGTGTTCATCTATAACAACAGGTTAAAGAATTTGCAACTACTTTTCCTAACAGTAAATAGACACACAAAACAGATCAAGATACTTACTTGGAGTCCAAGCACTTCCAAATATCCTTCTATCGATCTTGTTGTAGCTTCAAATCCAAGCTAATCGCCAAAATATTTTTTGCAAGTATGACCACTAAACAACAAAAGAAAGAAATAATACAGATGTTTATTCAAGCTATTTAGTTAAATTAATGAAACATAAACCATATACATCAAATAATAATTCATAACATGAAAGATAAAACTTATACAGATACATATGTGGGAAACTAAGCAGCAATATTTATTAATGGATAGAAGGGGAGGTTACAACCTAGTGATTGATTTGAAGTCACCATCTCCAGAAGCATCACAGCCTCATCAAAATTCACACCTCTCCAGCAACATGTTACACAAATCATCTCCTCAATTGAAATTCAACCAGAATTTCTCTACTCAAATTCTTCCTTACCAAGCACTAGGATCTGTGCTCAATTTATAGAGGAGTTGAAGGTATTTTTACAATCAATGACTTTCTAATAATAGGCAAGACATGTTCCCAGTCTCAGAGGTATCAAATGGACATATGGATTCAAAGTTTGACACATATGCACTCTTCTAAAAGACACTAGCCAACTGGAGATTCCAGAACAATGAGAATTTCGCTCCCAAATGACCAATGCACCCTTGAGTTTCGGGAAGTGCTTTGCAGAGCACCTTTGAATGGGTTACTTGCATATGCAATGTACTTAGTCCCTTGAGAGGCAGTGTTGGTGAGCTCACGCATGATATATTATAAACTTCAAACCTTGGAAACCTTGCAGATGGAATTCATAGATGATTTGTTCTTGTTCTTTTTCTTAGGGCATGTAGGAACTGAAATGATAGGGAATGATAGAACCTATTCATCAGTCCTGGGGATGATGTCCAGTTAACCAAGTCATTGGGAATGGTGCCCAAATTGACCTATGACACTCGGGGTCTTAATTGTCTCAACTTTATTTTGCTGGAAAACGAAACATTCCACCAAAATTTTTTGAATATCAGATTTAAGGCCATCCCAAAAAAATTATTTCTTCACCCCATGGTAAGTTTTTAAAATTCCCAAGAGTAAGAGTCACAACATGTCGAAGGAACAACCTTGAGAGGCATCCGGGGATTTCTCAGGAAGAGGGGAATTTCTGAAGGAGTGGCGAGGGTTTTCGTAGTGCAGTCTAAACTCTGGTACTGACACTGGCAGGGAGCAGAGCCCTACTCCAAGATCTGTGGCAAAGAGGGATAGCTCTAGCCCAACAAATGGGGAGGCTGGGGGCCCCAGGGGCCACTACCTTTAAACAGGTCACGATTTACAAGGGAAAATGGCCGATGGAGGGTGTAAGAATTGCAGGCTCTGCGGCTGCAGTAAATAGGACAAAGGAGAGTGGAAATATCATGGAAAACCAACCCCCCAACCAGCCAAAAGGTATGATAAGGGTACAAGAGTCTGTTAACTCACATGCCACGCAGGAAACGAATCCTCCCGAAGAGGAAGCTACAACCCAGGAAAATGAAGCAAGTGGCAACCCTGATCTAAGCAGAGAGGCTTCGAAAGGGTTAGCTAATGATGAGATCCAACAGAAAAACTAAGGCCGGTGCAAGTCGAAGACCAAGGAAAGTCTCAAGGTGATCATCAATGATCCGGATCTGCAAGCCTACAGGGATCACATGACCGTTCATGCAGTGATCTTCAAATTCATGGGCTTTTGGCCCAGTGAAAAAGCCGTTTGTCAATGGATCAAGAAAGTATGGAAGCCAAGGGGAGATGTGCAGTTACACCTAGGAGCCAAGGGTTTCTTCATGGTGGTTTTTGCTAATCTGGAAGACAAGGACCAGATCTTTGAGGGTGGACCTTATTTTTATGCCTCAGCTAGTCTCTATATGAGGCCCTGGAAACCCAACTTCGCCCCTGAGCAGGAGACTTTCACTTAGGTCCCAGTATGGATCCGTTTGTTCTCCCTGCCAATTGACTATTGGAGACCAGCGGTGCTAGAGAAGATTGGCAACACTTTGGGAACCTTTGTTCGGGCTTCTGAAGCCACTATCCAAAAAAGGTACACTTCCTATGCTCGCATCTGTGTTGAAATGGATGTATCTGGGGCTTTGCATGAGGGTTTGTGGTTGGAATATAGGGATGAGGTCTATTTTCAAACTATAGATTATGAGCAAATACCCTTCATATGCCGAAAATGCCATGAACATGGCCATTTAATTCGGGAGTGCCCTCAGAACAAAATTGCTGAGAAAGCCAAGGAGAAAACCAATCAGGTTTCAGATGGTTTTATCTGACCTACTGGTAAACACCAGGCTAACCGCAAAACCCCACCAAAGGCAAATGATCAGGTCACCGGAACACTAAAAACCTTTGAGGTGCTTGAAGAAGATCCTCAATCGGAAAATCCATCTCAGATCCCAGCCGCTGAGCAGGAAACCACTGGAGTAGCATAGCAAGTCAGCCAACCAAGGAAGCCAATCAAAACTCATGAACCGATCTTAGAGATCACCTGTGAAAAAGATGAGGAGGGAGACGAGGAAATGGCCCTAAGTGAAATTGGCACAGAAGATCAGGAATTATGGGACATCCTTGAAAAATAAGGGCTAGATCTCAACTCCATAGTTGAGGAATGGAAATAGAAAGGAATTGACCAAATACCGGAGGAAGAAATTAACAGGGTCAACTATCTATTCCTCACAAGACAGGATGCAATATTAAAAGGTTTGAAACAAAGTCGAGGGGAAACCAAAGGCCTGGGTGTCAAGGCATAGAATCTCCACCACATGCAAGCCAGTCTCAAGCACAGAAAGAAAAGGGGCAGACGATCCAACAACGATGCACTTCATGAACTGGGTCAGATGCTGATTAACTCAGGTGAAATGAAAGCCCCTGAGGCTTTCTCTTTCTTATCCTAAGAACTATTTAACTATGAAATTCCTCTCATGGAATGCAAGAGGGCTGGGTAGCCTAAGAAAACATAGGCTCCTGAAAAAGAAAGTTACTCAAGAAAAACCGGACTTGGTTTTCCTCCAGGAAATCAAATGTTCTCGAAAAAAGTTAGAAGAACTAGGAAAATGCCTAGGAAAACACCTGGAGCACCTAGCAGTGGAAGGAAATGGTACTGGTGGAAGTCTAGCCATTTTCTAGAATCCTAGAACCCTTCATCTCCTCAATGCTGAAGCAACCAAGTCCTTCCTATCCCTTGAGATGTAGATCATTGGGGAAAAAGGTACCTTTCTGTTCACTAATATATATAGTCCTCAGCGACTGGAGGAAAAGATATTGCTGCTAGAAGATCTCACCAAGTTACATCATAGACACCCCAACTCCAAGGCCATCTATGGGGGGGATTTCAATATGATAAATTCCCTCGAGGAAAATAAAGGAGGTCTGCGTTCACTTAATAGTGATTCCAGGGCCTTCATTTCTTTCATCAGATCTGCCAACCTGGTGGATATTCTTCCTCGAAATGGCATCTTTACCTCGACCAAAAAAAGAGGGGGAGAGAGACATATCACATCCCAGCTCGACCACTTTCTAGTCTTCGACAACATTCTTATGGAGGGGGTCACTATTGATTTTGATATCCTCCTCTCTGGGGGCTCAGATCACTGGCCCATCATGCTGAATGCCTCCATCCTGGGAACTCCCAAAAACATGCCTTTTCGCTTTGAAAGATTTTGGCTCACCCACCAGGATTTCTCTGACAGTATTAAGAAGTGGTGGAAGGACCCCCTTGATGTAGGAGGAACGAAGATGTTCAGGCTCCAAGCCCGAATGAAATATATAAAAACCAAGATGAAAAATTGGAATCGCGAAGTATTTGGTAACATATTTGAGGACAAAAAAAACCTGGAGAAACAAATGGAAGCCATTCATAACAGCTGGATTCAAGGAACCATCTCTCAGGACTCAATTTATACAGAGAAGGAACTGATGCAAAAATGGAATGAAAGGTGTAGTCAAGAAGAAATCTTATGGAAACATAAATCTCGCATTCAGTGGCTAAAAGAAGGCGAGAAAAACACAAAATTCTTCCATAGATCTGCCATGGATTACAGATGTAATAATAAGATCACCGGGATTAAGGATGAGCACGGGAATGTCTTCCATTCACACCAAGATATCACCTCCATTCTCAGAAATCATTTCAAACTTATTGCAACAGAACCAGACTCTGACAGACAGGAGGTCATCAGTGAAGTTACATTTTCCATCCCTAAGCTCATAACAAAAGAACAAAATAGGGCTTTGGACCGGCCAATCTCCCTTCTGGAGGTGGAAGAGGCAGTTAAAGAGATGGCCAATGGGAAAGCCCCAAGCCCAGATGGCTTCACCATTGATTGTTTTTAAAGCTTGCTGGGATGTGGTTAATAAGGATATTTGGGAGGTGATTGAGGACTCCAGACTCTCCTCCTCCATTCTGAAATCCCTAAATTCCACCTTTATAGCTCTCATTCCCAAGGAAGAGGGGGATTGTACCCCTTCCAAATTTAGGCCCATAGCGCTTTGTAATGTATTGTACAAGATTATATCAAAGGTCATGGCCAATATATTAAAGCCCATACTTCCTCTGATAATATCTGAAGAACAATCAGGCTATGTGGAGGGAAGGAAAAATATGGACAATGTCCTTCTAGCTCATGAAATGGTCCACACTCTGCAATCCCAAAGCAAGGTTGGCATGATCATACAACTGGACCTCTCAAAAGCTTATGACAAGGTCAGTTGGAGTTATCTAGAAGCTGTGCTTGGTGCTTTCAGTTTTAGTCCAAGATGGATTGTGTGGATCCTAGCTATGGTGAAATCTCCTAGCTACTCCATTCTAGTTAATGGAGCCCCATCGGAGCCCTTTTTTCCCTCAAGGGGCATTCGACAAGGGGATCCCATCTTGCCATTCCTCTTTGTTATACTTATGGAAGGTCTTAGTCGAATTATCAGATCGGCCAAGGAAAAGAACATTATAAAAGGTCTCCAGCCCATGGGAAATATCTCGACAACTACTCATCAACAGTTTGTTGATGACACTATGCTGCATGGCACCCCCACTGTGAAGGAAGCCAAAGGATTCAAATCTATCTTAAACCTGTTCATTCTAGCCTCTGGTATGGACCTTAACTTTGATAAGTCCTATATTTTCTTCTTTAATATGCACTTATCAATTCAGAAGCATTTGACAGATATCCTAGGTTTCAAGAGAAGCAATTTACCTTCCAAATATCTGGGCATACCCCTAACGGACAGGCCATGGCAAAGGCTTCATTGGGAAAAACTACTATCTAGGCTAGAGGATAGGTGTAATCACTGGACCAATCAAGTCCTAAATTTGGCTGGTCGATTGGTTATGACAAAGGCAATCCTCCAAGCCATCCCCCATTACATGCTCTCGATTCTTCCTGATCCTAAGGGAGTCCTTCAGAAAATAATATGCATTCAATGGAACTTTATATGGTCCGGAAATTCGGAAAAACCAAAGTGGGCACTGGTGGCATGGGATCAACTATGCAGACCTAAGAGCCTCGGACGTCTGGGGCTACAGGATCCAGGGTCGGTCAACAGGGCTTGCGGAGCAAAACTCTGGTGGAGATGGCTCTCGGAGCCTCACACTCCTTGGGTGAGAACATGGAAAGCCAAATATGCAGAGAAATGGATGCATGAGGAGCTCGTTATAATGACTGAAGCCCCTGTAGTCTCACTGATCTGGAATCTTTCTCAGGCCAACCGGAATATAATACAGGATCACTGTTTCCGGGAGCTTAGGAATGGTAATAATGCCTTGTTTTGGGAGGATGCTTGGCAACAACTCCCAAAACTTGAAAGCCCCGATTTTAAACCACTGCAACACTGGTTTTAGGACAACAAAAAGCTAAAGGTGCATCAATACTAGGAAAACGATGTGGATTATCAGCACAGGCGGAAATGGAGTTTAATCCCTCTCCCACTAGATGAGAAATTATCGAACCTCCTTCACGCCCTCGATACCATATTAAGGAAAATACTAATAAGAGCCACACAGGGGCAGGATATCCTACACTGGGGAAAGCTCAATGGGGGAACCTTTAATCTCAAAGAAGCACGAACTTACATAGAAAACAAAGACAATGAGGACAAGGTAGCCTGGTTCGACAATGTTTGGGATTGCAATCTGTGGCCAAATATTAAAACATTTCTATGGCTCCTTATGAACCAGAAGATTCTAACTTGGGAAAATCTAGTGAAAATAGGGTTGATTGGGCCATCTCGATGCCCCTTTTGTAAGGAGCAAGAGGAGACGATGAACCACTTGCTCAATGAATGTGCCTGGACCGACAACCTATGGGACTGGATAAAAAGCATATTCAAGAAAACTGATCGGACTATAAGTTCCATTCATGATACTATTACCAATTGGTGACTGAATTATTCCAACAGCAGCATGGTTAATAATTTATGGAGGCTAAGCCCTGGTTTCCTGGTTTGGACAGTTTGGAAAGAAAGGAATAATCACATATTTCAGAAACAGGGCTTTAGGCAGCTCGATGAATTAAAAAATATCATTATGCAGGGTTTGAAAGAAACGGTTCTTACTTGCTGCCAGACCGAGAAAGCGGACTCGTTAACTCCAAATGAAATTTGAATCCTGGCGATGTTTGGCATTTCTAGATCGGCGGAGCTCTGTGCGAAGGAAACCCACCTTCGGCCTACTCCATCTCTTGCAATCTGGCAAGCTCCTTCCCCGGGCTATTGCAAGCTAAACTTTGATGGGGCATCAAGAGGCAACCCAGGGCCTGCTGGGCTAGGAGGGGTCCTGTGCGATGAGAAGGGAGAAATTATTCATATCTTTTGCAGGGAATTGGGTGAGGCCACGAATAAAAAAACTGAATTTTCCTCTTTGGAGCAAGGGCTTCAGGTCCTAATTCGTCTCGGTAAAGGCTTGGCCATAATAGAGGGTGACTCCCAGATCGCCATCACTGCCATATGGAAGTTACAAAGTGGGACAAATCCCAGCAAGGCCATGAAGCATTGGTTCCTAGCTGTTGTGACTGATCTAATTGCACAGCACCTAACATCTCTAAGTGGCATTATCCTTCAGGCTGTGCGCAGAAAATATAATGTGCTAGCCGATCATCTTGCTAATTATGCGGTTGATCACCTAGCAGAAATCCATGACACGTGCTAGCAAGATTTAATGCAAGGTGAGCTTTGAGATCAGTGTGACATCATATCAAGTAAAGAAATCACTGTCGGCATGAACGCGGAGGAAAGTCGGTAGAGTATCAATCATGAATAGCTTATGGAGATACCCAATTTGGTTAATTACGTCAGGTGGCACAGACCAAAAGGGTCACAGGAAATGTCTTGGGAATGGTGGCCCATCGTTCGAAAGGAAAGACACAGGTACAACCGTTCCTTATGGCAGTTAATATGGAGCCCTCGAGCATGCGAAATGATTGCCCTTGAGAAGGATATCTCTGATCGTTGCTCCGGAATTAGTGGTTGGTTAGCCAGCAAGTTTCCGAGCATTATGGCATTAAATGGCTTTCAACCGGCTTATCATCCTCCCCTACGACCCTCAATTCTATTTATTGGAGAAATTTCTCTCCCCTTCTCATTCCCGACCAAGATTTGAGGTGTCTATGCTTTGAATTGAAGCTCGTTTATTTGGTTTTCGGCAAGCTCGCAGTTCTCTTATGTCTGCAATCAATGGTGGATCATAACCTCTGCAATGTCAAGGCTTCGCAAGCCCTTAAGCGAGCCAAGGACTCCTATGATACCTCTATCTCCAAGAGAGGAAAGCAAACGATTGACCTGCTTTAGGAGGAGGTGGATAGGTCTCGAGCCCAGGTGGATGACAGTGCTATCAGCAAGGAGGTAGACTAGCTGGTCGACTCGGGAACGTAATCCACGCGGACCACCCAATTTCTATAGATCCAGGCAGTTTCTTGGCAGATGAAAACAATGCTTGCAAAGGCCATACAAATTTAGGGAGCTTTTGTCAAGGAAACCTTCACTGCAACATCCATGGCCTCTTCCAGAAACACAGCGAGAATGGACAAGCTCGAGATTTCCCTCAATTCTCTAACAGAAGAGCTTGGCATGCAGGCCAAAGCCCTGGACAACTTCGTTCACCTCTTCGAACTGTATCTTCACCACGTCCTCAAAGTTTCAATCAAAATCCTGGCTGATGAATCGCACACCACCATAATTTGGTGCTTCAAGCCGTGGATTTAGCCGAAGGGTGCCGAGGAGGCTAGTCCAAGCGCTGCTGGTCAATTTGGTGCTTCTAATCCAATTCCATGATGTCTGCTTTCTCTATATGGTTTATTTCCTGTCTGTTAATAGTTTTTAAATAGCATGTACATAGCCGGTATTTTGGCATTAGTAGGCTCTATTTTATCAGTTCCTTTTCCACCATAGGAAACCCTGCGTGGTTGGCCTGGGGGTTGTTTTCTTTGGTTTATTCCTTCTGCAGGAGCTAGGTTTAGAGCTAGACTTTCTATGAGCATGTAGATGAACAAGCCTGGGAACCTCTATGATTTTCCAAAGGTCTCATGCCATTTTGTACACATATGTAACCGCAGTTTCTTTGTTTAATACACTACTGCTGACTTACCAAAAAAAAAAAAGTTTTTAAAAATATTGAGTGTCCTCCTAAGGGAGAGGTGTGCAATTCCAAAATAATATTTTGTTTTAGCTGGGAATTCTTACAAAGATACAAGTGATCTTTGTACCATAAGGAATCATTTTTCCAACTAAATTTACCATATGTACTAGGATCTTACTGCAAATTTTGAATGAGTGTCCACACTTCTTCATCATTCTTGCATTCATCCCTTGTTTCGGTTATCCAATATGATTGGATAATAGAAATGGCAGAAAGCATAGCTTCCACCTCTTCATCCTTCCTTGAGAGTGCATATACAACAACATTTAGCTTCCATTTTTTGTAGATGATTTCAAAGTCATAACCCAAGATATTTGTGACCCATTTTTGTTGCTCTTCTCAAGATATTCTTTGTTCCAAAAAGTATTTAAGACTATCATGATCATTTTTTACATTGAAGTGTCTTCCAATTAGGTAAGGTTGCGATTTATTTAGTGCATGTAGTATTTCCAACATTTCCTTATCATAAATAGCTTCTGTAAATAATTTCTTTCGATTGGATGACTTTCAAAAGCAATGGGTATTCCTTCTTGCATTAAAACAACACCAATTCCATTTCTTGATGCATCACATTCCACAATAAAGGTTTTTGTGAAGTCTAGCGTAGCTAAGACATGTGCTAGGCACATTGCCTCTTTAATATTTTCAAAGGCCTTAGTTTCTTCAGGAGTCCATGAAAATGCATCTTTATTCAATAATGTTGTTAGAGGTGCTACTATTCTCCCATAATTCTTAACAAACTTGCGATAATACCATGTTAACTCGAAAAATCCTTGCAACTACTTTATGGTTGTGGGGACTTTCCACTCCTTAATGGCTTTAATTTTGTTCGGGTCTATCTTAACACCCTTGTGAGATACAATATGACCCAGTTATTCCACCTCTTGTACTCCAAAGAAACATTTGGAGGTTTTTGCATATAATTGTTTCTCCTCCAATAATTTTAGCACCCTTTCAACATGTCGAACATGATCCTTCCAATACCTGTTGTAGATTAGTATATCATCAAAAAATACGAACACAAATTTTCTAAGAAATGGTTTGAAAATGGAATTCATCAACCCTTGAAATGTATAAGGTGCATTGGTAAGGCCAAAAGGCATGAAAAAAAATTCATAATGACCCTGATTAGTTTGAAATGATGTTTTTGGAATATCTTCAGTCATTCATTCTAATTTGGTGATATCTTGAACGAAGATCCAACTTGGTAAAATAAATTTCTCCATGTAATTCATCCAATAATTCATAAATCACAGGAATGTGAAATTAATATTTAATAATGAGTTTATTGAGCTCCCTATAATTCGGACACATGCACCATGATCCATCCTTCTTATGAACCAATATGACTGGAGCAGAGAAATAACATTGACTAGGTTGAATTATAGCAACCTCTAACATTTATGTAATCATACGTTCAATTTCACTCTTTTGGACGTAAGGATATATGTAAGGCTTGATGTTTGGAGGAACACTTCCTGGAATCAAATGAATAGCATGACCATGATCATGAATAGGTGGGAGTACTTTGGGAGCTTCAAACACCTTGGAATGATTTTCCAAGACTTTTTGGATTTTTGGAGAAATATATGATTTTGATGTTGGAACTTCTAGTCAGCATAATTGTGAAATTACGCCTCATTGTTCTTTCTTCATAAGCTTTGTCATGAAATTAGAGCTTATTATCTTTCTCGGCTTCCCTATGATACCTCACAATTAAACTTCCTTTCCTTCCGAAAATTTTTTCAAGAAAAGTTCTTGAAAATTAAAAGCTATTGTCCCCAAATACTGTAACCATTGTACTCCTAGTACAACATCAACACCTCTCATTTGAATGGAAAGCATTTGACTATTCAATACATATTCCCCCATGGTTAGCTTGATATTATCGCATTTTCCAAAGCAATTTATAATTCCTTCATTTTCAACCATCACTTGACACTCTAGTGCTGGGTAAAGGCAACAATTCAATTCCTTGGCTACCTTACAATGAATAAAATTATGGATACTACCTGAATCAATCAACACTATTACCTTTTTCTTCTTGATATGTCCTTCTATCTTGAGAGTTTGAGGAGTGGCAATTCCTGCCAATGCATTACAAGATATGGTTGGACTCATTTCTTCTTTATCCATGGTTGGTTCCTGGTGTATATCCTCTTCTTTTGAAGTTTCTTGTTCATTTCTTACTCCTCTTCAAAATCTATGTAAAATAATTTCTTCCCAGCACACTTACGACCTTCAGTGTATTTTCTATCACAACTGTAGAAAATCCATTTTGTTCTTTTTTCTTCCAATTTTTGTGGTGTCAAACTTGTAGGTTGTGGAAGTCTAGGAGTAGAAACACTTCCATATTTATAGATGTGAGTGGTATGCTTCCTTGTCGCCATAATTTTACATTCAATTTTTCTTTCCAACATGAATGCCTTCTCCAATGAATCAAGTTCCCAAAGGAAAACCTCATGTTGGATGTTAACCTTTAAAGTCCCTATGAAGACATCAATCCTGTGTTCCTTTGGAATATCAGTTACCCTTATATTAAACTTTTGGAAGTCCTTAATGTGCTCCACCACTGAACCCTTTTGTTTGAGATTTATCAATTCGCTAAAGAAGGTGTTTCTCTTTGTATCCTCATAATGTGCTATCATTTCCTTCGTAAAAATTGATCAAGTGACAATTTTTTTACGTGAGAAAAGCCATTGATACCATAAAAATGTATTTTGTTCTAAATATAAAGTTGCAATGCATACCTTTTGTGTGTTTTACACATTAGTGAGATCAAAATATTGTTCCATCTGTAGTCTCCATGTTATGGTATTGTTGGGCCAGAATTGTAATCTATGGATAAATTACGCTTCCCTAGATATGTGCTAGTCTACAACAACAGGTGAAAGACTATACGACTATTTCTCCTAACTCAGAACAGATACACAGAGAGGATTGGAGACTTACTTGTTCACTCGCTTCCAAATGGCTCCTTCTGTCGCTTCCACTACAACTTCAAATTCAAGTGGTTTATGAGCTGAATGCTTCCTGCAAGAAAGAACACTGAAATAATAGAAGATGCAATAATATAGATATATATTCAAGCTAGTTAGCTAAATCAGTAAAGCATAAACCATATACATCAACCAAGATCTTACAATATGGAAAATAAAAGTCAATACAGATGCATATAGAGAAAAATAAGTAGTATTCTTTATTGATGATAGAAGGAGAGGTTACAACCAAATGACTAATTTGAAGTGACCCTTCCAGCAATGATCCAAAACCTCATCACAGTATAAATATCTCTAGCATTATCTTCACAAATCAAACTCTCAATTGAAAATTCTCCAGCATTTCTCTATTCAAATTCTTCCTCCTCAAGCACTTAGATCTGTACTCAATTTATGGATGAAGTGAAGGTTGTTTTACAATCAATAACTTTCCAAAAATAGGCAAGAAATGTTTCTAGTCATGTAGATGTCAAATGTGTTAGTGTCAGTCTAGTCATACTGCCATCAGTGATCAAAGTTACTCTTTGCATTTTCATATTAGGAGTCCCATAATAATCAATTTCACCGTTCCGCTAGGTCATGGATTCATTGATGGTAGTAATTCTTCATCAGTTTTCCCTCATGTAAAACTTGTTGATTTTCCTCTCTATGGTCTTCAGTCATTATTCACTTTCATTCTTAAAATCATATCAGTAGGTCATAGGATGGGTCTCATTAGTTTCTAGGGTCTCACCATGGTCAAATTAATGAGTCAAATGTCAATAAATATCAGCAAGGTCATGAGGAAGCCAATAAGCTCAAAGTCACATCACCTGGAAGAATGAGAGAGACATTTTATTCAGTTTGATGTAATTTTTGCCTCAAAACCATGTTTTGAGGTGAAAACATGATATTTTGCCTTTATTATTATTCATTATATATCATCATGTGTAATAAGTCACAATTCAGAAGCTGTTATCTCCACAAAGTGATGTCCCTACCTTCAGAGAATTTTTCGCAGCATGTTTAGTGCCAAATCATCTTCCAAGAAAATCCATCAGAAAGAGCCTGGAAAGAGCTTTCCAACAGTATACTACAGTTTCAAAACTGACTTCTGGATTGAAATTTATGCTTAAGTGAAGTAAAAGCCCTTATATCCTCATATACCCCCTATTTCCCCATTTTTCCTTAAACTTTGTTTTATTAAAGTTTTATATTTCTTTAATAAAATCCCTTTTCCCCCTTTCCAATTATAAAATCGTATTATAAATATTTAAATACAAATGCGATTATGCCAAACCACTTCCCCTCCATTTCCCATAGAAATTTATAATAAAAAGCTTTATATTATAAAGTCCCGCTGTTATAAACCACTTCCCCTCCATTCCCGTTGAAACCTTATGTTAAATATTTCAAAAGTTCATATATATATATATATATATATATATATACTCCCCGCTGTTCCCAACCACTTCCCCACCATGATTTATAATAAAACTTAATAATAAAGTTTTATATCATAAAAACCCCGACCCAAAGGTTTATCCCCTTTATATCACAATCGCAAGGTTTATAAATTCTATTCCGATTGACCCATCCCAAAAATATCCGATGCGATTGATCACATCGCAAGTCTTGTGCCCATCCTCCGATCCACCATTCGCAACTTTCTTCCGATCCCCCGATCGCAACCCCCTCCGATTGTGACTTCCGATGGCCTACCCCCGATTGACATCGCAACCGTTGATCTGTCTCCACCGATCCGACAACTCAAAATCAATCGGGCCATCGGTATTGGCGGTTTCATATATATCACTCCGCCCCTCTCCCGATTCCGATCTCCGATTGCGATTGACCCCGGGCTCACCATACAGTACTTCCGCCCATTTATATTATAAAGGGCCTCCCCTTTTGTTAAAAGCGAATTTTGGTTTCATTTCATTTATATGAAAGACCTCCACCAATTGCATCGACGATTTCATATAAATCATTCCGCCCCACTCCCAAGCCCGATTGCGATTGCGATTATAATCCCTGGTCCCACCACTTAAGCCTTCCGCCCATTCATTACAAAGAGCTCTTTTCCTTTGCAAAGGTTAAATTTTCTATTATTCCATTATTACAAAGTTTATTCCTCTGGTTCCGCATTCCCAAATCGCATCGGAAGATTTTTGTTATCCTCCCCATTCCCTGAAGCTCCGATTGCGATTACACTATTGTAAAAATGTGTTTTCAAACTGTTTATTATATTATATCCCCTTCCCCAGTCCTTCTGACTCCGATTGCGATGGCGCCATATTACATTGAGTTTGTTATATTATATTTCTCCACCCGTCTATTGTGATTGCGATTTCTATATGATTCCCGCCTCCTCTCCCTTCCTTCCTATTCATTATTTTCCCTTCACTAAAGGGAAAAGTTTCATTTCAAAGGCATGTTATTCAAAAAGTCAGTTTTCTTCATAATTATAAATAATGGAAGGCAAAGCGACTGTCAAATGGCCGAGAGCTTATTTTAAAACAAAGATTGTTATAGCAAGCAACAAAATAGGAAATTTGTTCATCGGTTTACCTATTTTCTTTCATACAACCTAACAACAAAATCTCCAAGTGGTCAAATGCAATGATGTCCCTTATTTTCAGGAGTAGATTGTTGTATTTCTTTACTATGATTGTATTTCGGTTCTTCAGCTATTAAAACTGCTCCCTTTTCTTGTGGATCTATGTTCCCACATTTCAGCCTATTTAATGTAATTGTAAATCATTTGTAAAGCAATTTGAGTCTGGAGAATCTGTAACTCAGAAAGTAGGGGAATAGTGTGGAAGAACATCTCTGTGCTACATTGTACAGTTTGACAGGAATTAATAAGAGATGCAGCTCTGATTTGTGGGATCCATGTGGTATGAGAGTTAGCATTTGTTTTCTCCTTTGTTTCATATGTGAATTGTTATGTGTTCCATCCATCCATAAACATTTCCTTTTGAATGCTTTCAAGATAGAAAGGTAGAATCCATTTTATATGCTCTGCCTTGGGAAATCATTCATACTCTGTATTTTTCTTCTGTTTGAAAAGGATCCATTTATTGTGCCATTTTCAGCTCCTCACCAGTCTTTCCATCCCATCCTCATTAAATTTTAATTGCTAATTTTCCTGCCTATCTTGCCCCATGAAATACCCTGTGTCCTGATTTAATTCCCGGTTTCAACTGTCCCTTTATATCCCACACATCCCTGAAATTCATTCATTCATTCATTTTATTAAAACCTTTTTTTTTTTTATCATTTTATCTAGCCTAATATCAATCCATTTATTGTGTTCCATTGAATATTCTTTCACGGAGAGAGCCCTCTCCTGTCCTTGTAGGGCTAGCTACAAAGCTGAGCGTGGTTTAGTTGTTACCCTGATTTTCATTTTGCAGCTTGGGGTCCAATTCAGGTGCTAACATCTCTGGCGACTCTACTGGGGAGATACAAAGATCATACATAAATCCCCGGTAAAGAATGACAAAGTATCATATCTGATTGATGATGGTGAAAAAACAATCAGATGCATATAAAGGCTGAATCTTTCACCTAGAAACTCCAACTCAATGTAAAGACTCCACTGGAGGACCGACTCTTTCCGCGGGAAAATGGAAGGACCTTACACAAAGTTCAGGTATCCAAAGTGGAATGGTATTTAGGATCTAATCCGCTTTCTGGTAAATTACTTCCTTGCTTTTCCTGAAGCTATCCTGAAATTTTTTCAGAATTTGTTGTATGATAAAGGTGATCAAAATCTTCACTCAACCTATTCAAAAAGTGTAAATAATGAGTTTTCCTTTGATCTTGGCCTCCACCCTTTTCCCAAATATTATGATGACCATCTTCGAAATGATCAGCCTAAAGAGACCAAAGCTGATCCTGTAGCTCCTGTATATACTCCTAGACCTTCTATAGTCCCGGATAGGTATAAACCTCTTGTTTTACCTTCTGTACTCCATGCTTTCCCTGCAAATTACTACCTATATTTGCCGAGATTTGATGGTGAATGTAACAATGTCAACGATGAGCAACATGTGTAGAATGTTGAGACTTTCCTAGACATTTTTGAGGTTGATGAAGAAGATGTTAGTATTAGGCTTTTTGCTCTTTCTTTGCAAGGAAAAGTCAAGAGTTGGTTCAAAACCTTGCCTGATGTGAGCATCTTAGAATTCCAGCAGTTCGTAAAAGTCTTCCTTGACAGATGGGTGGTCAGACAAAACCCTTTCCTTATTTTAGATGAGTATGCCCAACTGAAAAGACAGTTAGGGGAGACAGTACAACAGTTTTCCACCAGATTCAATCGAGTCTATTATTCGATACCTGTCAATATAAGACCCCCTCCTGGCTTGGCTCTCTTACATTACAAGGGCGCTTTTGATCCAGAAATGGAGTTTCAGCTGAGAGAAAGGAACTTAGCAACACTTGAAAAGATACAGAACAATACAGTAGATGTAGAAGCTAATCTATTGATCAGAAGAGCAAAGCTAAAGGAAGAAGAAAAGAAGAATTTTGCAGAGCACCTGACACCTTCAGAGGTAAAGCTTGACCTTTTGGTAAACACAGTGGAAAAGATGGTGTGGAAAATCACTGCCAGGAATGAAATGGATGTTCAAGAAAAAGTGGCTGATCCAAAACATTTTCTTTCTTATCCCAGTTATCATCCATCTAACAATGATTGTGTTATAGAACATCTCGGAGATGAGAAATATCTTGATATGACTTTGTTAGAGTCGGTCTTTACATCCCTCCGTCAGAGATCATTTCTCTTATTGCATTTCATTTTTAGGTGTCTCATTCAGCTCATTAATCCACATTCTGTTAGGGGCATGCCATTATCTGACGGAAGGACTTTGTTCTCTCATTTTCCCTCATGTTTGTACTTGCTAGGTTGGTCAAAATTTATCAAAATTCATCAAAGTTGAGTTCATGTCATTTACAGTCATAGATGGTATTTTGGTCAAAAAGAGTCATTTCACTTTCTAGGTCTAGGGTTTGGTTTTCAGAAATGTTAAATAATGCCCGCAGGCCATGAGGATGTCTTCAATAAGTTTTCATTTCAATATCTTCATCGTCAATAATGTTTAAGGATGTTTCTTCTTCAAAACTCTGTTTTGAAGAAGAAATCGTAAAATTTGTTTTTGTAATAAATATGTATTTTAAAGTTTTTCCGCCATGAAGTACTTCAAAAGTAGACTCTGGTCTTCCTTTGCCGAAGTTCAATGCCACCATCCCTGCAAAAATAAACCAAGAAAACATCATTTCAAGCCAGAAAATCAGTGAGGAAAAAAAAAAAAACAAAGTTGTATTAAAATGTGAAAAAGTGCCGATGCCAAACATTACAAAATGGGTTTTGTGAGAAACAAAAATTGAATCCACCACTATAAGACATTTTCATTTGTTTTGAAACATTCATTTGCATCCAAGAAGATCGATTGAAGTTGATTTGAGTGGTGAGATGGCGAATTGTCATTTCGAAAACCAAGACTGTGTTTGCAAGGCTGCGCGGCGCATTGGGTAGGAGCGCGGCACACCCAGGCTGCGTGACGCATTGGGCGGTTTGCCACAGTGAAATTTTCCTCTGGCGCGGCGCACCCACACGACGCATCGCACTGGGCTTGTGCGCGGCGCACAGAGCCTCCAAGGCCAAATTCATTTCCGCTCCATAAAAACTCAATTCGGTTCAGCTCATTTTTCTCCAAGTAAGTTGAAAAAGCCTGTTCAGTGATTTTATTCATGTGTGGTGTGGTTTAGAGGTGAATACATTAGAGTTTGGTTGGTGAAATAATAAACCCTATACCCATATTAAAATCTGCTCTCTAGGGTTTGAAAAGAGGTGTTGAAATTTGATTATTGGTGCTTAAAACTCCCACCCCATTTTCATTTGTGCTCTCATCACTGTTATCATACTGTTATTATATTGTTATCATAATCCCTTCTCCTATTCTAGCTATCCCATATCCCTTATACCCTTTGTTCCCATGTTTTAATCCTCAAACCCTATCACTTGCCATCACTTCCCTCCCTTCATATCATTGATAAAATCCTCATTTCCAAAACATTCAAGGACTATCTCTATATCCTTGATTTCACTTAACCCAGGTGTATTTTGCCATTTCATTTACTCTTATTCCTAAAAACTACCCCCATCACTATCACCCATTCCTATATCACTTATAAAGTCTCCAAATCCCGAAGTTCCCCAAGCAGTAAGTGACTGTCCTTTCACTCCAAATTCACTTGTCAGTCTATTGTATTCATTGTGACATTTCCTCACATCCTCTCATTTCATATGTGGCACGCTTGGTATTGAAAGATAAACTCATGTTTTCACCACATACATATCAGCATAAACACCTTGTTTTTAGCACCATGTCAGAGACAAATTCATCATATGGGATATGAGAAAGACAGTGACTCAACCACCGAGCTAAATGTACCGAGGAGGTCTCATAAAAGTGGCAGGCATGTCAGAGAGGAGCCCACTTCTTTGGCTCAATTGCAGGCCTGCCCGCTTGCGATAACATGCTTTTAGCAACATTCATGTTTTCGGTATTGTGAGATGATATCTCAGATTCAGCACCATCCGGAGTTTGTTCGCTTTTTTTTTCTACATTTGTGTGATGGTCATGTAAACCTTGCTGGAGTGAATTTCACTTTGACACCAGAGACCATTTCTGAGGCAACCGGGATACCAAACATAGGTGAGGAGTGGAATAAGAGACAACAGCTGGATAGAGCATATTATGAACCTTACATCAGGCCTAGTTATATGAGGCAGCTTAGCAGGGTATTCCCGTTCTGGTTTCTGAAGGAGTCCTATGCGCCATTAATGAAACTCATCATTAGATACTTCAGCTATGAGGGTAGATTCTCACGCCTTTATGCATACCATATTAGACTTTTGATGCATTTCACAAGAGTGAGACTGATGAATATTCCATACTTCATGTGCCGAAACATAGAGCGGATGACTACCCTTGTGCAAAAGAAGACTTCAGAGCAGCAACATAACATCATTTATCATTATGCGCTCATTAAAATCATTGTAGTACATCGGCTTGGATTGCAGGGCATCGCATGGGATGAGTTCATTTCCCGTGACTTCTTTGCAGCCCCCCAGCCTTCTCCAGAGATTGTTCACGATGCAGGTGAGCCTTCGCATCAGTTTGAGGTTCCTGAGACAGAGCCTATCAGTGTTCTAGTGTGTGTTACCTATCAGAGAGGCCACAGAGCCTTATTTGCAGCAGCACGACGAGTACTATCTCCGCCCAGGGTGGAAGGGGTCTCGTTATCTTCGACAGCAGCGCAAGTACTATCTCCACTTGTCATGGAAGGGGTATCACCTTCTACATCAGCACAGGTATAGGATAGAGGCAGGAAGCCTATGCAGGATGAGGGCCCCTCAGGAGGCCAAGATACTGATTTTATATTGATCGATGTTGATTCGAGTTCTCCCAGCTCAAATCTGAAAGAGATCATCCAGGAGCAGAAAGCTAAGATCGACACAATGACCGAGAAATTTCATAGAGCTCAGTGGGTTATAAATTACTTGGAGAAGCGGAATAAACAATTGGAGGATCAGCAGACACTCATAGAGTTGCGGCAAATCCGTGAAGACCGTGAATTGGCCCGAAAAAGACCAGGTGACATGACACCATTTGAGCAAGAGACTTGCCTTACGAGAGTCAAAATTCATCTGGAGAAGCTGTTGAAGAAGTCCAATAGGGACAAATACATTCTCAGACACATGAAGAATCACTATTGGGCCCGCACACACGTTTACAGAGCTAGGATGAAGATCCTGAAGGTGAGGTTGAGGAGAGCACTGAAACGTTGGAAAAGGCCGGATCCACTCTGAATCTTGGCCGAAGCTTCCTTGGATGAGCATGGTACTTGATTATGGACCTTTAGTCCAAATTTCGAGGGATTTGAAGAAAATTTTGTCATTTTGAATTTTTTTGGTCACAAAACAGGTTTTTCTGCCCGATGCGTCGCGCCACCCGATGCGCGCTTATGATTGAGACATCTTCTAGAGGAAAACTTGATATTTTTGGGTTTGTTATGGTAAATTATGCATGCTCAGGAATGTCTGAGAGATTTCATGAAGTTCTGGGTGGTCTTAAAGGTCAAAAACACTCCAAAAATGGCCTTTCTGCCACCTTTTGCACCAGCAGGAACCAGTCTTGGGAGATTGTAGTTTTGGAGGGGAAAATGAACTCCAAATTGAAAAATTCCACTTGGATTGGATATCAGACATCCAGGGCTTTCCAACGAGCTATCATGAGCTCAATTTGAACATCAAGAAGTTCCCCAAAAATAGGCTCAAATTGGCGCGGCACATTGAGTTTTTAGGCGCGGCGCATAGAGGAATTTTGCCCAATTTTCACTTTTCAGCTCATAAATTCAGCCAGTTTGACTAGTTTCACTTTTGGATGTAATTATTGATCTATCTTGATGTAATTTTGTGGTTATGATGTAAATTTGGCATGTATTTACTTGTTCTAGAGGATTCATTCACTAAAAGGTGAAAATTAAATGAATGGATCAGTTTCCTAGCATATAGAGGCAAGTTGTTTGGCTGCCTAGATTTCTGGCCTTAGTTTAGGACTCTGTTTGGAAGTCACTCTCCCTAAAAGGATGAGATCAGACCCCCAGAGGTGCGGGAAGGGTTATTATTCATATATTGTATTTTCCGAGACATTTTCGTGGTTGGACCTCAGAAAAGTTTCCACACCTCATTCTATATTCATTTTTCTATTTTCGGGCAAAAGGAAAGACCAGTTCTTTACAAAGACTACTGGGATCTTAGACCAGTTTTGATGATGTTTTTCTCCATGTATTTGTAAGTTTCATTAATGTTATATGTATGCCATTTCCCTTCTCTTTGCTTCTGAATTAAACAAATGAGTAACTAAGGTAGAACTCATTAGTTTGTTGGTGCTCTGCCTTAAACTTTTGTTTAGTTTTACATGTTTTCTTCAATTTGAAGAGGATCCTTGCACCTTACCACCCTCTTCAGCTCCTCAGCAGTCTTTTCTATCCATTCATTGAATCTAAGACATCAAAGCCATTGCCTTCCCTGCCCCAACTTGAACTCTGCAAGAATTTGGCCTCATCCCCAAGCGCAAAAATTGCCTTTCCCTTTTTCCAGCAAAAACCCTAAAAATCAAAACAAATCCTCCTATTTGTATATCTAGCCTAATATTAGTTGTTGTTTCAGTCATCTCAAGCCCTATTGATACATTTTTCTTGAGATTGACCCGGAGAGAGCCCTCTCCTGTTTCGCAGAAGAAGGCTAGACCGAGCATGGCATGATGTTACCCTGAATCCCGCCTTCTTTCAGCCTAAGGTGGATTTGGGCAATAACATAGTGGTGACCATACTGGGGAATTCACAAGTTAGATGTTACGTTTACAAGCTACAGACGGAGCCTGAAGTTACACCAGGTAGCCTTCGAAATGCTTTTTCTTTGCATTAGCAGAAGTAGATAAACGTTGCTTCAGTCAATTTCCAATGTAGCTTGTGAACGTGACACTCGACTTGTAGATTTTCTTTCCCCAGTACATGTATCAAGTTCGATCTGATCGTTGATGGTGGAAAACGATTAGACACCGCAAGGCTGAAATCATTCACCTGGCGACTCCAGTGTCAAAGAATACTAAGGTTCATAATTTTTATGGCGACTCTAATCTTCAAGAATCAGTAGCCTGAGGAATTTCTTGGTGAATTCATTGTTATCAAAATGGTTTCGCTGGATCGAAGGTATGCTCCCATGAGCCGAGATCACATTCCAGGTTTTCCAAATAAAATTCCTAAGGTAGATTGGCAAAGGAATTTGCCTATGTTTAAAGATGACGATAGGAAGGATGTTGCTTTACATCTTGTTAGATTTCACATACATATCCGCAAGTTGAAGGTTGATTTTCCTGAATATTGCTTGATGAAGATATTCATGGCCACTCTGGAAGGTGAAGCTCGATCTTGGTATGAAAGCTTGCCGCTTGCTTGTATTTACTGTTTAAAGGATTTTCATACCATGTTCTTTGAAAGGTATACAATCTTATCCATCCTTGACTTTAGTTCAGAACTGTTGTAGCCATGTTCATAGTTTTATTGAAAATCTTGAAAATTTTTATGAAGATGATGACTTCATGGACGATGAGATCATGGAGGCTCTGTACGAAAATCCATTTCAGCAGCATAAAGAGAACTTAGAAGATACTCAAAAAGATGCTCAGGAAACTTTGCAGCAGGATGAAGATCATAGTACAATGGAAAATGATGAAAGGGAAGATTTTGTTTCATATTTGTCCATAGAAGAAGACAATATGCAAAAAATTCAAGTTTCAATTTCAGAATGTGATAAAATCAAGACAACTATTTCAGATCTAGATTCATATTGTGATGACCAAGAATACCTTGTGCTGAATCTCATGTAGGAGAACTCTGTTGTTGAGATCATCTGGAATGAAGAAGACAGAGTTATGGATCCAAATGTTCTCATTTCATTAGAACAAAGCCTTCATGAGGAGGCAATCCCGTCAGTTCATGAAAAACAAGATGAGACCTTCGTTCAAGTAAGTAAAGAAGTTCCTTTGGATGAATCTTTAGTAGATGATAGGAATTTCATTTTTGTGCTTCCAGAATCATTTGAAGTTTATTTTATTGTGATTGATCAATGTAATGAGAATCTGGCTGTCATATCATATGAAGATGACCTACAATATATTCAGGCTACGGAAGATCAGAACATTCAGGACTGCCATTCAGATTCTTCTTCCTATGTCTCATGCTTTGAAATGTTTTTTCAAGAGGAAATTTTCTCATCTACTTGTTCAGAATTTTTTGAGGACCAAGAACATACTTTTACTGAAGTACATTATGAAGGAAGATCAGAATCAAAAGAAAAGGACACATTGTTTCTTCAGCAGGAGGTGAATCTTCATGTTTTTCAGGATCCACTGGAAAATCTATTGCAGTCAGCAGTGAAGGTGATTATTGCAGTATTCAGTGATGAAGGAGATCATGGTCAATTATGTTTTTGGATGCCCAGTTACCAGTATCTATTGTCGACCAGGAGATCTGATCAGGAGAATCAATCAAGAAGGCATCTGCTTGATTGGTTACATTGGCATTTTGATATAGTTTGATGGTATATTGTCTTGTAAGAAACACAGGTGGTCATGTACTGCCATCAAGCTTTAAGTTTTAAGTTTAAGTCTTAGTCATTTTGAATTAGTTTGTTAGAGTCAAGTTTTTTCAGTCATTTCAGTTTTAAAATTGAGTCAATTTGAGTAAAATTTTCAGTCAATAAATTCAGTCAACAGTCTTGAGTTGTTTTGTCAAAATAATGGATTCCATAGCCCAATGGATGAAGGCACTATCTTCTCTCCCAAAGATCTACTGTTCTTGGCACCTCCAAGGAGCTGGAGCTACCATCCCCATTGGAGCCAATGTTAGAGTCGGTCTTTACATCCCTCCGTCAGAGATCATTTCTCTTATTGCATTTCATTTTTAGGTGTCTCATTCTACTCATTCATCTGCATTCCATTAGGGGCATGCCATTATCTGACGGAAGGGCTTTGTTCTCTCACTTTCCCTCATGTTTGTACCTGCTGGGTTGGTCAAAATTTATCAAAATTCATTAAAGTTGATTTCAGTCATTTACAATCATAGATGGTATTTTGGTCAAAAAGAGTCATTTCACTTTCTAGGTCTAGGGTTTGGTCTTCAGAAATGTTAAATAATGCCCGCAGGCCATGAGGATATCTTCAATAAGTTTTCATTTCAAGATCTTCATCGTCAATAATGTTTAAGGATGTTTCTTCTTCAAAACTCTGTTTTGAAGAAGAAATCGTCAAATTTGTTTTTGTAATAAATCTGTATTTTAAAGTTTTTCTGCCATGAAGTACTTCAAAAGAAGACTCTGGTCTTCCTTTGCTGAAGTTCAATGCCACCATCCCTGCAAAAATCAACCAAGAAAACATCATTTCAAGCCAGAAAATCAGTGAGGAAACAAAAAAAACAGAGTTGTATTAAAATGTGAAAAAGTGCTGATGCCAAAAATTACAATATGGGTTTTGTGAGAAACAAAAATTGAATCCACCACTATAAGACATTTTCATTTGTTTTGAAACATTCATTTGCATCCAAGAAGATCGATTGAAGTCGATTTGAGTGGTGAGAGGGAGAATTTTCATTTCGAAAACCAAGACTATGTTTGCAAGTCTGCACGGCGCATTGGGTAGGAGCGCGACGCACACAAGCTGCGCAACGCATTGGGCAGTTTGCCACAGTGAAATTTTCCTCTGGCGCAGCACACCCACACAACGTGGCGCACAGAGCCTCCAAGGCCAAATTCATTTCCGCTCCATAAAAACTCAATTCGATTCAGCTCATTTTTCTCCAAGTAAGTTGACAAAGCCTGTTCAGTGATTTTAGTCATGTGTGGTGTGGTTTAGAGGCGAAGACATTAGAGTTTGGTTGGTGAAAAAACAAACCCTATATCCATATTAAAATTTGCTCCCTAGGGTTTGAAAATAAGTGTTGAAATTTGATTATTGGTGCATAACATTCTCACTCCATTTCTCATTCGTGTTCCTATTACTGTCATACTGCTATCATAATCCCCTCTCCTATTCCCTCTGTCCCAAAACAACCATATCCCTTATCCCTTTATTCCCATGTTTTCATCCTCAAACCCTACCACTTGCTATCATTTCCCTTCCTTCATATCATTGATAAGTTCCTAATTCCCAAAACATTCAAGGACTATCTCTATATCCTTGATTTCACTTAATCCAGGTATATTTTGTCATTTCATTTACCCCTATCCCTAAAAAATACCCCCATCACTATCACCCATTCCCATATCACTTATAAAATCTCCAAATCCTGAAGTTCCCCAAGCAGTAAGTAACTGTTCTTCCACTCCAAATTCACTTGACAGTCTATTGTATTCATTGTGATATTTCCTCACAGCCTCTTATTTCATATGTGGCACACTTGGTATTGAAAGACAAACTCTTGTTTTCACCACATACATATCAACATATACTTGTCAAACACCTTGTTTTCAGCACCATGTCAGAGAAAAATTCATCATATGAGCAGGGATATGAGCAAGACAGTGACTCAACCACCGAGCTAAATGTACTGAGGAGGTCTCATAAAAGTGGCAGGCATGTCAGAGAGGAGCGCACTTCTTTGGCTCAATTGCAGGCCTACCCGCTTGCAATGACATGCTTTCAGCAACAATCATGTTTTTAGTATTGTGAGATGATATCTTAGATTCAACACCATCAGGATTTGGTTCGCTTATTTGTCCTACATTTTCGTGATGGTCATGTAAACCTTGCTGGAGTGAACTTCACCTTGACACCAGAGACCATTTCTGAGGCAACCGGGATACTGAACATTGGTTAAGAGTGTAATAAGAGACAGCAGTTGGATAGAGCATATTATGAGCCTTACATCAGGCCTGGATATTTGAGGCAGCTCAGCAGGGTATTTCCATTCCGGTTTCTGAAGGAGTCATATGCGCCATTGATGAAACTCATCATCAGATATTTCAGCTGTGAGGGTTGTTTCTCACATCTTTATGCATACCACATCAGAATTTTGATGCATTTTACGAGAGTGAGACTGATGAGTATTCCATATTTCATGTGTCGAAACATAGAGCGGATGACTACCCTGGTGTAGAGGAAGACTCCAGAGCAGCAGCATAATAGCATTTATCATTATGTGCTCATCAAAATCATTGTAGTACATCAGCTTGGATTTCAGGGCATCACATGGGATGAGTTCATTTCCCGTGACTTCTTTGCAGCCCCCCAGCCTCCTCCCGAGATTGTTCATGATGAGGGAGAGCCTTCACATCAGTTTTAGTTTCCCGAGACTGAGCCTATCAGTGCTCCAGTGTGTGTGAAATATCAGAGAGGCCACAGAGCCTTATTTGTAGCAGCACGACGAGTACTATCTCCGCCCAGGGTGGAAGGGGTCTTGTTATCTTCGACAGCAGCGCGAGTACTATCTCCACATGTCGTGGAAGGGGTCTTGCCTTCTACATCAGCACAGGTACAGGACATAGGCAAGAAGCCTATGCAGGATGAGGGCCCCTCAGGAGGCCAAGATACTGATTTTATATTGATCGATGTTGATTCGAGCTCTCCCAGCTCAAAGCTGAAAGAGATCATCCAGGAGAAGAAAGCTGAGATCGACACACTGAGCAAGAAATTGCAGAGAGCTCAATGGGTTATAAATTACTTGTAGCAGTGGAATAAAAAATTGGAGCATCAACAGACACTCATAGAGTTGCGGCAAATCTGTGAAGACCGTGAATTGGCCCGAAAGAGACCAGGTGACATGACACCATTTGAGCGAGATACTTGCCTTACGAGAGTCAACATTCATCTGGAGAAGCTCTTGGTGAAGGCCAATATGGAAAAAGACATGCTTAGACATATGAAGAACCACTATTGGGCCCGCACACACGTTTGCAGAGCTAGGATGAAGATCCTGAAGGCGAGGTTGAGAAAGGCACTGAAACGCCAGAAAAGGCCTGATCCACTCTGAATCTTGGTCAAAGCTTTGTTGGCTAAGCATGAGACATGATGGGAGACCTTCACTCCAAATTTCAACAAATTTGGAGTAAATTTTGTCATTTTTGAAAATTTTGGTTGCAAAACAGGTTTTTCTGCCCGACGCGTCACACCACCCGACACGCGCTTATGATTGGGACATCTTCTGGAGGAAAAATTTACTTTTTTTGGTTTATTATGGTAAATTATGCATGCTCAGGAATGGCTGAGATATTTCATGAAGTTCTGGGTGGTCTTAAAGGTCAAAAACACTCCAAAAATGGCCTTTCTGCCACTTTTTGCACCAGCAGGAACCAGTATTGGGATATTGAACTTTTGGAGGGGAAATTTACATCCAAATCTAGATATTCAACTTGGGTTGGATAGTTTATAGACAGGGCTCTCCAACGAGCTATCATGAGCTCAATTTTGACTTCCAGAAGTGCCTCAAAAACAGGATCAAAGTGGCGTGACGCATTGAGTTTTTGGGCGCGGCGCATAGAGGATTTTGGTCCAATTTTTACTTTTCAGCTTAGAAATTCAGTCAGTTTGACTAGTTTCACTTTGTGATGTAATTATTGATCTATATTGATGTAATTTTATGGCTATGATGTAATTTTGGCTCATATTTACTTGTTCTAGAGGATTCATTCACAAAAAAGTGAAAATTAAGTGAATGGATCAGTTTCCTAGCATATAGAGGCAAGTTGTTTGATTGCCTAGATTTCAGTTCCTAGTTTAGAATTGGTTGAAACAGCTCCTAAAAGGATGAGATAGACCCCTATAGGCATGGGAAGGGGTTAGGATGGTTTATATATTGTATTTTCTGAGACATTTTCAGGGTTGGACTCTTGGGAAAAGTTTGGCACCTCATTGTATATTCATTTTTCAGTTTTTGGCAAAGGAAAGACCAGGGTTTTGCAGCACTTGTTGGGATCCTTGTGGCTCTGAGTTTTGATGATGTTTTCTCCATGTATCTATAAGTTTCATTAATTTTCTATGTATTACATTTCCCTTCTCTTTGCTTCTGAATTAAACAAATGAGTAACTAAGGTAGAATTCATTAGTTTGCTGGTGCTCTGCCTTAAACTTTTGTTTAGTTTTATATGTTTTCGTCAGTTTGAAGAGGATCCTTGCACGTTTTTTCCCTCTTCAGCTCCTCAGTAGTCTTTTCTATCCGTTCATTGAATCTCAGACATAAAAACCATTGCCTACCCTACCCCAACTTGAATTCTGCAAGAATTTGGCCTCATCCCCAAGCCCAAAATTTCCTTTCCCTTTTTCCAAAAAAAACCCCTAAAAATAATTCCAAACTCCTTGATTAATATACCTAGCCTAAAATTAGCATTCATTTCAGTCGTCTCAAACCCTATTGATACATTTTTCCTGAGATTGATCTGGAGAGAGCCCTCTCCTGTTCTGGTAGGGCTAGCTACCAGACTGAGCGTGGTATGATGTTACCCTGAATCTCACCTTCCTTCAGCCTAAGGTGGATTTTGGCAATAACATCTTGTATGCTTGATGATATGTTTTATGTTGATGATTTTCCAAAATTCGATCAATACAATGATGATGATTTTTTCCAAACACAAGCTATTCTTGCAGCACAATCAACTGTTTATTTGTGGGAAGAAGTTTCATTTCAATAGCTTGAAAACAATAATCATCCGATGCATATCATCCAGGACAGTGATGAGGAAAGTCTGGAAAATTGGGAAGTAAGTGAAAGATCTTCGCCTCTTTGTTTCGCTTCAATTCAGTTCATCAAAGATAACTTTCATGCAATTAGAAATCAACAATCTCTCAGTTTTAATGTTGAGGTTGAGACAGATAGTGAAATTCTTGAGCAAGTTGTTTATGAGAAATCTTCCGCTAAAACGACTGATGAAATCATCTGCGATATAAAACCCTCCCTAGCTCCAGATTTGCAGCCACCAAACGCAATTGAAGGTCAGATTATAGATGAAGGCTTGGAAGATGAAACATGTGATCTAATGATGCAAGAGGATTCTGTACCCTTATGTTTCGAAGCATTTCAGTTTATAAAGAAGAATTTTCGTAATATCTCTACAAGAAAAGTTGAGCAGTCTGTAGAGTGTCATGCAGATATGTTGCAACAGTCTTTTCAAGTTTTCTATGATCCTATTGTTCATGTGTTGGATGATGTTTGCTGTAAAAGTCCTTCTCCATTGGCTAACCATGTGCCAGAAAAGAATGTTGACAATAATTTTATTCAAAAGTCGACTTCATTGTCTTGTTCATCAGATGTTTCATTACAAAGCCCATATCAAGATTTGCAGTCATATAAGGAGACTAATGAAGAAGATTTTTGTTTTGTTCCTAATAATCAAGAGGGATTGGTTATTCACGAAGTTCAGGATCCTTTTGACAGCCTGCTGCAGTCATCAGAAAGAGACATCTCAGAGGTTAGGAAAATTGTAAGATCAAGGTATGGAGATTACCTAGACCAGAGCAGTGATGTATTAAGGGAAATCAATAGCTATTCTTATGAAGATCCTTTCGCAGTATTCTTGAGGTCATCCGGTCAACTCAGACTTTGAAAATTTATCAAAATTCAACCTAATTCTAAGCTTCCATGGGAGTTTCCTTTTAGCTCTTCTCTCTACTTGCTCATTAGAAAGCACTTGGGGAGAATTCAAATAGCAGCCAAGATGCTTACATGGTTGCATTGGTTGTTCCATTTCACTTGATCAGGTGGTGAATGCAACAATTAGAGTAGGTTTTGATGAATAATCTCAATTATGAGCATCTTTCCAGTTTGTCAATTGTGTTTTAGTCATTTCTTAAGTCATTTTGGTTTTATTATGGTTTTTCAATCTTAGCCTTCAGTCAGAGTCAGTATGCATTGTATCTTGTTTCAGTATTTTCGACTCCATGCCCAATGGATAAGGCTACTTGGTCTACGGTGTTCTTGGCACCTTCAAGGAGCTACCATCCCCATTGGAGCCAATGTTAGTGTTAGTCTAGTCATACTACCATCAATGATCAAAGTTACTGTTTGCATTTGCATATTAGGAGTCCCATAATAATCAATGTCATCGTTTCGCTAGGTCATGGATTCATTGATGGTAGTAATTCTTCATCAGTTTTCCCTCATGTGAAACTTGCTGATTTTCCTCTCTATGGTCTTCAGTCATTATTCACTTTCATTCTTAAAATAATATCAGTAGGTCATAGGATGGGTCTCATTAGTTTCTAGGGTCTCACCATGGTCAAATTAATGAGTCAAATGTCAATAAATATCAGCAAGGTCGTGAGGAAGCCAATAAGCTCAAAGTCATAGCACCTGGAAGAATCAAAGAGGCATTTTATTCAGTTTGATGTAATGTTCACCTCAAAACCATGTTTTGAGGTGAAAACATGATATTTCACCTTTATTATTATTCATTATATATCATCATGTGTAATAAGTCACAATTCAGAAGCTGTTATCTCCACAAAGTGATGTCCCTGTCTTCAGAGAGTTTTCTGCAGCATGTTTAGTGCCAAATCATCTTCCAAGTAGATCCATCAGAAATATCCTAGAAAGAGCTTTCCAATGGTATACTACACTTTCAAAACTGACTTCTGGATTGAAACTTATGCTTAAGTGAAGTAAAAGCCCTTATATCCTCATATACCCCCTATTTCCCCATTTTTCCTTAAACTTTTTTTTATTAAAGTTTTATATTTATTTAATAAAATCCCTTTTCCCCCTTTCTGATTATAAAATTGCATTATAAATATTTAAATACAAATTCAATTATGCCAAACCACTTCCCCTCCATTCCCGTTGAAACCTTATGTTAACTATTTCAAAGGTTTGTATATATATATATATATATATACTCCCCGCCGTTCCCAACCACTTCCCCACCATGCTTTATAATAAAACTTAATAATAAAGTTTTATATCATAAAAACCCCGAACCAAAGGTTTATCCCCTTTATATCGCAATCGCAAGGTTTAGAAATGCTATTTCGATTGACCCATCCCAAAAATATCCGATGCGATTGATCGCATCACAAGTCTTGTGCCCATCCTCCGATCCACCAATCGCAACTTTCTTCCGATCCCCCGATCGTAGCCCCCTCCGATTGTGACTTCCAATGGCCTACCCCCGATTGAAACCTCCGATTGTGACTTCCAATGGCCTACCCCCGATTGAAACCTCCGATTGACATCGCAACCGTTGATCTGTCTCCGCCGATCCGACGACTCAAAATCAGTCGGGCCATTGGCATTGGCAGTTTCATATATATCACTCCGCCTCTCTCCCGATTCCGATCTCCGATTGCGATTAACCCCAGGCCCACCATACAATAATTCCGCCCATTTATATTATAAAGGGCCTCCCCCTTTGTTAAAAGAAAATTTTGGTTTCATTTCATTTATATGAAAGACCTCCCCCAATCGCATCGGCAATTTCATATAAATCATTCCGCCCCACTCCCGAGCCCGATTGCGATTGTGATTATAATCCCCGGTCCCACCACTTAAGCCTTCCGCCCATTCATTACAAAGAGCTCTTTTCCTTTGCAAAGGTTAAATTTTCTATTATTCCATTATTACAAAGTTTATTCCTCTGGTTCCACATCCCCAAATCGCATTGGAAGATTTTTGTTATCCTCCATATTCCCCGAAGCTCCGATTGCGATTACACTATTGTAAAAATGTGTTTTCAAAATTTTTATTATATTATATCCCCTTCCTCGGTCCTTCCGACTCCGATTGCGATGGCGCCATATTACATTGAGTTTGTTATATTATATTTCTCCGTTTGTCTATTGTGATTGCGATTTCTATATGATTCCCGCCTCCTCTCCCTTCCTTCCTATTCATTATTTTCCCTTCACTAAAGGGAAAAGTTTCATTTCAAAGGCATGTTATTCAAAAAGTCAGTTTTCTTCAGAATTAGAAATAATGAAAGGCAAAACGATAGTCAAATGGTCGAGAGCTTATTTAAGACAAAGATTGTTACAACAAGCAGCAAAATAGGAGATCTGTTCATCGGATTACCTATTTTATTTCATACAGCCTAACAACAAGTATCCAAGTAGTCAAAATGCAATAATGTCCCTTATTTTTAGAGGCAGATTGTTGTATTTCTTTCTATGATTGTATTTCAGTTCTTCAGCTGTTAAAACAGCTCCCTTTTCTTGTGGATCTATGTTCCCACATTTCAGCCTATTTAATGTAATTGTAAATAATTTCTAAGGGGGTCTGAATAGTATGTAACTCAGAAAGTAGGGGAAAAGTGTGGAAGAACATCTCTGCACTACATTATACAGTTTGACAGGAAATAATAAGAGATGCAGCTCTGATTTGTGGGATCCATGTGGTATGAGATTTAGCATTTGTTTTTCTCCTTTGTTTCATATGTGAATTGTTATGTGTTCCATTCATCCATAAACATTTCCTTTTGAATGCTTTTGAGATAGAAAGGTAGAATCCGTTTTATATGCTTTGCCTTGGGAAATCATTCATACTCTGTGTATTTTCTTCTGTTTGAAAATGATCCATTTATTGTGCCCTTTTCAGCTCCTCACCAGTCTTTCCATCCCATCCTCATTAAATTTTAATTGCTAATTTTCCTGCCTATCTTGCCCCATGAAATACCCTGTGTCCTGATTTAATTCCCAGTTTCAACTGTCCCTTTATATCCCACACATCCCTAAAATTCATTCATTCATTTTATTAAAAACTTTTTTTTGTTATCATTTTATCTAGCCTAATATCAGTCCATTTATTGTGTTCCTTTGAATATTCTTTTACGGAGAGAGCCCTCTCCTGTCCTTGTAGGGCTAGCTACAAGGCTCAGCGTGGTTTAGTTGTTACCCTGATTTTCCTTTTGCAACCTGGGGTCCAATTCAGGTGCTAACAAAATGGACACTTGGATTCGAAGCTTGACACATGTGAACTCTTCTAGAAGGCACTGACCAAGTGGAGATTCCGGAACAATGATAATTTCACTCCCAATGTGACCAACGCACCTTTGAATGTTGGGAAGTGCTTTGCAGAGTAGCCTTGCATGGGGCTACCTACATATGAAACACACTTAGGCCCCTTAGAGCCTACTTTGGTGAGCTCTCATATGCTATACAATAATCTTCAAACCATGGAAACCTTTGCTTGATGAAAGTATTGTTTGATTTGTCTTGTTTCTTGTCTTAAGGCATGTAGCAACTGAAATGATAGAGAATGATAGACCCTTGGTCATTGGTCCTAGAGATGATGCCTAGTTAACTAGGTCATTGGGAATGGCGCCCAAATTGACCAATAACAATTGCCCAGTAAAGCATGAGATCCAAATAATACGAACATTTGATTGAGATGATTTACACTGTGATGAGCCTAGAAACGAAGTGGAGTGGTCACCTGCATCAATATTACAATACATTTCATTATGATATATCCTCTTTTGATCATAATTGCTGAGGGTAGGCGTTCCCATAGTCAGCACATAAACAATTTAATAGCATGCACATAATTCAGAAAGTCGTCTACATTGGAATGTTGCCCAGATGCAGACATGCCTACAGATATAGGCCCATGTTTGGATGAAAATATATATGTAAGGTCACCGTACATATGATGTGTACAACAATCCTAAAATCATAACCCAGATGTCTGAAACTAGATCTGGGGTCTTCTTATCTCATTCATTCGATCATTCGGGTACAAGTATAGCCATGCGAATATATGATTTGTAGTCGAACATGGAAAGACATCATTTGATTACCAGTTGTTACACAGAAATTTGTCACCATCCCTGCAATTCCCCATCTCGCACATTGGAGGGCTTATTTCGTGACCTGTGAGTAGTGTCATGATCTGAAAAAACTTTCATGACATTCCCCTAGACATGAAATTTCATTCCTCTGAAGAGAACTCCTTGTGAAAAACCCTAAAAATAGTCTTTTTATCCTTGGCGCGACTACTCAGTGTCATACCCGCGCCAATGGGGGAAATCCTCCAAAGAGGGTGCGCCAAATGGCGCACTGTCTCAGTATTGTACCTGCGCCAGGCTTAATAAGGAGTGTTTTTTAAAAATAAATGGTGGAAGATTGACTCCAACAAATTCATGAACTGGACTCTAAATCGAGTTGGGACGTTTGGCTTCGGTTCTCCATGTAGAGGAAGTAGTTTTCCACCTTTCATGGAAGCTTCCTTGAGGATAGGGCCAATCCCATGATTGTAGGGATCCCAACTCCCCTTCCACCATCTATATAAGCTTGCCATTTCCCTTTGCAAGCTAGTCTCCAAGAGCCTTCAAAGCCTAAAGAATGCTGCAATAGTCCTCATAGAGCCAAATCGGTAGCAAGGAGATTGACGATCGAAGAGAGAGGCTTGTCCTCATTCCCGACAAGCTTTACCGAGACGTATTCCACTGACGGTCCGCCGAAGGAAGATTCAACGTCAGAGCCTGGTTGTATTTTCCTTTGTATGAATTAATGATAAGCGACTTTGGTTATGGCTCCACTCGTATTGTTCATTATGATCATGAGTTGTGTCTTCTCTGACTGATACATAATTGCATATATTGGGTTTTACGCTTGTGTTTGTCGTGTTTCTTGTGTGTGCAGGTGTTCGATCGCGGTGAGTGAGAGGATTGTGATCTGCTGGAGCAAGGGAACAGGAGCGTCATCTTCTCTACAAACAACAACGTTGGACTTGAGGTAGGCCTTCAATCGCAAGTTGGTCTATTGAAATTAGGAACTTGCGCCTTAGCGTGGTATGATTGTTGCTAGACCCGATCTGGGCTAGTAGGGATCGCCTCTGTCCGTAGAGGGGATTTACCTCTACAAAAAAATGGCGACTCCGCTGGGGAGTTAGCTTGTTGTTTGCTTTATAAACTACAGACAGAGCCTGAAGTTAGCCAGATAGCCTTCGAAATTCTCTTGCTCTGCATTAGCGAAAGTATATGAATGCTGCTTCAGTCAATCTCCGGTCTCATTTATGAACTGAACACTTGGAGTATTGTCGTGTCTTTCGGTCAATTCTTGACTTTGATTGCTTGATCAACTCTTTTGGCTGGCTCTTTTGGTGTCTTTGACTTTTGGTTTGAGCTTCAACATCACTGGTCTACATCTTGGATTGCTATTTTTTATTTTTTGCATAGAAAACTTGACTGGCGTGCTTATTAGCCCGACAGTCGCGCCAATTGGCGCTAGTTGCCAGTTTACTACCCGCGCCAATCCTGTTATGGTGCTAGTTTCAACTTGACAGTCGCGCCAATGCTGTGAGGTGCTAGGGTTTGCTCTGTTCTGAGCTTTCTGAGCTTGATCTGTGATTTTGGTTTCATTTCTTCGACTGCTTGAGTGTTCTGGAGCCTTGTTTGACTGACTGCGACCTTCATCCTTTGGTTGTTTTCCCTCTTCTGTCGATTTTACATTCTAGCCCTAGGGCATCTAGGTGCTATTGTGCGTTGAGCATCCCTTAGGAGTTTGTGGTTTCTATCTATTCAGTCAACTTTGTGATTGCTTCTCTGCATTCATTTGGTGGTTGTCTATCATTTTATTGCGTTATTTGAGTGATTGGCTTCTTCTTCGTTCGAATTCTACCTTGTCTCGTTTTGGGCCTAGATTACATGGTTCATTTGAGTTTTTGGGTGTCTTTTGATTTGAGGGACTTTTTGTCAATTTGAGGTCTGATTGTGTGCTTGCATTGGGTGAAATTTGATTGTTTTTCTCTTTTTCTATCGCTCCTCAAGTTGCTTGTCTCATTAGTTGTCATTTTGTTTAGTGCATTTTTCTCTTAAACATTGAAAATACAAAAAATCTCTTTTGCTGTGGATTAGTTAGTGTGAATTAAATATTTTCGGTGTTATTAGTGATCAGTAACTTTGAAAGAAAAGCTTTTAGTTTCCATTAGCTGCATTAGAGACATCACTGGTTGTTGTCTGGTCATTTTTTTATTGTGTGAAAATCTCTTAACTCTCTCGTAATTAGCTTTCATCGAATGAAATGATATACTATGGCATGTAGTGTGCATTTAGGAGATTTTGAGACATAACACTCGCTAAGGCCTGAGAACTGAAACATAATTGAAGATCAACATTAAAATTTATTCAATTTACACTAAGGCAGCATTGAAACATTAACGAAACATTTAGAGGTCTAGGTTAGAGACGTGTTCCGACGTCATTAAAACTAGTAGCTGTCATTCGCCTCTTGGCTTTAGACAGCGCTAGTACGGACTTGTGCTCCCCATACCATCGCGTATATAAAGGGAGACCCCACTAGGTTTCCATCCTTTATCCATAGGAAGCTGAGTCTGCCGCCCTATACCTGTGATACACCGGACATAGCATTCGGGGAGATTTCCTGCACGTACGTTAAGTCCTTGGTTGATTTCTCTTTCATTTTGAAACCAAGGTGTATATTGCAGTTCACGGTTATTTGGTACACCCTTTTCCTACATTACCAGAGTAGTCATTTTGATCTTTTCTGACTCATTAAATTTGAAAGGATCATCAAGCGCTTGTCCTTTCATGCTTGCTTCAAAACTGAAAGAGATAAAGTCACCTTTCATCCGTTTCTCGACTCTTAAAACATGAAACAATGAAGTTTCTAAGTTTCAATGTGGTAAAATAAATCACCTGCGATCACACGCCCTGTTAGAATTTTCTTGTTGGCTGTTTGATTGCATGCCTTGTTTTTTAGCCCGTGTGTGGTTTTGAGTTGTTGATGGCAACTTTTCCGAAGTTCACCAACCAAGGAATCCCCTCCGATGGGAATCCTGGTCATTTTCCTCCTTTTGGAAACGTTGGTGCTCCTTACATGGCAACGTTGTCCCTTCTTGGGTTAACTGTTGGGTTCCCTGTTTGGTTGTTCTCAACCTATATGGTTCTGAATGTCTCGGCTACTGTTCAATCAGTTCCTCCGACTGAGCAACATCATGTTGATTCCAAGGTGGATCTCTCCCCTTCTTCACCTGTTTCTGCGTCTTCATCTTCTACTTTGCCTAGTGAAATTCTGGATTCGAGTAACCAGGTGGCTAAGAAGAAGAAGAAGAAGACAAAGAAGAAGAAGTTTGATAAGCAAGAGGCTAAGGCTACAACTACTGCTTCTAAAACACCTCCTCTTGATAAACCTCCCAACCCTCCATGGAAAGTCAAGTTCCCTTGCATGTTGTGCACAAGAAACCATCTTCTTCGAGATTGTCCTGGCATTCCCAAGGTACTCGAAGTATGGTCCAATGGTCGCCCGCCATTGCCTTTGGCTTCTAGAAGTCAGGTTGGGGGCACATCTTTAGCTATTGCCGGTAAGGCTCCTAAGAAGCAGGGTAATATTACCAATCCCTGTAAGTTGTGTGGGGGGGCACCATGCCATTCACCTTTATCGGTATATGGATGAAGCCAAGCGAGTTTTTGACAACTCGACTGTTTCTACACCGTGCCTTCCGGCTGGTTACAAACATCTTTCTGTGAGTCCTTCACTAGTTTATTCCGCGATTGGTCAAGAGTCATCCTTGAACGATCTCGCTCCCCCAGAAATTCAAATTCAGGAATATGTTCCCGACCAACCATTAGTTGTGGGATCAGTTGAGCTAGCCCCGTCTGCGGTGCACCAGGTCTTTTCCGTTGAGAGTGGACCTCACATCCCTCAGGTTCTTCTTGTTTCTTCATATTCTTCGGCCTTGGAGAAGGATTCTCCTGTCCCTATACCTCAAGAAGTTGCTCCTTCGCCTCTCATGATGGAGGTCCCGGAGGATACCCCTCCCACCTTCGAGATGGAGGTTGTGGAGGATGCTCCTTCTTCCGTAACACCAGGGGAAGACCATCTCGGTTCGATGGTATCCCCTCCAAGTAGTTTGGTCGCTTCCTTTGATTGGAATCGATTTGCAGGATACCGCCTTCCGTCTTATGTGCCTTTTGAGATAACGGTATAGGCCTTTGGTCTGGTAGTACCCATCACCATTATAGACGAAGGCGTGTCTGTTACAATTTTATCCTCAACTACTTGGCAAGCTTTCGGTTCGCCTTCGCTTGCGCCTGTTACGCAGAATCTGTTGGCATTTAACAGAAGAGCTAGTCAACCGTTAGGGATCCTTCCAAGGTTACCTATTACTTTGGGAGGTAAAACCGTCCATATGGACGTGATGGTTGTTCCAGGCCTCTTGGATTTCAATCTACTTTTGGGGCGCGATTACACCTATGCCATGGGAGCGCTTGTCTCCTCCCTTTTTCGTGTGGTCTATTTTCCACATGAAGGACAGATCGTGACCGTTGATCAGCTTTAGTTCTTTAGTCCTGATGTGGAAACTGGCCCGCCATCATCCCTTCCTGGTTTTTATCCACCCGTTGTATCTTCCCCACCGCAGGTCAACTATGTGGCTACCTACCTTTTTTTTTATCATTTTATCTAGCCTAATGTCATTCCATTTATTATGTTCCTTTGAATATTATTTTACGGAGAGAGCCCTCTCCTGTCCTTGTAGGGCTAGCTACAAGGTTGAGCGTGGTTTAGTTGTTACCCTGATTTTCCTTTTGTAGCCTGGGGTCCAATTCAGGTGCTAACATCTCTGGAGAACATACTGGGGAATACAAAGATCATATCTAAATCCTTGGTAAAGAATGACAAAGTATCATATCTGATTTATGATGGTCAACAAACAATCAGATGTATATAAAAGCCGAATCTTTCACCTGGCGAATCCAACTCAACGTAAAGACTCCACTGGAAGACTGAATCTTTCCGCGGGAAAATGGAAGGACCTCACACAAAGTTCAGGTATCCAAAGTGGAATGGTATTCAGGATCTAATCTGCTTTCTGGTAAATTACTTATTTGCTTTTCCTGAAGCTATCCTGAAAGTTTTTCAGAATTTTTTGTATGATAAAGGTGACCAAAATATTCACTCAACCTGTTCAAAAAGTGTAAATACTAAGTTTTCCTTTGATCTTGGCCACCATCCTTTTCCCAAATATTATGATGACCATCTTCGAAATGATCAGCCTAAAGAAACCAAAACTGATCCCGTAGCTCCTGTATATACTCCTAGACCTTCTATAGTCCCGGATAGGTATAAACCTCTTGTTTTACCTTCTGTACTCCATGCTTTCCCTAAAAATTATTACCTATATTTGCCGAGATTTGATGGTGAATGTAACAATGTCAACGCTGAGCAACATGTGTAGAATGTTGAGACTTTCCTATACCTTTTTGAGGTTGATGAAGAAGATGTTAGTATTAGGCTTTTTGCTCTTTCTTTGCAAGGCAAAGTCAAGAGTTGGTTCAAAACCCTGCCTGATGCGAGCATCTCAGAATTCCAGCAGTTCGTAAAAGCCTTCCTCGACAGATGGGTGATCAGACATAACCCTTTCCTTATTTTAGACGAGTATGCCCAACTAAAAATACAGTTAGGGGAGTGTTGTGGTAAAAACACAACCCCCTCATTTTTGACTTGTTCACTTCAAATAATGGGGACCCTTTCTATAAAATTTTGGCTAAGCACCTTTTAGGATTTTATTTAGCTGATTATTCTACGCTTTTGTTAATTTTTCATTTCCTTTGGATTCTTGTTTTGATTGCGTTGTTAGAATCGATTTTTTATAAGCCTCCCATTGATGCTTGTTACGCCTCATTTGGTCAACTGGTTTGAAAATGGCAATCCTTTGAAGTCCCATCATTTATCTAGTCTGGGTTAAAAATGTTATTTTTATTCTTTTTATTTATTTTCGGAGTGGCTGTAGTTTAGAAAATTTAATAACTCAACTAAACATCATCAAAATAAAACCAAAATAAAAAAATAAAAAACTGATATTTAACATTAAATTTTAAACATTAATTAAATTAATTATTATAATAAAATATGATTAATTTAATTAAAATTAAAACTTAATATTAAAATATATATATATACATATATAAAAAATAAATAAATAAATATAAAAAATAAAATTTACATCGCATATCGCGATATCGCAATATCGCAATATCGAAACACATCGCAATTTTTATATAATGCACATTTGACAAACTGCGATATTGCGATAAGGCAATATGCGATGGGTTAACAGTTTTTAATATAAAGTTTTTTCGTTTCACTCCTTATGCCTCCCATACCTCCACCTCACTCACCCTCACGTCACCCTCACCTCACATTCCACTCACCATACCCCTTTACAAACTCACATGGATTAATTCATAAGTTTTAAGTTTTAATGATTTGTTTTAAATTTTTCAATGATACGTATGGGTGGAGTGTTTAACATTAATGGTAGTGGAGAGTAAGTTAGTGTTTGGATTAATGGAGCTTTAGTGTAGGTAGGTTAGTTATATTTTTTAAATAATATTTATTTAATGTAATTAATATATAATATTTAATTAATTTAATTAAATTAAAACTTAAATATTATTTATATTAATTAGTTTATAAATAATTAATATTTTAGTTAGTTAGATATTAATTAATACATAGTTTATTAATTAATTAGTTTAGTTCATAATTAATAATTAAATTAAAATTAATTATTAGTTAATTAGAATTCTAATTTATGATTAAATTTTTAAATTTAAATGCTGATTTTTAGCCCAGCAAAAGAAAATTCCAGAATTGTGCCAGAATAGACTCACCAACTTCGGAGGCCCATAGAATGAGTTTTATTTGGCCAAATGAGGTCCATGACGGCTCATTGGAAAGAGAAAATCAAGGAGAACATTTCTGAGGAGGTTTCAATAACAGATTTGATATTTTATTGGGTCAAAAATCAGACAGAAGATCAAGCTCCGAATTTCTAAAAATAAAATCAATTTTCTGAGTTTTGCTTTCTTCATTTGCCCATCCTCTTCTAATTACAGATTCATGCATCAATATATCCTTGGTTAATTAAGATCGTTATGAGTATCAATAAGAAGCTCAAATTTCCTTTTTATTTATTTAAATAGAATTTGATTGGATTTGTTTTAATGTTAGAAATAATATTTGGATTTTATTGTTTCATCTTAATTCATTTTAATTTCTTTTTGCAGGAAAAAACAATAGAAGGGATATTGAGGAAAAATATTTCAATCAATTAGAAGACTCCAACAATTAAAGATTGGAATTTTTGAGCAATTAAAGTTGGATTGGGCAAATTTTTCTTCAACAAACTCTCTTCTAAAAATATTTTTAGGAGGATTATAAATTGCAGATGGCAAAATGTAAAAAGGGGCTGCTCTCCTCTGCAATTCCAAACTTCTAAAAGCATTTCTGTTATAGGAATTTAGAGTTGTAGATGGGGAGGAGAGAAAATTTTCAGATTTGAACATTATTGAGGGTTTTTCTTTATGTCTTGAATTATGCATGATGGGCAGAGTTTGCATTTCTGCAGCTCTAGTCTTGAAAGCAGAAATTCAAGTAATGTAAAGTACTATTAGAGACCAGGATTAGAGAAGCAGATTCAATTAACTGGTACTTTTGGCATTTCTGTATCAAATACCAGTTTCATTTTTATGTTAATAAAATTGTTGTTTCATTTTATTCATGTTTATGCATTTCTGTTGATATGGATAATTTGTCTCAAATTGTTATGTATCTCTGTTCTTATGGATTTAACTCTGCTTTCTGAGTAACGATTTGCTCAGAAATCTGTCTTACAAAACTGATTTTTTAAATAATAATATGTTGTGAATTTCTTCCACATATTATTGTTTAATTATTAACTTGATTGATTTGATAATCAATATCATTTTTGTGAATTTCTTCCGGAGTGTTGTTGATTTATTATTTCAGTCAAATGGTCTCAATAGAATATGTTTTGGTACTCACAAATGTGAGCTAAATTGAATTTCTTCGTTGGCTTGACATTAATTAAAAGCCAGACATATTTTAATCCTCATTACTTAATTATCTTGCTCTTAGTTGGGTTAGATTTTCATCTACCTGATTGAGATAGGATTTAGATTAGTTTCTTTTGCTTGCATTATAGAATAAGTTTGCATTTAGATTAATTTCTACATTCTTTTAAGTCATCTTCTTGAAGAGGCAAAATCTTAGTTGTGGTTTGGCTGAACCCAAATCAGCTTAAGGGTCATTCTCTTGCCTGATCAGCAAGAAGAATTGATCTGATATCCCTGTTTATTGGTATTTAAGGAAACATCATAAACCAATAGCGATAGGGAAAAGGTAACTGGACCTAGTTAAACTAGTCGGAGCCACTATCATAAACGGAAAAGGAGTTGTATTAAGGTCCAGACCGGGTGGTTATCCCCCAATGTTGTAGCAGCGATTTTCGAGGCTTCAACATTTTTGGCGCTAGAAGGAGGGCCTGAAACTTGTTGTCTATTAGAGTCTTTTCAATTTTAACATTTTATTTAATCACGATGGCTCCTTTAAAACTTCCAATTTGGAGTTGTATCCATGGACGTGCATCTTCCAATACTCCACCCAAAGTGGTAAGACTCTTGTCTCAGGTAAAGTTTAATGGTGAGAGAAATTCTTCTGCTTTTAATCATGTCCTTCAATTTATTCAAAATGTTTCAAATTATGATTTTCAAGGAATTGATGAAGGCATTTTATGCAGAATTTTTACTCTCACATTTGCGGCAAAAGCCAGAAACTGGTGTAGAACTCTTCCGGTTGCCTCAATTCACAACTGGGATCAATTTGTTACAATTTTCGTTTGTAAATTTGACCACTATGATTATGATCAGGTATCTGATGAAATTGAGTATCTTCGAAATGAAAATGAGTCTGTTAGAGATTTTAATATTCGACTTCATCTAAATTGTTTAAAATTTGATGTCAAAGATCAACCTATGAAAGAAGAATCACTAGATTGGTTTGAACATAATTATTCTCTTCTTCCTATTCCCGATCCATATGAAAATAGTTCAAGCTTTGTTCCATCCCCTTCCAATATAAATGAAAATTCCAATATGGATGCGCAAATAAATTGTGATGAAGAGGTTTCACAATGCTTGGAAAATATCTCTAATCAAATGAAAGAAAACAACAACAGTAATTTTGGAGAAAGATCTGCATTGGAATCTGAAAGTTTCTCTGCATTAAATTCAAAAAATCAGATTGTAAATCAGCAAGTGCAAGCAACAATCAAAGTAAGTAATAGCATGCAAACTGCTGTACAAATTTCTGAATCTTTTCATGATGAACAAACACTGAAATTAGAGCAGCAAAGCAGCCTTCTTCAAGAAAGCATGAGCACACAAAGGAATGATTTAGAATCTGAAATTTACAATGGGCTTAATGCACAAGACTTCCCAAACAGGGACATTTTTAAATGCATTATTTCAGATTCACATTTTTCCCTTTATCTTGATATTTTTAATGATGGTAATTTTTCTCCTCTTGGTATTAATGATATTTCAGAAATTAAAGAGGATAATTTAAATGAAATACCATTAAATTTTTATCAAGATAGAGAAGCAATTAATGATCATTCTTTTGCCATTAATAAACATGAAATTCTTGCTCCTGATTGTTTAGATATATTGGATGAGATTGAAGGGAATTCTAAAGAATCTTGTGAAGTCATTTATGATAATTACTCTGACATAGAAGATGTTGATTTCTATTTTTCTCAATAGAATTCTCATAAGAAAATTCAAATAACATCTGAGAATGAGGAACATTTCAATTTATAAATTATTTCAACTAATCCTCATTTTAAAGCAGATAATCATTTTCATGATTTCACTATTCAAGAAAATATTCCAATTTATGATTCATATCATGATCAATCTTTCATTCCTGTTCATAATCATAATTCCCCTTCTAATTCACAAGTTGGAATTCGAAATTACTCAAATTCCATAATTCTGGCCAATCCTTGTGAAAAAGAAATTATTTCAAAACAATCCCAATTGTGCTGTAACATTAGTTGTAACAATAGTGATTTCATTTTATTTTTGTTTCCTCACTTATTTTGTATTAAATCAGATTTATTTTCAGATTTTATTTTTCAGATTTTTGATACATTACGCTGGCATATTAAGTACTTTATTATCAAACATTCAATTGATACATTGCCCTGTTGTAAAATTGAAGTTTTATATTATAATCAAAAGCATCAAAAGCTATTTCAATTTCAATTTCAATCAATGCTAATGTTTTATCAAAAGCTTCTATCTTCTCAAAGGCAATATCAACAAGAGAATGTATTTTTAGAAGTCTGCTAGCAATCCAATTTAATTAATAATTTTCCATTTCATTTGAAAGATTTCCATCCATTTTTCATTGATTCATTTGAAAAATATTTGGAAATTCTTCCCTCATGGAAGATTGTCAATAGCTTAACATTTACACATAACACTAACAGTTTCTTCCAGGCCTTTGAATCTAAAATCTCATATCCACAATCTGGCCTTTCATCTCCTCTTTTGAACATTTCCCAATTATTAATAGAAATTCATCCAGATTTCTATGATCCAATTGGTATTCAATTGGAAAGAAAATTTCATGAAAATGAGATTTTAGATAAGCTTCTAACAATAGTTATACATTCTGATTTCAGGTTTAATTTTCTTAATTCAATTAGATTTGTATTTTTATTACTAACATTTGAATTGTACATACATGTAGGGATTAAAATGAGAAAATGGTTACACTGGAAATATGACTATACCTAGTCATTTTTCATGTATATGGTTAGAATAGGAGTAGAGTTAATGTAGTTAATTTATTTTCAACAGTTTTGTAGATTAACAATAAAACAAAGCAATCAGCCATTTTCGTACATGTTCAGTGAAAACATTTTCTCTCAATCAGAAGATTTTAATTCTTGTTTTCTTTTTTAAATTTCTTACAGCAATACCTCTACTCTGTCTATTTTGTATAATGTCTTGATTAAATTCAATTAAGGTTGCACTTGGTATCAATCGCCTCAAAGCCACTTTTCTTAATTTCGGGATTTCCTTCTAAGATTTTTTTTTGAAATTTATATGATAAAGGTTTTGAGGATATAAAACCTTCATGATCTCATTATCCCATGAAATGTATGACTGTCTATGATAAGCTTAATTTTGACTCAATCATTATTAGTCAGTCTAATCTTTCGTGGTAATCATATAAAGTTCATACTATCTTCCTCGAAATTTGTTAAGCTGACTTTTAGGATGTCCATTTTGCTGTGTGCACACATTCAAATCTGTTTTAACATTTTTCTACAATTAGTGGCTTTAATCCCATTCGGACCTTTAATTTACTATGTGATGTTGTAATACGCATCATGTTTATTTACTAAAGGCATTATTGAACAGTCACTATAACATTACAGATTTTTCTCAAGTTAATTCGGAATGAGCAGAGGTAATAAATTGTTGTTGCAATTCAAAAAGGAAGCATAGTTTCATATTTATTTCTGGTAAATTTTATATTTCCTGAACATGAATAAACATATCTTATTTTAGGCTGATTGCTCACTCCGATTTAGAATAAATAATGAGATGATTTTGAACAAAGTCATAATTTTGATAAATCGAAGGAAGAATTTGAAGATTCATGAGGTAAAATCTACTTCCAGGTATGCATTCACATGTTCTTTCTCATCTATTATTAGTTTCTCTTTTACTTAGTTTCTTTTTTATTTTTGTTTTGTTTTATTTGCAGGTTTCATTTGTTTTCAAAACTGAAAGTAAGCAGCAAACCCATTTCAAAATTGCAACAGGTTCAGGGAAATTTTATTTTGTGATTCATTAGAATTTAAGCAATTTTTTAATTTTGCTTTCATTGACCATTTCAATTTGATTTTCATATTGTTGATACTTCAGTGAAAATATTCGCAATACTACCATCCCATTCATCTTCGTCAATCATTTCATATGATATCACAACCATTTGTAGCGAAATGTTTCATCAAAAGTAGCTCTTAGCATTGTTGATAACAAATTGTTCATAAAAGATCTCCGATGTATTACCTCACTCATATGCGATATCGCATTTCGCATTTCGCATATCAGAGGTTTGCAGTTGAAGTATACTCCATTATCGTGAATTGCCTTTACCAATATTGCGACAACCACATAAGTCCGGACCCGATATAAAATTCAAATCAAGTTTATAAAATATCGCGTCCATTCAATCGCAAATAATGGTAGGAGCAAAACTTTAAAAGTGTCAATGTCTCAGATCCGATATGTTATTAAATTTTCATCATAAAGTTATTGGGTCCACTCTTCATCGCATATCGGCATATCGAGAATTGTTACATCATGTGCCTAAGTTTGCCGATCGCGATCGCCAGTTAACCACGCCATTCATCGCATATCGGCATCACAAGAATCATATTTTATTACATTGGGTACCAAAACATTCACCAATCGCCGATTAGCATCGCCAATTAGAAATCACCGATATCGCAAATCGCTTCATCGCATTTTTATTTTTTCTCACATCACAATTCAGAATCTGCGATGTGCGATGTGCGATATGGGAAGCACAATGTCAATATTCCCCGATCCCCAATATAATATATCTTTAATGATGTGATCACTTCATTTCATTGCACATGTTCTCATTACATGTTTTCATATCGGAAATTTGCCATTGCAATCTCTGATGTAATAGCTTTCAATGTATGCCTCTGAGCCATTAACATTTAATCGATATATGGCATAGCAACAAAGGCGAAGTCTTGAAAATTAAACTCGAAGCATGGTGAAGAAACATGTGATGCGAATCATCCAATACGGCGATGTGTTATTTTAAAAGCGAGCTTGGGTAACCACTATGGTAAGAAAGCAAATAATGACCAATTTGCAGTATATTCAAATCATTATGATTTTTCATGTATTTCAGTTTTAAATATATAATTCCATAATTAAAAAGGAATTCAAGACATCTCTATTTTCATATTTTAATTTTATTATTTTGGATTTGGTCTTGATTATGGACAATTTATAAAATCATGGAGTTTATATAAAGCTTATAATATTTTGAGAAACATTCGTTACTGCAAATTTGCATTCTCATTTTTGATGCATTTCTTTTAATTTCAATTCCCTTGAGCACCAAACATTCCATTTTTACATTTTACTGCTTGCTTTAGTGTAAATAAAATAAATAATGATTTTGGGTTATAGGATTTTGGTTAGTTTTACTTCTTCATGTTTTTAATTTTAATTAAAATAAGAAGTTGACTAGTTTGGAGAAACCGATACCTTTCAGGTAAGATCAAAAGCAATCATCCAATGGTAAGATTCATGTACCCACTTTCATTTATTTTCATTTCATTACTTTAGTTTCAGTTTTGTTTTTCTGATATATAAATATGTTTTGCAGCTCTTCATAAAAGCTTCCAATCCTCCACCAGATCATATTTTCGAAGTCCATACTCTTATCCTGGCTTTATTTTAATAAGCAGCGATAATCTTCATTGAAACAGCTATGCTAGGAAGTTTCTGAACCTTTAATCTATTTCTTTAAGCATTCCTTTTATTAGAAAATGATTAAGATGATGCTGGGAAACAAGAAGATTGGTATCAGACATAAATTTTTCATTGTGGCTGAATTTTATCGTTACTGCTATCTAAAAAAAACCTAAAATACTTACAACCTGCAAGGTATGATTTTTCTAAATCTCGACATAAGAAGGATTGATTACATGATTATTTTCTTTCCTCATATTGTTGAGACATTGGTATAAACATTCTTGTTTGAGTTTATCTTGCGAAATTTGGATTTTCCTTTCCATTTTTAAATTTTCTTCATTTTTATTTTTTGCTGATTTCTTTCTCATTTTAGCATAAGAATTCTTTTTCCTTTGGTTTTCAGTTTTGATTTTGGTGACTTTGCCATGATTTATATGGAAGAACTTATTGTTACCTAACTATGGTCAGTATACATGGAGAAAAAATTGTTAATAGTCATCTATTAACTTTTTATTAAATCTCTTAGTAAAGTTTGATTTTCTTATTATAAAGGTAGACATACTTAAGGAAGAGATTACCAATTTAGAGAAGTTGACAAAGTATCATAAAATCTGGAGAAATTTCTTTTTCATCAAAATTGTAATCATTTTGAGATTTTAATATTTTATTAATATCTTTCAAAGTTCTATTATCAGTCAAGAAAAGTTATTTTTAACCAAGTAAAGACACTTTACAGCAAAGCACCTTTTAACTCTAAAATTGTCATTCTTAACTCTTAAGGAGTCAATGATTCTCCCTGTCTCGAAGAGTCTTATTTTTCTAGAGTATAATCCAGAGATATATTTAAACTTAAAAGATAAGAGGTCTCATCATGAGCCTGCTTACCATGATCATAGGGGAAAAATAGGCTGACATTACCAACACTGTTAAACAAACCAGGGTAATGGCTTATGATTGCAAACAATTATAAGACAAAGGGTCTCATCACGAGCCAGCTTGTTCAGTCCAGTTATAACCAGTGAATGGCATTGTCAACTATCTGGCTACCAAACCAGGACAATGGCTTTTAAGATTTATAATAAAAATAAAAAAGAAACATATATAAATGGATTTATCTCTAGGTCAATAATTCTTAAAGAGATGAGATTCTGAATCATTGGTGATTAAAAGGTAACCCTGTCGAAACTATAGATGTTTGCTGGCAACAGTGGCTCTACCTGTGACAAATGAGTATATTTTAAAAGCTAAGCTGTAAAGTGACCCCTACTTTATCTCTACAACTAATTAAGGATTGATATAGAGTTTTGAAATATTTTAATTTATGAGGAATTTTAAGAAAAATTACAGTTAGATGATTGTTTCTTTTATTCAGACTAATGAACCTAGTCAAGCATTTTAAGCATAATTCTCTTTTCTTTAATTATTTTTACTTGAATTTTAGAAAAATCTCATTCATATCAAACAGAGATAACTGGTTCTTCTCCCGTGTGTCGCCATTGTTGTGGTAAAATCACAACCCCCCATTATTGATGTCTTCACTTCAAATAATGGGGACCCTTTCTATAATTTTTTTTTGGCTAAGCACCTTTTGGGATTTTATTTAGCTGATTATTCTACGCTTTTGTTAATTTTTCATTTTCTTTCGATTCTTGTTTTGATTGTTTTGTTAGAATCAATTTTTTATAATCCTCCCATTAATGCTTGTTTCGCCTCATTTGGTCAACTGGTTTGAAAATGGCACTCCTTTGAAGTCTCATCATTTATCTAGTCTGGGTTAAAAATGTTATTTTTATTCTTTTTATTTATTTTCGGAGTGGCTGTAATTTAGAAAATTTCATAACTAAACTAAACATCATCAAAATAAAACCAAAATAAATAAATAAAAAACTGATATTTAACATTAAATTTTAAACATTAATTAAATTAATTATTATAATAAAATATAATTAATTTAATTAAAATTAAAACTTAATATTAAAATATATATATATATATATATATATATATATATAAAATAAATAAATAAATATAAAAAATAAAATTTACATCGCATATCGCGATATCGCAATATCGCAATATCGGAACACATCGCAATTTTTATATAATGCACATTTGACAAACTGCGATATTGCGATAACGCAATATGCGATGGGTTAACAGTTTTTAATATAAAGTTTTTTCGTTTCACTCCTTATGCCTCCCATACCTCCACCTCACTCACCCTCACGTCACCCTCACTTCACATTCCACTCACCATACCCCTTTACAAACTCACATGGATTAATTCATAAGTTTTAAGTTTTAATGATTTGTTTTAAATTTTTCAATGATACGTATGGGTGGAGTGTTTAACATTAATGGTAGTGGAGAGTAAGTTAGTGTTTGGATTAATGGAGCTTTAGTGTAGGTAGGTTAGTTTATATTTTTTAAATAATATTTAATATTTAATGTAATTAATATATAATATTTAATTAATTTAATTAAATTAAAACTTAAATATTATTTATATTAATTAGTTTATAAATAATTAATATTTTAGTTAGTTAGATATTAATTAATACATAGTTTATTAATTAATTAGTTTAGTTCATAATTAATAATTAAATTAAAATTAATTATTAGTTAATTAGAATTCTAATTTAGGATTAAATTTTTAAATTTAAACGCTGATTTTTAGCCCAGCAACAGAAAATTCCAGAATTGTGCCAGAATTGACTCACCAACTTCGGAGGCCCATAGAATGAGTTTTATTTGGCCAAATGAGGCCCAGGATGGCTCATTGGAAAGAGAAAATCAAGGAGAACATTTCTGAGGAGGTTTCAATAAAAGATTTGATCATTTATTGGGTCAAAAATCAGGCAGAAGATCAAGCTCCGAATTTCTAAAAATAAAATCAATTTTCTGAGTTTTGCTTTCTTCATTTGCCCAGCCTCTTCTAATTACAGATTCATGCATCAATATATCCTTAGTTAATTAAGATCGTTATGAGTATCAATAAGAAGCTCAAATTTCCTTTTTATTTATTTAAATAGAATTTGATTGGATTTGTTTTAATGTTAGAAATAATATTTGGATTTTATTGTTTCATCTTAATTCATTTTAATTTCTTTTTGCAGGAAAAAACAATAGAAGGGATATTGAGGAAAAATATTTCAATCAATGAGAAGACTCCAACAATTAAAGATTGGAATTTTTGATCAATTAAAGTTGGATTGGGCAGATTTTTCTTCAACAAACTCTCTTCTAAAAATACTTTTGGGAGGATTATAAATTGCAGATGGCAAAATGTAAAAAGGGGCTGCTCTCCTCTGCAATTCCAGACTTCTAAAAGCATTTTTGTTATAGGAATTTAGAGTTGTAGATGGGGAGGAGAGAAATTTTTTAGATTTGAACATTATTGAGGGTTTTTCTTTATGTCTTGAATTATGCATGATGGGCAGAGTTTGCATTTCTGCAGCTCTAGTCTTGAAAGCAGAAATTCAAGTAATGTAAAGTACTATTAGAGACCAGGATTAGAGAAGCAGATTCAATTAACTGGTACTTTTGGCATTTCTGTATCAAATACCAGTTTCATTTTTATGTTAATAAAATTGTTGTTTCATTTTATTCATGTTTATGCATTTCTGTTGATATGGATAATTTGTCTCAAATTGTTATGTATCTTTGTTCTTATGGATTTAACTCTGATTTCTGAGTAACGATTTGCTCAGAAATCTATCTTACAAAACTGATTTTTAAATAATAATATGTTGTGAATTTCTTCCACATATTATTGTTTAATTATTGGCTTGATTGATTTGATAATCAATATCATTTTTGTGAATTTCTTCCGGAGTGTTGTTGATTTATTATTTCAGTCAAATGGTCTCAATAGAATATGTTTTGGTACTCACAAATGTGAGCTAAATTGAATTTCTTCGTTGGCTTGACATTAATTAAAAGCCAGACATATTTTAATCCTCATTACTTAATTATCTTGCTCTTAGTTGGGTTAGATTTTCATCTACCTGATTGAGATAGGATTTAGATTAGTTTCTTTTGCTTGCATTATAGAATAAGTTTGCATTTAGATTAATTTCTACATTCTTTTAAGTCCTCTTCTCGAAGAGGCAAAATCTTAGTTATGGTTTGGCTGAACCCAAATCAGCTTAAGGGTCATTCTCTTGCCTGATCAGCAAGAAGAATTGATCTGATATCCATGTTTATTGGTATTTAAGGAAACATCATAAACCAATAGCGATAGGGAAAAGGTAACTGGACCTAGTTAAACCAGTCGGAGACACTATCATAAACGGAAAAGGAGCTGTATTAAGGTCCGGACCGGGTGGTTATCCCCCAATGTTGTAGCAGCGATTTTCGAGGCTTCAACAGGGAGACAGTACAATGGTTTTCCGCCAGATTCAATCGAGTCTATTATTCGATACCTGTCAATATAAGACCCCCTCCTGGCTCGGCTCTCTTACATTACCCGAGCACTTGTGATCCAGAAATGGAGTTTCAGCTGAGAGAAAGGAGCTTAGCAACACTTGAAGAGATACAGAACAATGCAGTAGATGTAGAAGCTAATATGTTGATCAGAAGAGCAAAGCTAAAGGAAGAAGAAAAGAATAATGTTGCAGAGCACCTGACACCTTCAGAGGTAAAGATTGACCTTTTGGTAAACGCAGTGGAAAAGATGGTGCGGAAAATCACAGCCAAGAATGAAATGGATGCTCAAGAAAAAGTGGCTGATCCAAAACATTTTCTTTCTTATTCCAGTTATCATCCATCTAACAATGACTGTGTTATAGAACATCTAGGAGATGAGAAATCTCTTGATATGACTTTTGTTAGAGTCGGTCTTTACATCCCTCCGTCAGAGATCATTTCTCTTATTGCATTTCATTTTTAGGTGTCTCATTCTACTCATTCATCTGCATTCCATTAGGGGCATGCCATTATCTGACAGAAGGGCTTTGTTTTCTCATTTTCCCTCATGTTTGTACCTGCTGGGTTGGTCAAAATTTATCAAAATTCATTAAAGTTGATTTCAGTCATTTACAGTCATAGATGGTATTTTGGTCAAAAAGAGTCATTTCACTTTCTAGGTCTAGGGTTTGGTCTTCAGAAATGTTAAATAATGCCCGCAGGCCATGAGGATGTCTTCAATAATTTTTCATTTCAAGATCTTCATCGTCGATAATGTTTAAGGATGTTTCTTCTTCAAAACTCTGTTTTGAAGAAGAAATCGTCAAATTTGTTTTTGTAATAAATCTGTATTTTAAAGTTTTTCTTCCATGAAGTACTTCAAAAGAAGACTCTGGTCTTCCTTTGTCGAAGTTCAATGCCACCATCCCTGGAAAAATCAACCAAGAAAACATCATTTCAAGCCAGAAAATCAGTGAGGAAACAAAAAAACAGAGTTGTATTAAAATGTGAAAAAGTGCCGATGCCAAACATTAAAAAATGGGTTTTGTGAGAAAAAAAAATTGAATCCACCACTATAAGACATTTTCATTTGTTTTGAAACATTCATTTGCATCCAAGAAGATCAATTGAAGTCGATTTGAGTGGTGAGAGGGCGAATTTTCATTTCGAAAACCAAGACTATGTTTGCAAGTCTGTGTGGCGCATTAGGTAGGAGTGTGGCGCACACAGGCTGCGCGACGCATTGGGTGGTTTGCCACAGTGCAATTTTCCTCTGCCGCGGCACACCCACACGACGCGGCGCACAGAGCCTCCAAGGCCAAATTCATTTCCGCTCCATAAAAGCTCAATTCGATTCAGCTCATTTTTCTCCAAGTAAGTTGACAAAGCTTGTTCAGTGATTTTAGTCATGTTTGGTGTGGTTTAGAGGCGAATACATTAGAGTTTGATTGGTGAAAGAATTAACCCTATACCCATATTAAAATCTGCTCCCTAGGGTTTGAAAAGAGGTGTTGAAATTTGATTATTGGTGCTTAAAACTCCCACCCCATTTTCATTTGTACTCTCATCACTGTTATCATACTGTTATCATAATCCCTTCTCCTATTCCCGCTATCCCATATGCCTTATACCCTTTGTTCCCATGTTTTAATCTTCAAACCCTATCACTTGCCATCACTTCCCTCCCTTCATATCATTGATAAAATCCTCATTTCCAAAACATTCAAGGACTGTCTCTATATCCTTGATTTCACTTAACCCAAGTATATTTTTCCATTTCATTTACTCTTATTCCTAAAAACTACCCCCATCACCATCTCTCACTCCCATATCACTTATAAAATGTCCAAATCCTGAATTCCCTCAAGCAGTAAGTGATTGTACTTCCACTCCAAATTCACTTGACAGTCTATTGTATTCATTGTGATATTTCCTCACATCACCTTATTTCATATGTGGCACACTTGGTATTGAAAGACAAACTTTTGTTTTCACCACCTACATATCAGCATAAACACCTTGTTTTCAGCACCATGTCAGAGACAAATTCATCATATGAGTAGGGATATGAACAAGACAGTGACTCAACTGCCGAGCTAAATGCACTGAGGAGGTCTCATAAAAGTGGCAGGCACGTCAGGGAGGAGCCCACTTCTTTGGCTCAATTGCAGGCTTGCCCACTTGCAATGACATGCTTTCAGTAACCTTCATGTTTTCGGTATTGTGAGATGATTGCTCAGATTCAACATCATCAGGATTTGGTTCGCTTATTTGTCGTACATTTGCGTGATGGTCATGTAAACCTTGCTGGAGTGAACTTCACCTTGACACCAGAGACCATTTATGAGGCAACCGGGATACCAAACATAGGTGAGGAGTGGAATAAGAGACAACAGCTGGATATAGCATATTATGAACCTTACATCAGGCCTGGATATTTGAGGCAGCTTAGCAGGGTATTCCCGCTTCGGTTTCTGAAGGAGTCCTATGCGCCATTAATGAAACTCATCATTAGATACTTCAGCTGTGAGGGTAGATTCTCACGCCTTTATACATACCATATCAGACTTTTGATGCATTTCACAAGAGTGAGACTGATGAATATTCCATACTTCATGTGCCGAAACATAGAGCGGATGACTACCCTTGTGCAGAAGAAGACTCCAGAGCAGCAACATAACAGCATTTATCATTATGCGCTCATTAAAATCATTATAGTACATCAGCTTGGATTGCAGGGCATTGCATGGGAGGAGTTCATTTCCCGTGACTTCTTTACAGCCCCTCAGCCTCCTCCAGAGATTGTTCACGATGCAGGTGAGCCTTCGCATCAGTTTTAGGTTCTTGAGACAGAGCCTATCAGTGTTCCAGTGTGTGTTACCTATCAAAGAGGCCACAGAGCCTTATTTGCAGCAGCACGACGAGTACTATCTCCGCCCAGGGTGGAAGGGGTCTCGTTATCTTCGACAGCAGCGCGAGTAATATCTCCACATGTCGTGGAAGGGGTATCACCTTCTACATCAGCACAGGTACAGGACAGAGGCAAGAAGCCTATGCAAGATGAGGGCCCCTCAGGAGGCCAAGATACTGATTTTATATTGATCGATGTTGATTCGAGCTCTCCCAGCTCAAAGCTGAAAGAGATCATCCAGGAGCAGAAAGCTGAGATCGACACGCTGACCGAAAAATTGAAGAGAGCTCAGTGGGTTATAAATTACTTGGAGCAGCGGAATAAACAATTGGAGGATCAGCAGACACTCATAGAGTTGTGGAAAATCTGTGAAGACCGTGGATTGGCCCGAAAGAGACCATGTGACATGACACCATTTGAGCGAGAGACTTGCCTTACGAGAGTCAACATTCATCTGGAGAAGCTCTTGGCGAAGGCAAATAGGGAAAAATACGTGCTTAGACATATGAAGAACCACTATTGGGCCCGCACACACGTTTGTAGAGCTAGGATGAAGATCCTGAAGGCAAGGTTGAGAAAGGCACTGAAACGTCGGAAAAGGCCTGATCGACTCTGAATCTTGGCTGAAGCTTCATTGGCTGAACATGAGACATGATGGGAGGCCTTCACTCCAAATTTCAGCAAATTTGGAGTAAATTTTGTCATTTTTGAAAATTTTGGTTGCAAAATAGGTTTTTCTGCCCGACGCGTCGCGCCACCCGACGCGCGCTTATGATTGGGACATCTTCTGGAGGAAAAATTTACATTTTTTGGTTTTTTATGGTAAATTTTGCATGCTCAGGAATGGATGAGAGATTTCATGAAGTTCTGGGTGGTCTTAAAGGTCAAAAACACTCCAAAAATGGCCTTTTTGCCACTTTTTGCACCAACAGGAACTAGTCTTGGGAGATTGAACTTTTGGAGAGGAAAATGACATCCCAATCTCGAAATTCCACTTGGGTTGGATAGTATATAGACAGGGCTTTCCAACGAGCTATCATGAGCTCAATTTTGACTTCAGGAAGTGCCTCAAAAACATGCTCAAAGTGGTGCGACGCATTGAGTTTTTGGGCGCGACGCATAGAGGATTTTGGTCCAATTTTTACTTTTCAGCTCAGAAATTCAGCCAGTTTGACTAGTTTCACTTTGTGATGTAATTATTGATCTATGATGATGTAATTTTATGGCTATGATGTAATTTTGGCTCATATTTACTTTTTCTAGAGGATTCATTCACAAAAAAGTGAAAATTAAGTGAATGGATCAGTTTCCTAGCATATAGAGGTAAGTTGTTTGATTGCCTATATTTCAGTTCCTAGTTTAGAATTGGTTGAAACAGCTCCTAAAAGGATGAGCTCGACCCCTAGAGGCATGGGAAGGGGTTATGATGGTCTATATATTGTATTTTCTGAGACATTTTCAGGGTTGGACTCTCGGGAAAAGTTTGGCACCTCATTCTATATTCATTTTTCTATTTTTGGCAAAGGAAAGGCCAGGGTTTTGCAGCACTTGTTGGGATCCTTGTGGCTCTGAGTTTTGATGATGTTTTCTCCATGTATCTGTAAGTTTCATTAATGTTATATGTATGCCATTTCCCTTCTCTTTGCTTCTGAATTAAACAAATGAGTAACTAAGGTAGAATTCATTAGTTTGCTGGTGCTCTGCCTTAAACTTTTGTTTAGTTTTATATTTTTTCCTCCGTTTGAAGAGGATCCTTGCACCTTCTTGCCCTCTTCAGCTCCTCAGCAGTCTTTTCTATCCATTCATTGAATCTAAGACATCAAATCCATTGCCTTCCCTGCCCCAACTTGAACTCTGCAAGAATTTGGCCTCATCCCCAAGCCCAAAATTGCCTTTCCCTTTTTCCAACAAAAACCCCTAAAAATCATTCCAAACTCCTTGATTAATATACCTAGCCTAAAATTAGCATTAATTTCAGTCATCTCAAACCCTATTGATACATTTTTCTAAGATTGACCCGGAGAGAGCCCTCTCCTGTTCTGGTAGGGCTAGCTACTAGACTGAGCGTGGTATGATGTTACCCTGAATCTCGCCTTCCTTCAGCCTAAGGTGGATTTGGGCAATAACATAGTGGCGACTCCACTGGGGATTCACAAGTTAGATGTTACATTTACAAGCTACAGACGGAGCCTGAAGTTATGCCAGGTAGCCTTCGAAACGCTCTTGCTTTGCATTAGCGAAAGTAGATAAACGCTGCTTCAGTCAATCTCTGATCTAGCTTGTGAATGTGACACTCGACTTGTAGATTGTCTTGCCCCAGTACATGTATCAAGTTTGATCTGATCGTATGATGGTGGACAACGATCAGACACCGCAAGGCTGAAATCATTCACCTAGCGACTCCAGTGTCGAAGAATCCTAAGGTTCATAATTTTTATGGCGACTCTACTCTTCAAGAATCAGTATCATGAGGAATTTATTGGTGAATTAATTGTTATCAAAATGGTTTCGCTAGATCGAAGGTATGCTCCCATGAGCCTAGATCGCATTCCAGGTTTTCCAAATAAAATTCCTAAGGTAGATTGGCAAAGGAATTTTCCTATGTTTAAAGATGATGATAGGAAGGATGCTGCTTTACATCTGGTTAGATTTCACATACATATCCGCAAGTTGAAGGTTGATTTTCCTGAAGATTGCTTGATGAAGATATTCATGGCCACTCTGGAAGGTGAAGCTCGATCTTGGTATGAAAGCTTGCCGCCTGCTTGTATTTACTGTTTAAAGGATTTTCATACCATGTTCTTTGAAAGGTATAAGGAATCTTATCCATCCTTGACTTTAGTTCAGAACTGTTGTAGCCATGTTCATAGTTTTATTGAAAATCTTGAAAATTTTTATGAAGATGATGACTTCATGGATGATGAGATCATGGAGGCTCTGTACGAAAATCCATTTCAGCAGCATAAAGAGAACTTAGAAGATACTCAACAAGATGCTCAGGAAACTTTGCAGCAGGATCAAGATCTTAGTACAATGGAAAATGATGAAAGAGAAGATTTTGTTTCAGATCTGTCCATAGAAGAAGACAATATGCAGAAAAGTCAAGTTTCAATTTCAGAATGTGATAAAATCAAGACAACTATTTCAGATCTAGATTCATATTGTGATGACCAAGAATACCTTGTGCTAAATCTCATGAAGGAGAACTCTGTTGTTGAGATCATCTGGAATGAAGAATACAGAGTTATGGATCCAAATGTTCTCATTTCATTAGAACAAAGCCTTCATGAGGAGGTAATCCCGTTAGTTCATGAAAAACAAGATGAGACCTTCGTTCAAGTAAGTAAAGAAGTTCCTTTGGACGAATCTTTAGTAGATGATAGAAATGTCATTTTTGCGCTTCCATAATCATTTGAAGTTTATTTTCTTGTGATTGATCAATGTAATGAGAATCTGGCTGTCATATCATATGAAGATGACCTACAATATATTCAGGCTACGGAAGATCAGAACATTCAGGACTGCCATTCAGATTCTTCTTCCTATGTCTCATGCTTTGAAATGTTTTTTCAAGAGGAAATTTGCTCATCTACTTGTTCAGAATTTTTTGAGGACCAGGAACATACTTTTACTGAAGTACATTATGAAGGAAGATCAGAATCAAAAGAAAAGGACACATTGTTTCTTCAGCAGGAGGTGAATCTTCATGTTTTTCAGGATCCACTGGCAAATCTATTGTAGTCAGCAGTGAAGGTGATTATTGCAGTATTCAGTGATGAAGGAGATCATGGTCAATTATGTTTTTGGATGCCCAGTTACCAGTATCTATTGTCGACTAGGAGATCTGATCAGGAGAATCAATCAAGAAGGCATCTGCTTGATTGGTTACATTGGCATTTTGATATAGTTTGATGGTATATTGTCTTGTAAGAAACACAGGTGGTCATGTACTGCCATCAAGCTTTAAGTTTTAAGTTTAGGTCTTAGTCATTTTGAGTTAGTTTGTTAGAGTCAATTTTTTTCAGTCATTTCAGTTTTGAAATTGAGTCAGTTTGAGTAAAATTTTCAGTCAATAAATTCAGTCAACAGTATTGAGTTGTTTTGTCAAAATAATGGATTCCATAGCCCAATGGATGAAGGCAATATCTTCTCTCCCAAAGATCTGCTGTTCTTATCACCTCCAAGGAGCTAGAGCTACCATCCCCATTGGAGCCAATGTTAGAGTCGGTCTTTACATCCCTCCGTCAGAGATCATTTCTCTTATTGCATTTAATTTTTAGGTGTCTCATTCTGCTCATTCATCTGCATTCCATTAGGGGCATGCCATTATCTGACGGAAGGGCTTTGTTCTCTCACTTTCCCTCATGTTTGTACCTGTTGGGTTGGTCAAAATTTATCAAAATTCATTAAATTTGATTTCAGTCATGTACAGTCATAGATGGTATTTTGGTCAAAAAGAGTCATTTCACTTTCTAGGTCTAGGGTTTGGTCTTCAGAAATGTTAAATAATGCTCGCAGGCCATGAGGATATCTTCAATAAGTTTTCATTTCAAGATCTTCATTGTCAATAATGTTTAAGGATGTTTCTTCTTCAAAACTCTGTTTTGAAGAAGAGATCGTCAAATTTGTTTTTGTAATAAATCTGTATTTTAAAGTTTTTCTGCCATGAAGTACTTCAAAATCAGACTCTGGTCTTCCTTTGCCGAAGTTCAATGCCACCATCCCTGCAAAAATCAACCAAGAAAAAATCATTTCAAGCCAGAAAATCAGTGAGGAAACAAAAAAAACAGAGTTGTATTAAAATGTGAAAAAGTGCTGATGCCAAACATTACAAAATGGGTTTTGTGAGAAACAAAAATTGAATCCACCACTATAAGACATTTTCATTTGTTTTGAAACATTCATTTGCATTCAAGAAGATCGATTGAAGTCGATTTGGGTGGTGAGAGGGCGAATTTTCATTTCAAAAACCAAGACTGTGTTTGCAAGTCTGCACGGCGCATTGGGTAGGAGCGCGGCACACACAAGCTGCATGACGCATTGGGCAGTTTTCCATAGTGAAATTTTCCTCTGGCGTAGCACACCCACACAACGCGGCGCACAGAGCTTCCAAGGCCAAATTCATTTCTGCTCCATAAAAACTCAATTCGATTCAGCTCATTTTTCTCCAAGTAAGTTGACAAAGCCTGTTCAGTGATTTTAGTCATGTGTGGTGTGGTTTAGAGGCGAAGACATTAGAGTTTGGTTGGTGAAAGAATTAAACCTATACCCATATTAAAATATGCTCCCTAGGGTTTGAAAAGAGGTGTTGAAATTTGATTATTGGTGCTTAAAACTCCCACCCCATTTTCATTTGTGCTCTCATCACTGTTATCATACTGTTATCATAATCCCTTCTCCTATTCCCGCTATCCCATATCCCTTATACCCTTTGTTCCCATGTTTTAATATTCAAACCCTATCACTTGCCATCACTTCCCTCCCTTCGTATCATTAATAAAATTCTCATTTCCAAAACATTCAAGGACTGTCTCTATATCCTTGATTTCACTTAACCCAGGTATATTTTTCCATTTCATTTACTCTTATTCCTAAAAACTACCCCCATCACCATCTCTCACTCCCATATCACTTATAAAATGTCCAAATCCCGAATTCCCTCAAGCAGTAAGTGATTGTACTTCCACTCCAAATTCACTTGACATTCTATTGTATTCATTGTGATATTTCCTCATAGCACCTTATTTCATATGTGGCACACTTGGTATTGAAAGACAAACTTTTGTTTTCACCACCTACATATCAGCATAAACACCTTGTTTTCAGCACCATGTCAGAGACAAATTCATCATATGAGCAGGGATATGAGCAAGACAGTGACTCAACCACCGAGCTAAATGCACTGAGGAGGTTTCATAAAAGTGGCAGGCACGTCAGGGAGGAGCCCACTTCTTTGGCTCAATTGCAAGCCTGCCCGCTTGCAATGACATGCTTTCAGCAACATTCATGTTTTCGGTATTGTGAGATGATTTCTCAGATTCAACATCATCAGGAGTTGGTTCGCTTATTTGTCCTACATGAGCGTGATGGTCATGTAAACCTTGCTAGAGTGAACTTCACCTTGACACCAGAGACCATTTCTGAGGCAACCGGGATACCAAACATAGGTGAGGAGTGGAATAAGAGACAACAGCTGGATAGAGCATATTATGAACCTTACATCAGGCCTAGATATTTGAGGCAGCTCAGCAGGGTATTCCCGTTCCGGTTTCTGAAGGAGTCCTATGCGCCATTAATGAAACTCATCATTAGATACTTCAGCTGTGAGGGTAGATTCTCACGCCTTTATGCATACCAGATCAGACTTTTTATGCATTTCACAAGAGTGAGACTGATGAATATTCCATACTTCATGTGCCGAAACATAGAGCGGATGACTACCCTTGTGCAAAAGAAGACTCCAGAGCAGCAACATAACAGCATTTATCATTATGTGCTCATTAAAATCATTATAGTACATCAGCTTGGATTGCAGGGCATTGCATGGGAGAAGTTCATTTCCCGTGACTTCTTTACAGCCCCTCAGCCTCGTCCAGGGATTGTTCACAATGTAGGTGAGCCTTCGAATCAGTTTTAGGTTCCTGAGATAGAGCCTATCAGTGGTCCAGTGTGTGTTACCTATCAGAGAGGCCACAGAGCCTTATTTGCAGCATCACGACGAGTACTATCTCCGCCCAGGGTGGAAGGGGTCTTGTTATCTTCGACAGCAGCGCGAGTACTATCTCGACATGTCATGGAAGGGGTCTCGCCTTCTACATCATCACAGGTACAGGACATAGGCAAGAAGCCTATGTAGGATGAGGGCCCCTCAGGAGGCCAAGATACTAATTTTATATTGATCGATGTTGATTCGAGCTCTCCCAGCTCAAAGCTGAAAGAGATCATCCAGGAGCAGAAAGCTGAGATCGACACACTGACCAAGAAATTACAAAGAGCTCAGTGGGTTATAAATTACTTGTAGCAGTGGAATAAAAAATTGGAGGATCAACAGACACTCATAGAGTTGCGGCAAATCTGTGAAGACTGTGAATTGGCCCGAAAGAGACCAGGTGACATGACACCATTTGAGCGAGATACTTGCCTTACGAGAGTCAAAATTCATCTGGAGAAGCTCTTGGTGAAGGCCAATAGGGACAAAGACATGCTTAGACATATGAAGAACCACTATTGGGCCCGCACACACGTTTGCAGAGCTAGGATGAAGATCCTGAAGGCGAGGTTGGTAAAGGCACTGAAACGTCAGAAAAGGCCTGATCTACTCTAAATATTGGTTGAAGCTTCATTGGCTAAGCGTGATACATGATGGGGGACCTTCACTCCAAATTTCAGCAAATTTGGAGTAAATTTTGTCATTTTTGAAAATTTTGATTGCAAAACAGGTTTTTCTGCCCGATGCGTCACACCGCCCGACACGCGCTTATGATTGGGACATCTTCTGGAGGAAAAATTTGCATTTTTTGGTTTATTATGGTAAATTATGCATGCCCAGGAATGGTTGAGATATTTCATGAAGTTCTGGGTGGTCTTAAAGGTAACAAACACTCCAAAAATGGCCTTTCTGCCACTTTTTGCAACAGCAGGAACCAGTATTGGGATATTGAACTTTTGGAGGGGAAAATGACATCCAAATCTAGATATTCCACTTGGGTTGGATAGTAGATAGACAGGGATTTCCAACGAGATATCATGAGCTCAATTTTGACTTCACGAAGTGCCTCAAAAACAGGCTCAAAGTGGCGCGACGCATTGAGTTTTTGGGCGCGGCGCATAGAGGATTTTGGTCCAATTTTTACTTTTCAGCTCAGAAATTCAGTCAGTTTGACTAGTTTCACTTTGTGATGTAATTATTGATCTATATTAATGTAATTTTATGGCTATGATGTAATTTTGGCTCATTTTACTTTTTCTAGAGGATTCATTCACAAAAAAGTGAAAATTAAGTGAATGGATCAGTTTCCTAGCATATAGAGGCAAGTTGTTTGATTGCCTATATTTCAGTTCCTAGTTTAGAATTGGTTGAAACAACTCCTAAAAGGATGAGCTAGAACCCTAGAGGCATGGGAAGGGGTTAGGATGGTCTATATATTGTATTTTCTGAGACATTTTCAGGGTTGGACTCTTGGGAAAAGTTTGGCACCTCATTGTATATTCATTTTTCAGTTTTTGGCAAAGGAAAGACCAGGGTTTTGCAGCACTTGTTGGGATCCTTGTGGCTATGAGTTTTGATGATGTTTTCTCCATGTATCTATAAGTTTCATTAATTTTCTATGTATTCCATTTCCCTTCTCTTTGCTTCTGAATTAAACAAATGAGTAACTAAGGTAGAATTCATTAGTTTGTTGGTGCTCTGCCTTAAAATTTTGTTTAGTTTTATATGTTTTCGTCAGTTTGAAGAGGATCCTTGCACCTTTTTTCCCTCTTCAGCTCCTCAGCAGTCTTTTCTATTCGTTCATTGAATCTCAGACATCAAAACCATTGCCTACCCTGCCCCAACTTGAATTCTCCAAGAATTTGGCCTCATCCCCAAGCCCAAAATTGCCTTTCCCTTTTTCCAAAAAAAACACCTAAAAATCATTCCAAACTCCTTGATTAATATACCTAGCCTAAAATTAGCATTCATTTCAGTCGTCTCAAACCCTATTAATACATTTTTCCTGAGATTGAACCGGAGAGAGCCCTCTCCTGTTCTGGTAGGGCTAGCTACCAGACTGAGCGTGGTATGATGTTACCCTGAATCTCACCTTCCTTCAGCCTAAGGTGGATTTGGGCAATAACAACTTGTATGCTTGATGATATGTTTTATGTTGATGATTTGCCAAAATTCGATCAATACGATGATGATTATTTTTTCCAAACACAAGCTATTCTTGCAGCACAATCAACTGTTTATTTGTGGGAAGAAGTTTCATTTCAATAGCTTGAAAACAGTAATCATCCGATGCATATATCCATGACAGTGATGAGGAAAGTCTGGAAAATTGGGAAGTAAGTGAAAGATCTTCGCCTCTTTGTTTCGCTTCAATTCAGTTCATCAAAGATAACTTTCATGCAATTAGAAATCAACAATCTCTCAGTTTTAATGTTGAGGTTGAGACAGATAGTGAAATTCTTGAGCAAGTTGTTTATGAGAAATCTTCCCCTAAAACAACTGATGAAATCATCTGCGATATAAAACCCTCCCTAGCTCCAGATTTGCAGCCACCAAACGCAATTGAAGGTCAGATTATAGATGAAGGCTTGGAAGCTGAAACATGTGATCTAATGATGCAAGAGGATTCTGTACCCTTATGTTTCGAAGAATTTCAGTTTATAAAGAAGAATTTTCATAATATCTCTAAAAGAAAAGTTGAGCAGTCTGTAGAGTGTCATGGAGATACGTTGCAACAGTCTTTTCAAGTTTTCTATGATCCTATTGTTCATGTGTTGGATGATGTTTGCTGTAAAAGTCCTTCTCCATTGGCTAACCATGTGCCAGAAAAGAATGTTGACAATAATTTTATTCAAAAGTCGACTTCATTGTCTTGTTCATCAGATGTTTCAATACAAAGCCCATATCAAGATTTGCAGTCATATAAGGAGACTAATGAAGAAGATTTTTGTTTTGTTCCTAATCATCAAGAGGGATTGGTTATTCACGAAGTTCAGGATCCTTTTGACAGCCTGCTGCAGTCATCAGAAAGAGACATCTCAGAGGTTAGGAAAATTCTAAGATCAAGGTATGGAGATTACCTGGACCAAAGCAGTGATGTATTAAGGGAAATCAATAGCTATTCTTATGAAGATCCTTTCGCAGTATTCTTGAGGTCATCCGGTCAACTCAGAATTTGAAAATTTATCAAAATTCAACCTAATTCTAAGCTTCCATGGGAGTTTCCTTTTAGCTCTTCTCTCTACTTGCTCATTAGAAAGCACTTGGGGAGAATTCAAATAGCAGCCAAGATGCTTACATGGTTGCATTGGTTGTTCCATTTCACTTGATCAGGTGGTGAATGCAACAATTAGAGTAGGTTTTGATGAATAAGCTCAATTATGAGCATCTTTCTAGTTTGTCAATTGTTTTTTAGTCATTTCTTAAGTCATTTTGGTTTTATTATGGTTTTTCAATCTTAGCCTTCAGTCAGAGTCAGTATGCATTGTATCTTGTTTCAGTGTTTTCGACTCCATGCCCAATGGATAAGGCTACTTGGTCTATGGTGTTCTTGGCACCTCCAAGGAGCTACCATCCCCATTGGAGCCAATTTTAGTGTCAGTCTAGTCATACTGCCATCAATGATCAAATTTACTCTTTGCATTTGCATATTAGGAGTCCCATAATAATCAATGTCATCGTTTCACTAGGTCATGGATTCATTGATGGTAGTAATTCTTCATCATTTTTCCCTCATGTGAAACTTGCTGATTTTCCTCTCTATGGTCTTCAGTCATTATTCACTTTCATTCTTAAAATAATATCAGTAGGTCATAGGATGGGTCTCATTAGTTTCTAGGGTCTCACCATGGTCAAATTAATGAGTCAAATGTCAATAAATATCAGCAAGGTCGTGAGGAAGCCAATAAGCTCAAAGTCATAGCACCTGGAAGAATCAAAGAGGCATCTTATTCAGTTTGATGTAATTTTCACCTCAAAACCATGTTTTGAGGTGAAAACATGATATTTCACCTTTATTATTATTCATTATATATCATCATGTGTAATAAGTCACAATTCAGAAGCTGTTATCTCCACAAAGTGATGTCCATGTCTTCAGAGAGTTTTCTGCAGCATGTTTAGTGCCAAATCATCTTCCAATTAGATCCATCAAAAAGATCCTAGAAAGAGCTTTCCAACGGTATACTACACTTTCAAAACTGACTTCTGGATTGAAACTTATGCTTAAGTGAAGTAAAAGCCCTTATATCCTCATATACCCCCTATTTCCCCATTTTTCCTTAAACTTTGTTTTATTAAAGTTTTATATTTATTTAATAAAATCCCTTTTCCCCCTTTCTGATTATAAAATTGCATTATAAATATTTAAATACAAATGCAATTATGCCAAACCACTTCCCCTCCATTCCCGTTGAAACCTTATGTTAAATATTTCAAAGGTTTGTATATATATATATATATATACTCCCTGCCGTTCCCAACCACTTCCCCACCATGCTTTATAATAAAACTTAATAATAAAGTTTTATATCATAAAAACCCCGAACCAAAGGTTTATCCCCTTTATATCGCAATCGCAAGGTTTAGAAATGCTATTCCGATTGACCCATCCCAAAAATATCCGATGCGATTGATCGCATCACAAGTCTTGTGCCCATCCTCCGATCCACCAATCACAACTTTCTTCCGATCCCCCGATCGCAACCCCCTCCGATTGTGACTTCCAATGGCCTACCCCCGATTGAAACCTCCGATTGACATCGCAACCGTTGATCTGTCTCCGCCGATCCGACGGCTCAAAATCAGTCGGGCCATTGGCATTGGCAGTTTCATATATATCACTCCGCCCCTCTCCCGATTCCGATCTCCGATTGCGATTGACCCCAGGCCCACCATACAATACTTGCGCCCATTTATATTATAAAGGGCCTCCCCCTTTGTTAAAAGAAAATTTTGGTTTCATTTCATTTATATGAAAGACCTCCCCCAATCGCATTGGCAATTTCATATAAATCATTCCGCCCCACTCCCCAGCCCGATTGCGATTGTGATTATAATCCCCGGTCCCACCACTTAAGCCTTCCGCCCATTCATTACAAAGAGCTCTTTTCCTTTGCAAAGGTTAAATTTTCTATTATTCCATTATTACAAAGTTTATTCCTCTGGTTCCACATCCCCAAATCGCATCGGAAGATTTTTGTTATCCTCCCTATTCCCTGAAGCTCCGATTGCGATTACACTATTGTAAAAATGTGTTTTCAAACTTTTTATTATATTATATCCCCTTCCTCGGTCCTTCCGACTCCGATTGCGATGACGCCATATTACATTGAGTTTGTTATATTATATTTCTCCGTCTGTCTATTGCGATTGCGATTTCTATATGATTCCCGCCTCCTCTCCCTTCCTTCCTATTCATTATTTTCCCTTCACTAAAGGGCAAAGTTTCATTTCAGAGGCATGTTATTCAAAAAGTCAGTTTTCTTCATAATTAGAAATAATGGAAGGCAAAACGATAGTCAAATGGTCGAGAGCTTATTTAAGTCAAAGATTGTTACAACAAGCAGCAAAATAGGAGATCTGTTCATCGGATTACCTATTTTATTTCATACAGCCTAACAACAAGTATCCAAGTAGTCAAAATGCAATATTGTCCCTTATTTTTAGAGGTAGATTGTTGTATTTCTTTCTATGATTGTATTTCAGTTCTTCAGCTGTTAAAACAACTCCCTTTTCTTGTGGATCTATGTTCCCACATTTCAGCCTATTTAATGTAATTGTAAATCATTTCTAAGGGGGTCTGAATAGTATGTAACTCAGAAATTAGGGGAAAAGTGTGGAAGAACATCTCTGCACTACATTGTACAGTTTGACAGGAAATAATAAGAGATGTAGCTCTGATTTGTGGGATCCATGTGGTATGAGATTTAGCATTTGTTTTTCTCCTTTGTTTCATATGTGAATTGTTATGTGTTCCATTCATCCATAAACATTTCCTTTTGAATGCTTTCAAGATAGAAAGGTAGAATCCGTTTTATATGCTCTGCCTTGGGAAATCATTCATACTCTGTGTATTTTCTTCTGTTTGAAAATGATCCATTTATTGTGCCCTTTTCAGCTCCTCACCAGTATTTCCATCCCATCCTCATTAAATTTTAATTTCTAATTTTCCTGCCTATCTTGCCCCATGAAATACCCTGTGTCCTGATTTAATTCCCAGTTTCAACTATCCCTTTATATCCCACACATCCCTGAAATTCATTCATTCATTTTATTAAAACCTTTTTTTTTATCATTTTATCTAGCCTAATATCAGTCCATTTATTGTGTTCCTTTGAATATTCTTTTACGGAGAGAGCCCTCTCCTGTCCTTGTAGGGCTAGCTACAAGGCTCAGCATGGTTTAGTTGTTACCCTGATTTGCCTTTTGCAGCCTGGGGTTCAATTCAGGTGCTAACAAAATGGACACTTGGATTCGAAGCTTGACACATGTGAACTCTTCTAGAAGGCACTGACCAAGTGGAGATTCCGGAACAATGATAATTTCACTCCCAATGTGACCAACGCACCTTTGAATGTTGGGAAGTGCTTTGCAGAGTAGCCTTGCATGGGGCTACCTGCATATGAAACGCACTTAGGCCCCTTAGAGCCTGCTTTGGTGAGCTCTCATATGCTATACAATAATCTTCAAACCATGGAAACCTTTGCTTGATGAAAGTATTGTTTGATTTGTCTTGTTTCTTGTCTTAAGGCATGTAGCAACTAAAATGATAGAGAATGATAGACCCTTGGTCATTGGTCCTAGAGATGATGCCTAGTTAACTAGGTCATTGGGAATGGCGCCCAAATTGACCTATAACAATTTCCCAGTAAAGCATGAGATCCAAATAATAAGAACATTTGATTGAGATGATTTACACTGTGATGAGCCTGGAAACTAAGTGGAGTGGTCACCAGCATCAATATTACAATACATTTCATTATGATATATCCTCTTTTGATCATAATTGCTGAGGGTAGGTGTTCCCATAGTCAGCACATAAACAATTTAATAGCATGCACATAATTCAGAAAGTCGTCTACATTGGAATGTTGCCCAGATGCAGACATGCCTACAGATATAGGCACATGTTTGGATGAAAATATATATGTAAGGTCACCGTACATATGATGTGTACAACAATCCTAAAATCGTAACCCAGATGGCTGAAACTAGATCTGGGGTCTTCTTATCTCATTCACTCGATCATTCGGGTACAAGTCTAGCCATGCGAATATATGATTTGTAGTCGACACTACAAGAAAAAAGCACATTGGTGAGGGGCGAAAATGGTCACCATAAGCTCATTGGTGAGGGTCAAAAGAGCCTTCGTCACCAAAAACTGAACGTCACCAAAGGTGGCGTCGCCGAAAGTATAGGTGTTGTGGTGACATTCAAGGTCCGTCACCAATAATGATTTATAATGACGAATAGTGACCGTCACCATTTCATATGAGAAATGGTGACGGACAATAGCCTCCGTCACCAAAAAACTGAACGTCACCAAAGGTGGCGTCGCCAAAAGTATAGGTGTTGTGGTGACATTCAAGGTCCGTCACCAATAATGATTTATAGTGATGGATAGTGACCGTCACCATTTCATATGGGCAATGGTGACGGACAATAGCCTTCGTCACCAAAAAACTGAACGTCACCAAAGGTGGCGTCGCCGAAAGTATGTGTTGTGGTGACATTCAAGGTCCGTCACGAATATTGATTATAATGACGGATAGTGACCGTCACCATTTCATATGAACAGCAATGATTTTTTGTGATGGACCTTTCATGGCCGTCACTATTGGTGCATATATATGGCGACGTTCATTGACCGTCACTATAAATTCATTGGTGACATCAAGGTCCGTCACGAATAATGACTATAATGACAAACAGTGACCCTCACCATTTCATATCAACAACAACGATTTATGGTGACGAACCTTTAATGGTCGTCACTATTGATGCGTATATATGGTGGCATTCGTTGACCGTCACCATTTTATATTTTGGTGAGGGTCGAAAAATGTCACCATAAGCTCATTGGTGATGGTCAAAAGAGCATCCGTCACCAAAAACTGATCTTCGTCATTCCCTATATATGAATATCAGGGCACGATGGAATCGAACCACCAACCTCCCGCTTGTAAAGCAGGTGCTCTTCCATTGAGCTAGCACCCTTTAAAGAATTAGACTTTTAAAAATTATATCTTGAAACTTCATAGATTGCAAATTCTACAACTTTCAATAAATTAAAGTCTTGACAATCTTTTACTAAACAAACAAAACACCATCGACATTGCAAGTCCCTACCTAATGGTTATGGAAGTTATGAAAAGTAGGTGAAGGGAAGAATTAGACTTTTAAAAATGATACATGGACTACCACCACAAGAATCCCCCAAGAGAGATCCAGTGGGAGAATCTCTTGAATCAGATTCAATGGAAAATAAAGGACTAGATGAAAGAGAAAGGCCTCAGTGGGATAGGGAATCCACCACCTCGAGTCAAGGAATAGAAGAGGTCCTCAGAAATTCTTACAACACTTTGAAATAGAGCTAAGGGTAGAATATATACTTAAGATCTACTTATGAAGATTGCTTATGTAAAATAACTCAAATAGACAAGCAAATCCACAATTATAAAGTGATTATTTGGCATTTCAATCACTAATTTCAGGGCCAAAAACCTAATTAACCTAAAGCACTCAAATATCCTAAAACAACGTGTGAAATAAAGACAAAGAAAAAAAGAATATGTTCTCGAACAATAATACAAAACAAAGACAAAGAGAATATGTTCTAGAACAATAATACAAAACACATCCAACATTTTGAAGTATTTGACTTGTCTTGGTGAACATGCGTCCTTAGCAAATACAATGTAGCAATACCTTCCCCACAAAAGAGAAGACATGGCAGAATAGTACGTTTGACACATACAATCATAAAGATGCCACAATAGCTACTCCACTCAACACATGCACAAGCAATACAACTTAGATGTTAATGGCAAAGTATGGGATAGAAACAAATATCCTAGATGCTAGTTGTCTCACAAAAATTAATTCAGATTTTACATATTGGTATGATGTTGTGGTGAAGTTCCCAGATTCTAACCAATAGAAAAAGTAATAGATCAACATAACATACACTGCCAACATGTAATCTAGCCAATGGCTTCATCATATGCCTCATGCCAGGAATTTGATTTTGCATACTAGACCAGGGATAGTTAGGTTCTAAATTTCAACCTGATTATTTCAAACAACGTATGAGCAGCAATAGAGAAGTCCTATAATAGAACTTCCATCACATTATAGTGATTTTGTTGTAGCATTTGTTTTAGTTTTAGGGCTCATGTTTCAAACAATTTTAACATGGTTTTAAGGTTCCAAAAATATCATGGGAAAGTCTCCCTTATTGCAGTATTTGCAGTGTTTGGTGGTAGTCTCCATGAATAGTTTGACATCAATAATCTTGTTATAATACAACCGTTTTTAGTAGCATGTTGTCATCCTCCATGATCTCCAAAGAAAGCAAACAGATCACCATCCAAGCATAAACATAACTCGGCATATAAGATCAACTTTGGCTGGGAGGATGTGAGGTCATGTAACATACTCTTGTAGGATTATGAGGCAATATGAAGATGATATATAGAAGAAAATGACCGCAGATTCGATGGCAGCATGTGAAGAGCCCTAAATAGAAGATACAACAGTAGATATATCCTTTGATTGGTGGTTCTCTGGAACCCAATAGTGTTGGTCTTTCCAATGGTTGATACCTCCAACTGTGGTAAATTTTCACCAACAAATAGAGCTAGGGTTAATGACAACACGATTATGGCTCTGATACCAATGTTTGGACAGATAGGGCAGCATTAAAACAAGTATAAAAATACAAGTGCAATCAACAAATGTTTCCAACAATGATGTGGGGTTTTTGGGAAGCTTGTTGTGGGATAATTTGAGGGATTTCAGACAACTTTTCAGCCTTGTGAACAACAATAATCTTTATTACTTGTTTGTGACTACATCTAGGGTCATTTTAAGCAAATTATAGCCAACAATAAAACTCTAAATACCCATCAATCAGAACAGTTCATCTTTCCTTCAAGCGGGAACCAATTTAAATCTTCATGTGTCTTCACCTTACAGATATTTTGTGGCAGAAATGGTGGTGGTAAAAAATATCATAATGGCTGTTAATATCTAGTGAAAGTTTTTTTTTTTTGAAACCCTTGGAAACATACAACGAACCCTTGAACAAAGGCACTAGAACCTTTGTGAAATCCTTAGGTAGCATTTGAATTGGACATCAGTATGTCATTATAAACATTGGAGTGCTTTGGTATTCAAAGGCATTTCAAGAGCCCTTTTCATATCTTACTTGGAGTGGTTTGTGGATATACCTCTCGTTGTTGGTTGTTCCTAGACTAGATCCTAGCAATCTAAAGCATGTATCAGATCCTAGTAATCTGTTGGGTGTTCCTAGTAACTTGTTGGTTGTATCAGATCCTAGACCAGCAGGTGTTCCTCCTCGGCAACATACATTCCTTAATTCATAGAGAATAACGTGAAGAAAAGGAGACCTTGAACCACATGTATATGCATAACCTTATGTTTGACCGTTAGCTTGAGTACAACAACCTGAAATAAGTCCAGCCTCCTCATGTTAGATATTATCTAGGCTTTACTCAGACAGTGCAGTTGATAAATGGGTTTCAACTGACCAACAGTTAAAACCCAAAACCGCAATTTGAACTTAGTTCAAGCTAGCAATGGCAAAATTGGATCTTCTAATCATCCAAAAGGTTATATAATTTCAACATTCTAATTGCCCCATGGCCAGGAAAAGCCAATCCTTTGAGTGTAGGAACCTCTTTTTTTTTAAAAGGCAAGGTTATACAGGTGATAGAAAATTACTTGGTTATATAGGTGGTAGAAAGGTCAGAAAGGAATTTGGCCAGCCCAACTTTAGAAATGGCATCCACAAAACCATGTTGCATTAATTTAGGTCCTTCAATCTACAAACAACAAAAATGTACTTCTCTAGGGTTTTTTCAAGGTGTTGAATCCATATATGTAGTCAAAATTCCATTTTAAATAACAAAATTAAGATTTGGCCAAAAACAAATTTGGGGTAATAGACAAAAACTCAAAAATGTAACATGTTTAGATTCCAAAGATTACATTTTTTGGTAGCCGCAGTGCATGGGTTGTCTATAGTTGCACACAATCCATGTTATGTCTTACACCATGACCTTATCTTAAGGCATACAGACACAACCTAGTCTAGTATCGATTATGTGAGTCTCTCTATATATATCATTGAATGTTCTGCTTTAGCTTATCCAGCCATCCCTTGATTAGTCAATCAATCGATGATGGTGAAAGTGTCATCCATTCTCTTGCATTTTTGGTGAATTCAGGTTTTCATTCACCTCTGCAAATTCCATGCTAGCAGCCAAGGGCACAAATGGGAATTGAATCCAAGAAATTTGGAAGGGAAAGGCAAGTTGGCTCATTATGGTCATCCCTATAGAAAGATCAATGCCCCAAGTTTCTTTCAACTTCGCAGAGGCGATCTGTATATAAATCTAACCAACTGGGGAGCTACCCTCATCTCCCTCGCTCTCCTTGATGCTAAAGGTAATCATCCCTAAACCCTACCCTTCAACTGCTTTACCATCATTTACTCATAGGGAGCTAGCTCATTAAGTATTGGTATTTATGCATTCAAGCCATCTAGCAGACGTACTTCTTGGCTATGACAATATTGCCTCATACATGGTATGTATTTGCATTTCCCTTTGGAAATTAGTACTGCCATCATATGCTAGAGTTTTAAGATAAATTTACAGTTTATACTCACATATTGGAATGGATCTCAAATGTCTGTGTTACCATGGGGAATATGAGATTGTTTATTAATGCAGAACATGAGCTCCAGTAGACCTTACTTTGGTGCCTTGGTGGGTCGTGTACCCAATCGTATCAAGGATGGAGAATTCACACTAAATGGGAAAACATATCAGCTGCCTAAGAATGATGGCAACAACACACTCCATGGTGAAAATTTGCCTTTTCTATTCTGCATGCATGTTTTATCCAGCTAACTAGAGCCCTATAATGACCATTACTCAGGAATAAAATCTCTCTTTTTTTTTCTGTATATGTATGTTTGTTTGTGGAGGTCTAGAGCACTACTATTTCAGGTAACATATGTGTAGTTTGGTGATCTGAATGAATGCAAGAGGGCTGAGAGGCTTTGACAATGTCCTGTGGGAAGTGAAGGAGCAGAGAGGCTTTGACATGCAGACTTTTATATGACAAAAAGAGTTTTTGAGCCACAAAGGAGGGATCTAACATAATTTTGTTGATCCCCTACAACTATCAAGTGTTCAGCAAAGGAGGTGTTAAAACAGGTCTGCACTACAGCAGAAGATACAAGAAGTACCGCTATATTGTATGGTGTTCCTATCAAGCGCTGAGGCCCAGACTTAACCATAAAATTGCCCCCCTGTATCAGTCTTAAAATTGGTTTAAATAAATGCCAAAAATGATGCACAGGTCGGCTCAAATCGGTATGTTGGCTCCTTAATCAAAAGACACGACTGTTCAGTTCATACACAAACAACTATAAATAACTAGTCATGCTCATCATTTTGGAATGAAAATTTCGGTGAAAAATATAGTGAGAATTCAGAGATAAAACAGGAGGCCAAGGAGATTAAAAGGGAGATCATAATTACAACGTTTTGGGCTAGAAGGATATATCTCTCGCAGACCTATTTGCACCTGTGGAAATAATTTTTTTCGGAACTAAATTCAGGGCTGAAATTTCGGCCCTATCAAAGCCTGAAATTTCGGTCCTAACAGGCCTGTAACTTCGGCCTTTCCAGAAGCTCGGACCTAAGACTCTTCTCTGCAACTCAGACCCTTCTAATTCGGACCTGTGGTGAAATATGTGACCTTGCAACAGTCTTGTAATTCGGATCTATAGTGGCAGTTTTGAAGACAAATTCAGACCTGCAGATCTCTATTTTTTTTGTATTAAGGTTCCCTCAAACTCATACTAGTGGACAAGTATATAAGGAGAAGCAGAGTGCTAGGCTTGGATAAGCACATCTGTGGAAGCTCGATTATCATTACACAGGACTGTTACCCTACAAACATGGATTGTAGAAATTACAGTTTCAGTTAAATGAATTTGGAGGCTTGGATCAGTGTTGAAGAAGATCAAACTACTAACTGTGGAGCTTGGGTTAGCTCGGACCTGTGTGACTGTTTCAAGCTCGGTTGAAGGCTTGGTTTTGGACAAAAACAGTGGTAATACAGTGGGTTCAGATTCTGGAATAAATTCTGTGGAGATGCTTGAAGGTGCTCGGAGCTGTGGCTGTCCTTTGGTAGCTTGAAGTGTAATCTTGGACTATATTACAGTCATCTAGAAGCTGTTGGGAAAGGTGTAGTCCTGTAAAAGGTTGAGTTGAAGCTCGGACCTATTGAACTGTGGTGTAATAGGTAAAAACTCAGAACACTAACCTCGGTGTGTGAACAATCATCACTTTATCTCGGGCTACAGTTGGATAGACCTCACCACATTGAATAAGTGTTGCCTCAGACCTATGACAGATCAGAGACACATGGAGTAAGGACAAATTTGGTTTATTGAACAATTAAAGAATTTGGACCTGATATCACTCTGGACTCAACTTCCAGAATCAGCATTTAAAGAACAAGACTTCTTTGATATATGTTGTTGTAGCACCACTTCTGGACAACGTGCCATTTTTTGGGCAACATTATTTGTGGGTAGCTGGTGGCAATCTTTGAGAATTTGTTGGAGTAGTTTGGAAGGCTATTATTTGGAGAACTCAGACATAAGGATAGTCACTTGGAGAAGACTTTGGAACCTTTGGATTATAGTCTTCTGAGCAACGTTGATAAGAACTTAAAGAAGTCTTGAAGCAAACTTGAGGATTTGAAGCAGATTCTTGGAAGTGTATTGAAGGCAGCTGTAAGAGAACTTTGTTGAGATTGTGTAGATCTATTGAGGACAGTGAAGTCAAAGCCCCTCTCAGTATTTCCAACAGTGAGGCTGTATATTCCCAAAAGGATAACGCAGAAAATAAGGCAGTTTCAATACCCTAACCAGGGTCAAGAGTATTACCGATGCTGTCGAGATTCATTTGAAAAGAGACGCATAACTGTGACCCAAAAGGTATATTCAGAACTCTGGGTATTTTTGCTAGGGATAGAACATTGTTTGTGCTGTCTTATGTCAAAGCTTCATGTGCCCTAATCTTCTGTTCTTGTGATAATGAAGATTGGGCAAAATTTTAGTCATTGTAAATACAATGTTTGGACAGTGTTTGAACAATCATAACAATAATGTAACTATAATTCATGACATCTACATCGAAAGAAAATCTGTGCCCTAGATTGTGGGGCCATGGGGCAAATTTCTGAGTGAGTTCTAGTTTTTGGAATGATGGGAATATTGAGCCCTAATCTGAGCAGAAAACAGTAATTGAAGAAGCCTCCTAGGACCTCAGATCAGTCTTTGTAAGTGCTTGGTAAGGGTGATTTCCTAAGGCTAATAATTGAAGCCTAATCTAGAAACATTCTAATTCAAAAGAAAAGCACTACAACAGAGGAGACAGTGAGTCATTGGATTGGTAAACAATATGAAAGCATGCTTGAAACATTGCAGCTCTGAATGTATAGAGGCATGAAGCAGACAACACTCGTTTGAGATTCTGTCCTGAAGAAGTCATTCTACCCTCCTGAAGAATTGAACTCCTCATCTAATGTGCAAAGATTTGTCTACATGAAAATAAATATTGGTTGATCAATAACAGAACAAGACACAGATCTAGTCAAGATCTAGTTAAATGTAGTTTTTAAATTAATATTTAATAACAGTTACTTGAGTTTAGTGTAGTTTATTGAAATTGAAATTTTATGTTCCACTTATTTAAAAAATGTCATCTGATCACTAGGTTTACTTACCAGGACCTTATTCTCTGGTTGGCTCGCTTAACCAGGACCTTGCCTTCCTGATCTCTTTCCTACCATTCTGTAGAGAAAACCATCCCATCTCAAAGTGAGCTGGGTCTGGTTTAGATCTAATCTCCCTATGTAGTCCTGGTCTTACCTGAGGTAGAATGTCCTGAAAAGTCTTATTGAACTCAAGTAAGGTCCTGAAAGTTCTTATTGAGTTCATGTAAGACATTGATGCTTTTAACCGAAAGATTCCAAGGTCAGAATTGAGTTTAATGAGGCTTTGTTCCTCTAGCTTATTCATCATCATAAAAAGGTTGATGGATAGTGGGTATTGTGTTCTTTGTGGCAATGGATTTTTAGCAAAATTCAAATATGACTGGGCAGGTTGACATAAAATTCCATCAGGTTGCTACCCATTTTGTATAATACATCCCGAAGAAAGATATTGTGCCCAGGCCATAAACCAAAATCGTAGGTTTTACTGAAAAGATAAAGCTTCAATCTGTCAGTTATTAATAAGAATGCACATTCAGCTGTTGAGTTCTTTTTCTAGTTTTGTATCTGCTTGTATGCAGCTGAGATCAAGTCATAAAGGAATATAGTGGTGATGCAGCAGTCTAAAAAACATTGTGCCGAGGCCATAAACCAAAATCCTAGGTTTTACTGAAAAGATAAAGCTTCAATCTGTCAGTTATTAATAAGAATGCACATTCAGCTGTTGAGTTCTTTTTCTAGTTTTGTATCTGCTTGTATGCAGCTGAGATCAAGTCATAAAGGAATATAGTGGTGATGCGGCAGTCTACAAAACATTGTCTGATTTAGTCTTACATTTATCCACAAAAAAATATGTTAAGCAATACATCAGCAGTTGTTTTCAAAATTATGAATTTCAATTGATAATGGGACGGTCATTTCTGTAGGATGTGGACGACAAGAATTACAATCACAAGTGTGCTTCCTTCTTTTCTGGGACTTATTGCAGGGCTCATTAGGAATCCTCTGCATGGTTATTTGTTCAGTTGCTCCTATTATGCTTTTCTTCTAACTAAACTCTTTTATTATCTGTAACATGGAGCAATATGTCTTGTAGCTTTTGAAGAGATGCAAGAATGCTAAAGAAAAGTAGCCAAAATCCATCTCCTTTATGTGTTATCATCCATGGTTGGTTGGATATTTTGGGAAGCTTTTGGCCATATTTGAGGAGTTATATTTTTGACTGGAGCAGTATTCCTTTTTCTGCCTAGGAAGTTACAAAATATTCTCGCATTTTCTGACATACTGTGTTAGGCCCGTTATCCTTGCTATAATCACCCAGTTCTTAGTGTGAGGCCCAGAAATTGGCTGGCAAAAAATTCCTTCTTCACTCTAATTTGTAAAGTATATTTTTTGCAAATACTTGAACTCTATATGCAGTCTTAAATCTTTTAATAAACAAATAGCAAACCCAATAAAAGTGATCACTCCCTGAGCACAACAATATCTGTTTGACATAAATGTTTGCACAACAAACTGAATTCATGGGATAACAGAGGAAGAAATCTGTCCCTTTACTAGACTAAGTACTATGAAGAGGCTTAAATGAACAAAAATAGCTTTGGTCTTTCGGCTTGTCTCTCCTATCCCTTTCAAGTTACAAATAGTTTGTTAGCTTTACATGGAAAACTAGTTGTTATCTAACTAAAAGTTGTGAGCCCCACGAATTGACAGAAAGCTTTTTGGAAACAAGTGGAACAGAGTTGCAAAGGACTATATCTTGAATCTTGAAGGTGAATCCAAGATTTAATTCTGCTCTCTCGACTTGTAGTTGCAAGTATTAGTCTCATGTCATCATATTTTTTTTTAAACTACATATCATATTTTTTTTGCGTAATGTTTTGGGTGAAACAACAGTATCACTTGTCCGATCCCTTCTGTTTCGGGTCTGCTCAGAAATATAGCCTATCTTCATGTTGAAAACAACTCTCTATCTAGCGACAGTGCCTTTTCCCTCAGTGACTGCATGTTTCTCCAAGATTTTTCCATTGGATACAACAGTCTTACTGGACCAATCCCTTCAGTTTTGCGTATGCTCATAAATCTATCTTATCTGTAATTTTAAAGAAACTCACTAAGTGGTCAGATCCCTCCAACTCTAGGAAATTGTACTCAGCTGTGGTATATTTCCTTTTTCTCACAACGGTTTGAGTGGAAGAATTCCTTCTGAATTTGGGTTTCTGTGGGAATTAGAATGCTTGTATCTACAAACAAACAAATTCAAGAATTTCATTACTCCATTTCTCGGAAACCTCTCTTCACTGCAGATTTTATTTTTGGGGGACAAAAGATGGCCGGGAAGTGTACCACCTGAGTTGGGAAGCTTGAGAAACATTGCTAAACTGTCTATTTATGGTCCCAGTAATATTTCAGGTGTGATCCCATCATAAATAGGAAATTGCAGCAATCTTGAATAGTTGGACTTAGGAGCCAACAATAATCAGGGCTCCATCCTGAAATGTATATTTCAGCTTCCCCTGTCGACCTTAAGTCTACTTGTGAATAATATGAGCGGTGATATACCTGAAGCCATTGCAAATTTTAGTCAACTGAGCTCCCTAGTTCTGGGAATAATATAGTTCTCGGGTGTCATTCCTGAATCCATTACCAGATTGAATCAGTTAACCTGTTTAAATCCTGGTACAAATAGGTTAAAAATTAAACGGCATCATACCTCAGGGTATTGGTAATTTAAGTATTCTGGAAAACATTTATTTTGACAACTGTTTAATAGGTGGCATACCCCAAGGAATTGCTAATTTAACCCAGTTGATCCAGGTAAATTTGGGTGGAAACAATTTTGTTGGACGCATACCAGAAGAATCCATTACATAATTTACTCAATTGTCCTTCCTACATCTAGGTTCAAATATGCTCATCGGTGGCATACCAAAAGTCATTACAGAGCTGAGTAACTTGAACTTCTTACATCTAGGTTCCAACATGTTAGGTGGTAGCATACGTAAAGGCATTGGTAATTTGGAAAAGCTTCAAAATATCTACTTGGATACTAACAATCTCACAGGTACAATCCCTGAAGGTATTGGACAATGTGTGGAGCTGCAGCAGTTAGATTTGTTCGAAAACAAGTTGAATGGAACTACCCCTGATTCTATAGGGAACTGCAAGTCTTTGATGGATGACTCTTATGGATAACTTGATTCAGGTAGACTACCATCAATTTTAAAAAGGTGTACAAAATTGCAGATACTGAAGGTATCTGAAAACAACCTTAGTGGAGCTCTAGACATAGACTTTCTGGTGTCTATGAAAGTCATTTCTGCTTATTCTAATAATTTTTTTGGGATCATGCCTCAATTGTTGGCCATTTGTGCCCAACTTCAGCTACTGGATTTAAGCAAAAATGGATTAACAGGGGACCTTCCTCAATACATTGCATTTTTTAATGACTTGAGAGTTTTAAGGCTGGGTTCTTTGGTGTAATTTCTCAATGGATTACAAATCTCACACATTTTTCAAGTGTCGGATTTATCCAACAATAAATTTAGTGGAAGAATGCCATACAACCTTCAAAGACTAGAGGGGTTCAAAATTCTTGGGTCTTCCCAACTTAGCAGTAATACACTCTATGAGGATTTGAGGATTGTAATGAAAGGAATTGAATGTGCTTTAACATATGTGCTAGCTACAAATACCATATTTGACTTGTCTAGCAACAATCTTACAGAAGAAATAAACCCTTAAAGATTTCTTTCTCAAATAATGATCAAAGTTGGTAGAGAGATTTTCCATAGACAATGACAATCATTATTGCCATGTGTAAATGAAAAATAGTTATTTTTCTTTCACCTAGATATTGTGGAGTAAAAATCCCTCTCATCCCCATTGCATTCTACTCATCTAGTTTCCATTTAAAGATTTTGAAGTCCATAATAATTCTAAAGCCTTATACCGTAATTTGTGTTGAGTTTCACAATTATTGGTGTTTCGTTGCTGGATAAGTTACGTTACATGCAACAAAAAGATAATGAAAACGAAAGGTTAAAAAACTTACAGAAAAATCCCAAGAGAATTCTCCAACCCTTTGAAATTTACCTTCGTCATCTTTATCATGAAGGAAATGGGGCTCTGTGATGTACAATGCCAACTTTGTATTTAGTTCCGGAAAGAAAGATACCATATAAAGGAACGAATTTTTTTAGTGTACTTAGTTATACAAATCTAGATCATAAATGTATACAGTGGCTTTCAGATTTATTCGTTTGTTGTGTCATTATTTTGTTCAGATAATTAGGGTGGGAGAGACCAACAACGATTAATATAGCCGTGTTAGGAAACAATTGGGAGGATTGTAGCACTTTTCTCACCTACTCTGCTCATGCACGGCTAGATTGGACTGAAATGGCTTAAGGGAAAATTGTGGGGATTGTAGCACTGCACTTTGCTCATCTACTCTGCTTCTGCACTAGTATGAGCAAATTTTATGTGTCAGATTTGGGCACATCCCTGAAAAAGGGCATAGTTCCATAGTTTTTACTGAACGATTTCAAGCTTCCATTACTCAAAACAGAAGCAAGGGGAAATTTATTCCCATAATTGTAAAGGACATTAGAATAAATCCCCCCTCCTAAATGAGTGCACAGATCTGTCTCTAAATTTTCTCTAGGTTCCTGTAGGCAACGATTGAAAATACTGGACTTAATCTAGCTGAAGTTCGTGATATTAAATTTCTCAGTATCAAATATAAATCTGTAAAAAATGTTGTTGATTACCTTACGAATTAAGGGCCTGTGCACCATGAATTTTCCATAAATACGGTGCAATTTTTTTTCACACATTCTCTCTCTTGGGTCCTCAGAATCAAAGAGATCCATTAACCTCAGAACAAATGAATGATCAAATATCTCTTGGCCACTTTTGCATCAGTCTCAGAAGATGCTACGAACCTGAGGAGGAAATCATAGACCAACTGCAGATGTGACCAGGAAGGCTCCAAGACTGTCACCTCCTCTTCTTGATCAAGGCCTTCAATAGAAGGTGGTGTTGGTGTAGGTCTTGACGTCAGATTCCTAAACAAATTGGCAGAAACCATCTTAGCAATCTCCTCCATTGTTGTTTTATTGAGGTTGCAACCACCTGAAATGATGAAATCCACAAGGTCCAGCAGGTTTTGGTGTTTAATTTCCTTCTCTCTCGCATTTTTGTAAGGGTCAGTGAAATAAAAAAAACAACAAAAAATAGGCTCAATTTTTTTATGAGAAAATTTTATCTGTCAGAGCTGGGCACATCCCTGAAAAAGGGCAAAGGTTCATAGTTGTTACCGAAAGATTTCAAGCTTCCATTACTCAAGACAGGAGCAAGGGGAAATTTATTCCCATAATTGTAAAGGACGACATTCGAAGAAGTCCCCACTCCTACATCACTACTGTTATTCTGGTGGTCATATTTAGACTGTTTGCCAGGAAGTCTGCCTAGTATTCGCTTTGTCATAACTACTATTCCTTTAGGCCAAGAAATACCTGGATCTGCACAATGCTGGCATTCCCTTTCGCATTTATGTTTTCCTGTCAGTTTTGCCCATAATTTAGTCATAAATCTAGAAGAATTTTTAGAATGATAGAGGTTCATGTAGGTCACAGAACATGTGAATGGGACAGTCCAAATTTTCCAGCGCCACTCTTTTATAGATATCTAATGCTCTGTTTTTCTCCTCTGTATCAAATTACAGATTATATTTCTCTATCCTTTTTTGAACAGTTTTTCAGATTTTTGACTTTCTCTGTAAATATTTAGGTCACGAAGGTCAGCTGTTGATTTTTATTTACTGCCAGATTGGACTTATTTTGAACAGATCGGTATATATATCAGTTCTCCTTCTAAGTTGTGCAGATAGAACAGTTTTGATGTTTGGTGTCAGAGTGGTTTTTATCACAGACAGATTACTTTGGAGGTAGTACTACTCATGGCTTTGGCCATTGACAAATCGTTTTTTTTTGTTGTACTAAACTAGAAATGGACCTAAAACGTCTAGATTCACTATTTATAACCCCGATTAACTGAAATAAGATGGAATTTTGATGCGAACGAATAGCTTACTCGTGATAAAAGCGATCGCCAAAGAAGAAACCCCGGCCACCGCAAAAGAGACCTTGATCCTCGCCCGGCCACCACAAAAGAGACCTTGATCCTCGCGAGTTTGTCCAGGGGCAAGTCCAGCAAAATTATTCCCACCCCACCAAGCAAGAACATAAACCCCGATGAGATCCCTTCGATAATATATTGCCCGTTCACTCTTCCGGAGAGGAAGACCACCGGTTTTATGTTCCTGTGACAGGATCCTGTGCGCTGCCAAAGCCCGGTGGCTTGACGATGACATTGTAGACGAAGCCGGAGACAACGAAGAAATAGGTGGCCAAGACGAGGGAGAAGACAGTCATGCTTGAGTGTGGCGAAAAGGAGGGCACCTTCAGGTGCATGCGGGGTACTTTGAGAACACTGTAAGGAAGATTCGAGATGAGAAGCAAGGGATCCATTGAAGATAACAATGATAAGTCTTCGCTTGATGATGCCAAGCTCTGGTGATGAAAATTCATGACGACCAACCGAAGAAGTTTCGCTTTACCATTTATTGCCCCGACCCCCTTAATAAAGAATAATTGTGGGAATTTACCAGAAAAGCCCGTGCCAAAGCCGATGGCTCAACCTTGGACGAGTAGCCAGTGTTTTTGGATGCATTATAGCGACAGAACCCCTACGAGTAGTTGCCACACCAGTCTCTTGCGAGTAGAGGAACGTCTGTCGACATTTTTCCAGGGACGGGATTTTGCTCAGGATGGAATTTAGAATGGCCGAATTGAGATGAAGATTTAAGCAATTTGTCTTTTCCCTCGGTCACTTGGGTTTTTGGTGTGATCCTGAGGTATTAGTTACCAAGCGTTTTAGGTTGGGTTATCCGAAACAATGTTGGCCCGATAATGAATCCATAAAATATATAGAAAAAATTCATCATTCCAATAATGTAATACTGAATTTAATTAAGTTTTTCTTAAAAATTATGGAAGAAAATGAATTTTATTATGGGAAATAAATATGTTCCATACAAATTGAAAAAGTTTATTAGATATTTTCTATTTATTTAGTAGGTTTTAGGTTTTGTTTTGAAAAGTTTATCTCGATAGAGTTATGAGATACTTTCTATTTATTTAGTAGGTTTTAGGTTTTGTTTTGAAAAAGTTTATCTCGATAGAGTTATGAGATACATTCCATTTATTTAGTAGGTTTTAGGTTTTGTTTTTATTTAATTTAATTTGGAGACTCTCTTGAAAAGTTTATTGGAATTTTGTTCATATTATCACTTTCCACTAGAATTTTGGAGAAATCAGTTTCCATCTTAACTTTCACTTAATTTTGGATAAACTAATATCACTTTATTTCAACTAATATCATTGACATTGTTAATTCCAAATAAATGTTCTTGTGTACCTAAATTATCATTTAAGGGTTTAGTTTCCATGGTAGTGGTTCAAGCTTACATAGATGTCAGCTAACCCTAATAATATTATCTTGTAACAAGTTTATAAATTGATTCAATTGATCTCATTTTTATGTTAATAACTCAATCATCTAAATATTGGTGGTGATATTGAAAATGGGGTTGTTCTATAATTTTCATGAAACATGAGCCTAATATATATTCCACGTGGCTTTATTTTAACCTTATCTTGATGGTTATTTGAACAAAATATTTTGTCAAAAAAAAACCTACGTCTCCTTGTGGTGAACCCTATGAAAGTCGATGGTAAGGCCATAGAGACTCTTTTTGTATAATCACTAATGATAGGGAGTATACTTGTAAATAGAATATTAATATACTTGAGAGTTTAGAATTCATGGTTCTCCCACTATAGATGAGTTAAAAACCCTAAAACGTGTGTTCTAGTTTTGTTCCTTAGTCAAATATACATGGCCCTAGGCAACATATTTGTATTGCTAGTGACCCTTGTTGGTATTATATGGAATTCAATATTGTTAGCAAAACATCTTCCATAGGCCACAAAGTTTAATTTTTATTTGATTGTTGTTCATGTTGAAGTGTTTTTCTTTTTGTGACAGAAATGCAACGAAATCTTATTTTATGTTAAAGAGCCTTCATAAACTTTCTCATGGTATGATAGCACACTAATTTCTATGAACCTGCCCTTATAGATTATAATTCAAGTGCAAAGGATTTAGATAAAAGGGGGGTATTTATAGCAACTACTAGAATTATAGGGTGTTTCCCCTTGCAACATGAGTAAGGAGCCCCTTGGCCCTTTTGCCACCTAGTCAAACTATTCTTAATGTGGTGATAATAGGTCATGTCACATGGTCGATGGGAATATTTGTTAAAGGAAGGGACACAAACACAACTAGCCTCCTTCTTTAGTGAATAACAACAAATTCTTGAGTATTGTGTCGAGCATTTTTTTAGGCATTGAAGACTCCTAAGCCACGATCCTTTGGTTACTATTGGAGTCTATTCGAAGGGGTAAGGCACATAATTGAGTTGGCATGTTAGTGTAATACATAAACCCAATAGCTAGGTTCCAAGGTGTGCCAACGCATGCTAGGAACTGTTAGGGAGACAAAAGGGAGAACTAGGACAAATTAATGCATGGATTTGAATGAATAACAGTTTGTGACAGGAAGTGTCAGTGAGTTCCAGGTGTGTTAAGGAGGGAGTGAAAATGTATTTTAGGCATTACTTAGGAATGATAGAGTCCAGGGAAACATGCCAAGATGTGTCAGGTGTTAGGGTGTGTCAATGCATGCCAGGAAGTGTTTGGGAGTGCTAGGGAAACACAAGGGAGCACTAGTTTCAAATGCATGGAAATGAATGAATAAGAATGAGTATCAAGGAGTGTCGATGAGTTCTAGGTGTGCTAAGGAGGGAGTGACAAGGTATGCTAGGTAGTTCCTGTTGAAAAGTGTAACTAGGTCAGTCTTCATGTTGACTATGTAATTATGTAAAGTAGAAGACAAAGATAATAAAATGTATTTTGTACTTGCTTCATGGGTTTCATGAGCAAGAGTTTATTATAGGTTAGTGGACTTCTTCTTGATGTCCATCTAGGTTTTTATCTTCTAGATTCAAATGTAATATGTGTCATATGTATATGAAGCATCGAAATGCTCCAAGACCTAGTTCTTGAAACCGTGAATGAGTGGTCTCATTCAGTCCTCCAACATGCTACAAGTTAAACTATGAAGTCGGCCTCTAGTCGAATGATAAGTCGACCTACCAGCATAATTAGTGGTCAGCCCTAAAGAAGTAAGATTGTCTGTATATATACCATTGATCTACGGATAAAAGAAGGTAATATTAGCAGTCATCTCCAAAAAGGTAATGCGGTCGTCTCTACAAGAATTGTGGATCCTTTTGAAAAGGGCATAGCAAGGAATTATGGATCTATTTGAAATGGTACATCAAAGAAAAATGTGGATCACCCTGGGCATAACGCAGATACATCTGTGAATATATGACAGCAACAAAATTGAAAGTCTAACCCCCAAGGAGAGCTGGCCTCTAATGTAGCTCTGTCAGCATTTCTCTTGAATTAACTCAGTTCGTTTCTCAACTCTTTTATAATTTTATTTATCAATTTCAGAGAAATTGAAAAATAAATACTTTAAACAACTTGGACTATGTTCCTTCACACACACACACACATACACATATATATGTTGTCCTTGTATTCTAAATTCTTCTCATATAAATCATATGAAAGACAATTAAGTCATAACATAAGTCATTTTTGGTATTATGCCCAACGTCTTGTGACTCCGCAACATAACCCACGACAATCCTAAGTCCAACCATCGGGAATTTTAATGTATTAATTCGATAATACACGTTAATATATTTTATGCTTATATTAATACGCAACAACTCTTACAATGAAACACTTTGGCACGCCTTAGGTCCCGGGCCCACATACACAATCGACGGGTTGAATTAAATACACACGCCATACCTTAGATTATCCTCCAAGCTCTTTTGAGAGCGATCACTGTTCGATGAGCCAGCCTCCGATCGGACGGCATACGTCAATATCGGGCTGAGTCCACAGTCGATAGTTAACGCGCGATGGCACGTGATGAGGGCAGTATCTCCAAACCACTTAAGTTCACGTGTCAGCCTATGGCATAGATCGCGTTCGAATTGGAAATACAGCTTACCCCACAAAGGCGGTGCGATCAAACTGCTTCCGGCTTTTGAACAGTAGGTGATTGTAGGTTGAACCAGGGTTAACACCCTTCTTCCTATTCACTCCGATTCACTAAAATCAGGTTCGACTCTTGGACAACACTCTCAATTCACAATAAAACAAACTTATTTCTCTGTAAGCGGGGTTTTCACAACCAGGGCTTGCGGCAAACATCTTTACGAATTCATTCTCAGAGACAGTATGGGTACAATGTAAGTTTGTTACGAGGACTAATTACATCCGACTATGGCTTCTTCCTGGGATCTACTTCAATAGAGCCTATTCTAATAATCCAAGAGAAATCTACGATCAACAATGGACAAAGAGGCATGCGGAGATTACACGGCAATTTTATTCACAATTATACGCAGAATGGTGTTTCAACCGCCTCGCAATTAAACAAACTCCAACACAAAGACCAATTCAAAGACAATTAGATAATCAATGAACACTGTATTTTATTCAATAGTAAGCAATTGCTTGACACCAAATTTTATTGTGGAAATCTCCTCTCCTTCCATGCATCATTTTTTAGTAATTGTTTTTATTGTATTCTATAATCAAAATAGAGTGAGAGCTAATTCAATAATTTTATTTGTAAAATTAAATTATTTGAAATGATTCATTCGTAGGCCATTAAGGGGTGGACTTTCACTATTGCAAGATATTTTTTTTATTGCTTAGTTAACTTATTTCCTTGTGTACAAGGAAAATAAGCTTTTAGTCAATCAGAAACAATTCTAAATCTTATTATATGACCAAATTCAATTCTTTATTGCCAAAACATGTTCACGATCACGAGGTTTCAATATGGTTATGCTTGATGTCAATTCAATTTATCTATTTTAAAGAAAACCCACACTATCACCAAATTCAATTCTTTATTGCCAAAACATGTTCAGGACGAGGTTTCAATATGGTTATGCTTGATGTCAATTCAATTTATCTATTTTAAAGAAAACCCACACTATCACCAAATTTAATTCTTTAATGCCAAATCATGTTCTCGATGAGGTTTCAATATGGTTATGCTTAATTATGATCTAGGAGTCATAATGTTGAAGAATGTAACTAGGTTCGGTCTTCATTATTAATGTATTTGTCAAAATAAGTTATTATTATTCAACTTATTAAAGCATGGGTTTCATGCTTGGGTCGTATTTAGATTAAGGTCCCAATTGTGGACGTCTAGGTTAGTTGTTACAAATTTAAATTGATCCAATTTTTGGGCTTTTAAATCATGTAACATTAGGTTGTCAAAAGGATCCTCCATCAAGTCATCTTCTTCAAGGTCATCATCCTCAAAATCTACTTCAAATACAACCCTCATCTCAAGTGATACAAGTCATCAAAGTTGCATCCTTAAGTCGGCTTCAATCAAACTTCAAGTCGGCTCAAATCAAGACAAAACACTTCACACTGTCATGTCGGCTCAATAACTATGGCAAACAACTATATATACAAGGGTATAATTTTCATTTCTACCATAGAAGTTTGGAAATCTCTGAAGTTTCAGGGCACAGATACAGTTCGGATCATGATCACGGGTTCGGTGTTGGAGGATAAGGTCTCGAACATATTACGGAATTTTGGTAACCATTTATGTTATGAATCGGGTAACTTCCATGATATGATGTTGTAGCAAAACAATGCCTCGGTTTCAAACAGATCTACCATGGAATCAGTGCTATGTTATGATACTCAATTCAATGAATATGCTCGGTTATCTTAGTTATGGTGCTCAATGCTATGATGATGCTCGGTGATCTTAGTAATTAGGAATAATGAGTTAGTTGTTAAATGAGTTAGGGGTTGAGGGAATATTATGCATTTAGAGGTTAAGGGGTTAATATTATGCATCTAGAGGTTTATGGTTTAGGGGGTTAAATGGGTTAGGGGATTTAGCAGTTAAGGATTTTAGGGGTTAGGATTTAAGGGCTAATGGGGTTAGGTTTTAGGGGGGTAGATGGGTTAGGGGTCGGGAATTAGGGTTTAAGGGGTTAGGGGTTAAGGGTTTATAGGTTTAGGGTTTAGGGGGTTAAATGGGTTAGGGGTTAAGGGTTAAGGGTTAAGGGTTTAGAGGTTTATGGTTTAGGGGTTAAATGGGTTAGGGGTTTAGAGGTTTAGGGGGTTAAGTGGGTTAGGGGTTGGGAATTAGTTGTTACACAGTAATTTGTCACCGTCCCTACCATTCCCCGTCTCGCACAATGGAGGACCCATTTTGTGACCTGTGAACATTGTCATGCCTTGAAATCATCATCAATGCATTCCTCTAAACATGAGCTTCAATTGCCCTAAAGACATCTCCTTGCAAAAAATCATGAAAACATCTCCTTTTGCATTGGCGCGGGCAGACAGTTCATCACTCGCGCCAATGGGGAAAATCCTACAAAGAGGCCGCGCCAACTGGCGCTCTGTCCCAGAGCAGCAGTCGCGCCAGCCAATTTAAGGAGTGTTTTTTAAATAAATATGGCGGAAGTTGTGTTTCAACAAACTCAGGAACCATTGCCTATCTTGAGTTGGGAGGTTTGGCTGCGGGAGTTCCATGGAAGGGAAGTGGTTTGCCACCTCTCATGGAACCTTCCTTCATGATAGGGCCAATCCCACAATAATAGGGATCCCAACTCCCTCCTTCCCCATCTATAAAATCCTGCTCAATTCCATTGCAAGCTAGTCTTGAAGTGCCTAAGCTTTGAATCTCCATATTCCCAAGAGCCTTTGTGCTGTAAGAGCCCTCTTTCTTCCCTTAAGGCCGACTCAAGTAAGGAGAATATCGTCGAGAGACTCATGAGAGGTTTTCCATTTCCATGGCGAGCTTTGCGAGACGTGAACGACTGGAGACCCATCCGAAGGAGATCGCGACGTCAGAACGTTGGTTGTAATCTTTCTTCGATTGTTATTTAATGAATGATTACGATTATGGTTCCACTCTGTTTTCCATTATGTTAATATGAGTAATATCCTTTCTGACTGATATTTAGTTATGTATGCCGGATTTTATGCTTGTATCTGTTTGTTTCTTGCATGTGCAGGTGTCCATCCGCGGAGATCGTGGGGGGATCGTGATCTGCCGAGGCTGAGGAACGGGAACGCTTTCTTCTTCAGATCATAGCATTGGATTCCAGGTAGGCTTCCATCTTTATTCTTTTCATTCGTAACTAGGAGCTTGTGTCGTAACATTTTTTGATTGTTGCTAGACCCCTGCTGGGCTAGTAGGGATCGCCTCTGTCCGCAGAGGGGATTTACCTCCTCAACATTAGTGTTTAAGGGGTTAGGGGTTAAGATGATAGTTTCATTTGTCTCTGTTTGCGCATAATAGTTGCTTATTATTTGCGTCTAAATGTAACAATTTTGTAAGTATTGTTGCTTGTTGCCATGTATTCTTTATTTATTAATTTATAGTATTTGTTAGCCATTGCTTTAAATTTCTTTATTTATTTGTTAGCAGGGGCAGCGCAAAGGCAGCAAGAGCCACGCAGGGCTGACGCAGGCCTAGTCAAGGCAGCGCAGGGGCAATGTAAGCCATTCAGGTGTGACGCAGGCCCTTACTGAGCAGCGCAGAGGCGGACATAAAAGGATTCAGAGCAGCGTATTATTGCCATTTTTATTTCTATGTTGGGTGAAGCAAATTTGGTGCCCGGGATTGTTGTACTTAGATTCAACATAATAATGAAAACCCTCCAGAGCTAGCTGCATCGGTTTTCCCACATTTGGTTTTTTCTAGGGATAGTTTTCCAGAAAAATCGTGTGTCACTTTGTCTATGAGCATGTTATTCAGTATTTGATCTGTATGTGTAGGTTGCTAGTTGTATTTACTATTTACTTCACTAAGTTATTGAATATTTCAGAAATTAACTTGTAACTTAATTCAAGTAGGAGAATTAAATCAAGATACTACAATAGGGTTTCTTAGATTAAGAAATTTTCACATTCCCTAGGTCTAGCCCCATTAGGTCACCTAGGGCAACAATTTCCCAGGAATCTAGCTAGAGGAAAACTTCTATCTCCTAGAGGAAGTTGCGTTGCTGGGTGCCCTCACTCTCCTCAGAACTTGGGCCAATTCCGATGATGGAATCTCCAGATACCTCAAGCCCTAGCTCTAGGATCAAGTTTTGCCTAGGTGTTCCCAAGGATAGAACCTAGTAGGATCAATTTGACCTATCAAAGTAAAAACACTTGTCTGATCCTTTCCCATCACCTTGTACAAGATAGGAACATCATTGGTTGCTAAATTCCATCCTTGAACCTGGGCTGGGTCCACTTGGCCCCGTGTGGTCCCATTTGGTGTCAAAGGCTTTTCATCAAGGACCATTTGGGAATCCAAGTTCCCAAAGGATTTTAGGGATTGATAACTTCCTTCATAAGTCTTATTCTTCTCCCTCAACCCTCCAATCCCCCTCCTCTCTCCCTAGAAGATAATTCCCTTGCTTAAAAGGAAAGCAAGTCCCACTCTTTATTTTATCTTAGGGAAAGGGTTTCGAGGGTCACTTCCCACCTATTCATTGACCTATACTCTACAAGTGACTTCCTAAACTACCGAGACTCCACCCATCGGTGAAAGTCCATGAAGAGCAAGGAGCCTTAGCTGTGGTGACAATGGGCTAAGCCTCCATCGTTTCCCTTGTCCTAGCAGTTGCCCTTTTAGGAACCCCTTTTAGATCCACTACTCGTTTGAGTGGTAACAAGTTGTTCACAATTCCATTTGTGAAAAACTCTCTGGCATGCCCACTTTTTCCATACTACAGCTCCAAGATGAGAAGTCCAAGGCTATGGAGGTTGCCCTTCTTCTCACTGAATCAATCCTCTACAATATAGTGAACTAGGGCTAGTTAGTTGGCCCACTTGACTGTTACTTTAGTCCTTCAAAGTCTGCACATCCTTAGGCCCTATACACCTTCCCTTCTACCAATTTTGTTGTCCTTCACCATAATAAGAATCAGGGCTCTTCTTTGACAGTAACCTAACAACCCTCCAACTATACTTGGCCTACCATCAATCTACCCAACCACAGTCAATTCTTTTTACTGATCTAAGGCCCACAATATTGTCTTCATCTAGGGCTCTTCAAATCTACCACCTAACAATGGTTTGATTCCTCTCAAGATCATTGTTCTTGTGTATCGACAATTATATCTTTGTTGTCCAATCTATGAACAAATATGAACTACTCCTCTTATCATACTTCTAACAATCTGTAGATGACTAAACTAGGGTAAAAAATCAGCCACTAACAGTCCATTTACTAATTTTTTATAGGTTTCTTCAGATCTTTATCTAAAACTTTATGGAAAGTCCACCAAAATCAACTCCTCTACATGTCAATCCATTCTTCATATGGCACATTTCTTCTGCATGCTCAATCTTCTGCTCAGGTTCCACCCTCCTTTGGATATGTTGTCTCCACACATACTGAATCTTCAAACCATCTTCCAGATCTGCGGTCTTTATTGCAGAAATAAAACTCGCTCTAAGGGTCACAACCCATCTTCTTCTACGCAAATTTGTCACAGTCTTAAGGTCATACCTTATGAACTAAACATGCTAGGAAACTGTCCTAACTAGGGCATTATATTTATGTACTTCTAATTGTTGTAGAACAAACCCTATCCACACATAGAAGAAACACGACTCTTGCCTCCATAAGAGACTCAACCTAGCTCATATGGATCCACAGATTCTAGGCATTTCTTTGACTGAATCTTGACATGAACTTCAGATCTCAATGTCAACCCTCAACTAGGGTTAACTCAGTCAATATTACGCTTGCGTCAACTTCTGTTATGGCTCTAAATTACAGTGCAAGCCCTCCTCCATTTATGTTGGTCTTTATCACAGACCTTACGGCATACTAACAACCACAAGGAAATATGGTTTCAACCCTCTCTTCTATTTCATGTAGAAAATCTAACCAACGAGATTCAATCTGATCTTGTAATCATGTACTAAACAATATACTGAATCCTTCCTACAATTTGTGTAAACAAAACACAATCGCACAATCACATATAAGTAAGAGAAAAAAGTTATCAATCACACAACACAAGATGTATCTGGGGAAGCAACTACTCAAAACCCTCTATCTCTATTTTGTATTAAGTCAAGGAATCATGAAACAACACAATGCTTAATCTCTCTTGAGATTCTCCAGCACTCTGCCAATTGTCTCATGCTGATCTAGGAAAAATCGGTCTAGTACCTAGCCAATTCTCAGCCTTCCTTTAGCTTGCCTTGCTCACACAATTCCTATGGAATTATCTCCATATTAATTAGGAAAATCAACCTTCCTTGATTGTGCAATCCATCATGGCATCCCAATGACTTTATAATTGCACATGGGAAATTTTCTATAAATAAAATTGATAGTTATGTTCCTATGAACTGTGTTACAATAAGGATCAAGGGTCTTTTTATTATTTAAAATAAGATAAAACCCTAAACAACCAAAACCCTATCCTGAGGAGATGTAACACCAAGAGTTTGTGGGCCCCGTTGGGGTTAGTTGGGCAGCCAACTTCTCAAGGTCGTAACTTGGTCATATGATCTTCGTTTGACGCACATGATACCTCGTTAGAAAGATCTCTCAGAGGACTACAACTACTAATATGATTTCTATGAAATCACCAAACCTTTCATGCCCAAAAATCATTGTTTGGGGCCTCAAAATGGCTTCGAAAGTTCAGGACCTGAAAAACAAACAAAAATAGTAAATTGTGCTATAATTAAGGAAACTAAAAAACTGAAAGAGACAATGGTAAGGGCCCAAGTGGAATAGGCGAGTGGCCACCAATATCCACCTTGATCACCTTAAATCGAATTTCTTGAGCTAACTCAATCATCATGACTTAGTTAACTGACACAAGTTGTTATGAGATGAAATTACAATTTATTGTCCAATTTATTTAAGGGAAAAATAAATTAGACGCCTCACATTCCTCACTCCTGGTACATCAAAATTCCTCACCAGTGTGCATGAATTTTTTTTTTGTCCTTTCTAGTCACCAATTTCACTGTTTCTTGTTGCAAATTTCAACACTCCCTCTAAAAAAGAAAGGAATTCAATCTATCCCCATCCGATACCTTTGGAATGTTCTGCATGCTACACTTCTCTAGTGTTGTTTGCACCTGCAAATCCTGAAACTGAATAGCCTCTGAACAACTGAATCAGTATAATGCATCTGTCATCAGAGTCTTCTGACTGCTGCTAGCTACTACACCTGTGTAGTAATGGATTCTCTGCACTGCTACTGACATCTGCATCCGTGCCCTTTGAACTGTTGCTAACTCTATTTGTGCTCTAGTATTTGACATCTATCACTCTGATTTTTGTCTTGCTGACATCTGACTACATCAATCTAACTGATCCTTCCTACTACTGTTGTATTGTGGGCTCCTCGTAGCCAGGTTTGATCCATGAGACACGCCATCTCAATGGACCTTGCCCAAATTTCTTATCTTGGGATTATGTCTACAAATAACCCCACCATACACCTCGAGGTATGGCTGCTCCCTCTTCCCATCTGGCTCGAAATCTCCCACTCATGGAGGTCTCTGCTTGAGTGGACACTTCCACTTGGTCTCCTCTCTGCTTCTCCAATTGTGGCAACTACTCCACAACCTTCTGAGACTGCTTCTCATGAGGATGCATGTTGAGAGGTAATTTATGCTCCCTCTAAACCACCAAGTCTCTGACTTCTGCCTTTGTCTTCAAAGCTTTGCATGCATCTAGTAACTCAAGTGCATATAGGTTTTTGACTCGCGCACAGTGTAATTGTCTCGAAGTTACAAGAAGTTTCTAAAAAAGAGTTGATTTTAAATCGATGATATCTCCCTCATCCGAGCTCTGATTTGACCGATTTTTTTTCCATTTGGGTAGATTTTTGCAAGGAATCCAAATATTCTATTTGTTTTCAAAAATTTTACACCAAAATCTTCAGATATTCTCTACAAACTCGCTGCCCAAAAAATTCCTGCTTTGATACCATGTAGAAAATATAACCAACAAGATTCAATCTGATCCTGTAATCTTCTAAAACAAGATATTGAATCCTTCCTACAATTTACGGAAACAAAAATCGATCGCACAATCACATATAAGTAAGAGAAATAAATTATCAATCACACAACAACATGATGTATTTGGGGAAAGCAACTAATCAAAACCCCTCTATCTCTATTGTGTATTAAGTAAAGGAATCATGAAAAAATACAATGCTTAATCTCTCATGAGATTCTCCAGCACTCTGTCAATTGTCTCCTGTTGATCTAGGCAAACTCGGTCTAGTACTTAGCCAATTCTCATCCTTACTTTAGCTTGCCTTGCTGATGCAATTCATAGGGAATTAACTCCTTATTAATTAGGAAAATCATTCTTCCTTGATTGTGCAATCCATCATGGCATCCCAATTACTTTATAATTGCACATGGGAAATTTTCTCTGAATACAACTGATATTTATGTTCCCTTTAACCTCTATCTCAACTGGGTATTCCTTGAAACTGACATGCATGCAACTATTAATAGCGAATTATCAGTTATCTGATTGATCACTCATTGTGAATTAAATCTAATTTAATTCACTGGACCTCTCACTAGCTCATCACTCAGTTAGAACTAGTTAAATTGATTTTAACTCATTTAATTGAGTTAATTACACCTGCAACCCACTAATGCATCAACTTCAACTGGACCCCAAAATATTAGAATCCCTCTAGATGCCTCATATTAGACCCTCAACTCGAATTTCTTGAGCTAACTTGGTCATCATGACTTAATTAACTGACACAAGTTGTTATGAGATGAAATTACAATTTATTGTCCAATTTATTTAAGGTAAAAATAAATTAGACACCCCACATTCCTCACTCCTGGTGCATCAAAATTCCTCACCAGTGTGGGTGCATTTTTTTTTGTCCTTTTTGGTTTCCAATCTCACTGTTTCTTGTTGCAAATTCCAACATTTCAAAATTTGATGTGGCCTTCACACAATGACACCATTGAAATCACATGCCCATATTCTCATGAGAAACCTCTCTTAAGCTTGATCTGCTAGAAGAGAACCAACAATATGCCATCCTACTTCCTAGCGCAAATCGACCATTAGGGTATGCAACGTTCTTCTGAACCCTCACATGATGATATTACTCTTAGAGGATGATCATGACCTCCCTTTAGCAACCCTTACTCGGCCCTCGTACTCGACCTACTTTAGGACTGCAACTCTCTTCACCCCCTTAATGTGCCAGATAGTGGGAATACATGTCAAACATGCTAAGATGTACCAAGTGATAAGGCATGCCAAGATGTGCAAGGGTGTGTCAATGCGTGTCAGGGACTGTCAAGACAAAAAAAGGGAGAAAAAAGTTAAACTACAAGGAAATGAACATATAAGAGGGTTAATAAGTCATCAATTTACCTTTTCCAGGAGTGGCATGCTAGGCACACTAACACTAGGCGGCAATAGGTGCCAAGTGCAAAGTCTTAGTGCATTCTAAGTGCCAAATATTCCTTTGTTGCTTCTCATCTACTTTCCAACAATTGATCATCACAAATAAATTTAATATTAAACCATGCTAAATCATACCAAGGCATCTCAACATATTCCATACATGCTAAGACTTTCCAAGCGCCAACACGTGCCAAGTGCCAATATGTGTCAGGGACTAGTGTTATGCATGTTATGAAGTGGAAGGGAATGTTGAAGAGTGCTAAGGTGTGCTATAGAGTGATAATGCATGTTGATGAGTGTTAAGGAGTACTAGGAAAAAACATTAACGGAGAAGTACTAGGTAAAAATTCATGGAAGTTAATGAATACGAGGAACGTGTATTGCCAGAGACTAGTGTTAATGGTCAGTGTTAGTTTTCATGCCAAGGAGGGAGTGACAAGGTATGCTAAGCATTGGTAAGGCATGCTAGGGAATATAGGCATGTTAAGAATTCCCAAAGTGTGTTTGGGAGTTCCAGGGTGTGCTAATTATATCATGTGCCAATTAATAGTGCCAAGATATGCCAATACATACTAGGTGTTAAGGATGTGGCGCAGGGTGCTAGGGTATGTCAATATGTGTCAAGGCAACAAAAGGAAGAACCAATAAGAGGGTTAATAAGTCATGACTTTATCTTTTTGAAAAGGGGCATGCTAGGCATACTAATAATAGGTCCCAATACATGCCAAGTGGCATTGTGTGCCAAGTGCTAATGTATGTCAATGCATTCAAGGTGTTCCAGGGCATGCTAGGGACTATATGCAGCATGCCAACACATGCTAGGAGAGTTCCATGTTGTGCTAGCACATGCCACCATGTGCTTGGGCGTTAGTGTCATCACAAGATGTTCTAGGTACAAAGATGTTCCAAGACATGTGGGGTGCTAAGAAATGTTAGTGTGTGCCAAAGCATTAATTTAAGGTGTACCCAGATTGTTGAGGATTGTTAGGTCTTTCTCATTAATAGAATTGTCAGAGCTCGATTATGTATTAAATAATATATTTCCTACACACAACAGAAGAACTTTATCTAAATCGAATTTTATAGATAATAAACTTAATAGATATGAATCATGTGTTGACTCATAGGAAATCTCTATTCGACTAGTCATTACTTGAGGGAAATGATACATGCTTATTAATTCTTAAAAAATTGACTAACCCTAACCACTATGGCCTTGGACATATTATAAAAAATTCTCCACAATAATGGTATTAAATTGTTATCTTTTGACAAAAAATATATTAATAGGCACATAACGTCATCAAAAACTCATTGGAATGATCAATGATGACAGACATTTTTTGATCGTCACCAAAAGTAACAAAAAGAACATTGGTGAGGGTCATTAAAAGTTCGTCACTAGAAGTGTCACCAAAGAGAGAATTAGTGATGGGCCTTTAACGACCCTCACCAAAAGTGAAATATCTTTGGTGACGGACCATAAAGGACCATCACTATATACACTTACAGTGACGGTTTTTAGTGATCAATGATGACGGACATTTTTTGACCGTCACCAAAAGTAACAAAAAGAGAATTGGTGAGGGTCATTAAAAGCTCGTCATTAGAAGTGTCACCAAAGAGACAATTAGTGATGGGCCTTTAATGACCCTCACCAAAAGTTTGATTGAAAATGTCTTTGGTGACGGACCATAAAGGACCATCACTATATACCCTTACAGTGACGGTTTTTAGTGATCAATGATGATGGACATTTTTTGACCATCACCAAAAGTAACAAAAAGAGCATTGGTGAGGGTCTTTAAAAGTTCGTCACTAGAAGTGTCACCAAAGAGAGAATTAGTGATGGGCCTTTAACGACCCTCACCAAAAGTGTCATTGAAAATGTCTTTGGTGACGGACCATAAAGATCCATCACTATATACACTTATAGTGATGGTTTTTTAATGACCGTCACCATATGTGACATTGGTGACGGACCTTAAAGGTCCGTCACAAGCATGACCCTCACCAATGTGCTTTTTTCTTGTAGTGCGAACATGGAAAGACATCATTTGATTACCAGTTGTTACACAACAATTTGTCACCATCCCTGCAATTCCCCATCCCGCACATTGGAGGGCTTATTTTGTGACTTGTGAGTAGTGTCATGATCTGAAAAAACTTTCATGACATTCCCCTAGACATGAAATTTCATTCCTCTGAAGAGAAATCCTTGTGAAAAACCCTAAAAATAGCCTTTTTATCCTTGGCGCGACTACTCAGTGTCATACCCGCGCCAATGGGGGAAATCCTCCAAAGAGGGTGCGCCAACTGGCGCACTGTCTCAGTATTGTACCCGCGGCAGGCTTAATAAGGAGTGTTTTTAAAAAATAAATGGTGGAAGATTGACTCCAACAAATTCCTGAACTGGACTCTAAATTGAGTTGGGACGTTTGGCTTCGGTTCTCCATGTAGAGGAAGTAGTTTTCGACCTTTCATGGAAGCTTCCTTGAGGATAGGGCCAATCCCATGATTGTAGGGATCCCAACTCCCCTTCCACCATCTATATAAGCTTGCCATTTCCCTTTGCAAGCTAGTCTCCAAGAGCCTTCAAAGCCTAAAGAATGCTGCAATAGTCCTCATAGAGCCAAATCAATAGCAAGGAGATTGACGATCGAAGAGAGAGGCTTATCCCCATTCCTGACGAGCTTTACCGAGACGTATTCCGCTGATAACCCGCCGAAGGAAGGTTCAGCATCAGAGCTAGGTTGTATTTTCCTTTGTATGATTAATGATAAGCGACTATTGGTTATGGTTCCACTCATTTTTTTCATTATGATCATGAGTTGTGTCCTCTCTGACTAACACATAATTGCATATCTATCAGGTTTTACGCTTTTGTTTGTCGTGTTTCTCGTGTGTGCAGGTGTTCGATCACAGCAAGAGAGAGGATTGTGATCTGCTAGAGCGAGGAAATGGGAGCATCATCTCCTCTACAAATGACAGCATTAGACTTGAGGTAGGCCTTCTTCGCAATTTGGTTTATTGAAATTAGGAACTTGCGCCATAGTGTGTTTTGATTATTGCTAGACCCGATCTGGGCTATTAGGGATCACCTCTGTCTGCAGAGGGGATTTACCTCTACAAAAAATTGGCGACTCCACTGGGGAGTTAGCTTGTTGTTTGCTTTATAAACTACAGACGGAGCCTGAAGTTAGCCAGATAGCCTTCGAAACGCTATTGCTAAAGTAGCGAAAGTATATGAATCTTTTGCTTGAAACAATGCGGTCTCATTTATGGTAAGACACTTGGAGTATTGTCTCGTCTTTCGGTCGATTCTTGACTTTGCTTGCTTGATCAGCTCTTTTAGCTAGCTCTTTTCATGTCTTTGAATTTTGGTTTGAGCTTCACCATCACTGGTCTTCATCTTGGATTTCTCTTTCTTATTTTTTTCATAGCAAACTTGATTGGCACGCTTACTAGCCTGACAGTCATGCCAATTTGCGCTAGTTGCTAGTTTACTACCCACGCCAATCCTGTTATGGTGCTAGTTTCAACCTGAAAGTCGCGCCAATGCTGTGAGGTGCTAGGGTTTGCTTGGTTTTGAGATTTCTAAGCTTGATCTGTGGTTTTGGTTTCATTTCTTCGACTGCCTGAGTGTTCTGGAGCATTTTTTGACTGACTGTGACCTTCATCCTTTGGTTTTTTTCCCGTTTCTATTGATTTTACACTCTAGCCCTAGGGCATCTAGGTGCTATTGTGTGTTGAGCCTCCCTTGGGAGTTTGTGGTTTCTGTCTGTTTAGTCAACTTTGTGATTTCTTCTCTGCATTCGTTTGGTGGTTTTCTATCGTTTTATTGCGTTATTTGAGTGATTGGCTTCTTCTTCATTCGAATTCCGCCTTGTCTCGCTTTGGGCCTAGATTACATGGTTCATTTGAGTCTTTGGGTGTCTTTTGATTTGAGGGACTTTTTGTCAATTTGAGGTCTGATTGTGTGCTTGCATTGAGTGAAATTTGATCGTTTCTTCTCTTTTTCTATCACTTCTCAAGTTTCTTGTCTCATTAGTTTTCATTTTGTTTAGTGCTTTTTTCTCTTAAACATTGAAAATAAAAAAAAATCTCTTTTGCTTTGGATTAGTTAGTGTGAATTAAATATTTTCGGTGTTATTAGTGATTAGTAACTTTGAAAGAAAAGCTTTTAGTTTCCATTAGCTGCATTAGAGATATCACTGGTTATTGTCTGATCATTTTGTTATTGTGTGAAAAGCTCTTAACTCTCGTAATTAGCTTTCATCGAATGAAATGATATAATGTGGCATGTAGTGTGCATTTAGGAGATTTTGAGACATAACACTCGCTAAGGCCTGAGAACTGAGACATAATTGAAGATAAGCATTAAAATTTATTCAATTTATACTCAGGCAGCATTGAAACATTAACGAAATATTTAGAGGTCTAGGCTAGAGACATGTTCTGGTGTCTTTAAACCTAGTAGCTATCGTTCGCCTCTTGGCTTTAGACAGCACTAGTACGGACTTGTGCTCCCCGTACCGTCGCATATATAAGGGAGACCCCACTAGGTTTACATCCTTTATCCATAGGAAGCTAAGTCTGTAGCCTAACCACCTTGATACATAGGACACTTAGCATTCGGAAATTGCCTACACGTACGTTAAGTCCTTGGTTGATTTCTCTTTCATTTTTGAAACCAAGGTGTATATTTGCGGTTCATGGTTATTTGGTACACCTCCTAGGTGCAGGTAGTCATTTTGATCTTTTACGATTCATTAAATTTGAAAGGATCTCCATTGTCCTTTCACGCTTGCTTCAAAACTGAAAGAGATAGAGTCATCTTTCATCTGTTTCTCGACTCTTAAAACATGAAACGGTGAAGTTTCTAAGTTTCAATGTGGTAAAATAAATCACATGCGATCACACGCCCTATTAGAATTTTCTTGTTGGCCGTTTGATTGTGTGCCTTGGTTTTTAGCCCGTGTGCGGTTTTGAGTTGTTGATGGCAACTTTTCTCGAGTTCACCAACCAAGGAATCCCCTCCGATGGGAATCCTGGTCATTTTCCTCCTTTTGGAAACGTTGGTGCTCCTTACATGGCAACGTTGTCCCTTCTTGGGTTAACTGTTGGGTTCCATGTTTGGTTATTCTCAACCTCTATGGTTCCGAATGTCTCGGCTACTGTTCAATCAGTTCCTCTGCTTGAGCAACATCATGTTGATTCCAAGGTGGATCTCTCCCCTTCTTCACCTGTTTCTGCATCTTCATCTTCTACTTCGCCTAGTGAAATTCTGGATTCGAGTAACCAGGTGGCTAAGAAGAAGAAGAAGAAGACAAAGAAGAAGAAGTCTGATAAACGAGAGGCTAAGGCTACAACTACTGCTTCTAAAACACCTCCTCTTGATAAACCTCCCAACCCTCCACGGAAAGTCAAGTTCCCTTGCATCAGTGGCCACAAGAAACCATCTTCTTGAGATTGTCCTGGCATTTAAGGTACTCGAAGTATGGTCCGATGGTCTGCAATTTGCCTTTGGCTTCTAGGAGTCGGAGTTGGGGTCACATCTTGACTATTCTTTATTGGAAGCTCTAAGAAGCAGGGTAATATTACCAATCCTTGTAAGTTGTGTGGGGGGCACCATGCCATTCACCTTTGTCCGTATATGGATGAAGCCAAGTGAGTTTTGGACAACTCAGCTGTTTCTGCACCATGCCTCCCAGTTGGTTATAAACGGCTTTCTTTGAGTCCTCCGCCAGTTGATCCTACGATTGGTCAAGATTCATCCTTGGTCGATCCCGCTCCCCCAGAAATTCAAATTCAGGAATTCGTTCCTAACCAACCATTGGTCGTGGGATCAGTTGAGCTAGCCCCGTCTGCGGTGCACTAGGTCTTTTCTGTTGGGAGTGGACCTCACATCCCTCAAGTTCTTCTTGTTTCTTCAGATTCTTCAGACTTGGAGAAGGATTCTCCTGTCCCTATACCTTAAGAAGCTGCTCCTCCGCCTCCCATGATGGAGGTCCCAGAGGATACTCCTCCCGCCTTCCAGATGGAGGTTGTGGAGGATGCTCCTTATTCTTCCGTAACACTAAGGGAATACCATCTCGGTTCGATGGTATCCCCTCCAAGTAGTTTGGTCGCTTCCTTTGATTGGAATCGATTTGCAGGATCCCGCCTTCCGTCTTATGTGCCTTTTGAGATAACGGTATAGGCCTTTGATGGAAATGATGCAGTAGTACCCATCACCAAAACAGGCGAGAAAGGCGTGTACGTACTATTTTGTCTTCAACTACTTGGCAAGCTTTTGGTCCTCCACTGCTTATTCCTGTTACCCAGAATCTGTGGCCTTTTAACAGAGGAACTAGTCAACTATTAGGGATCCTTCCCAAATTTCCTGTTACTTTGTGAAGGAAAATCGTCCATATAGACGTGATGGTTGTTCTAGGCCCCTTGTATTTCAATTTTCTCTTGGGGCGTGACTATACTTATGTCATGGGGGCAGCTGTCTCTTCTCTCTTTCGTGTGATTTATTTTCCCTTGAAGGACGGATCGTGACGGGTCGATCGACTTTAGTTCTTTGGTCTGATGTGAAGGCGACGCCATCATCCTTCACCTTGAAGTCAACTGTAAGCTGCAATACTGTTACTCAGTGATAGTGTTGTTGTGCATCAGGTGCTGGGGGCATTGGGTCCTGATTTCCGAGATGTTTTCCTTCCATCAGGAGTGGAACTCTTGGAAGCGATGACTTCTTGTTCATTATGATGAGGTCAGATGGAGCACAGTTCATTTTCTTGTGTCAAGCTCCTTAAAAAATGAAACAAGCAGGTCGGAGCATGGTTCTTTTCCTATGTTAAGCTCCTTAAAAAACGAAACAAGGTCTGTTGGAGCAGAGTTCCTTATCTTGTGTCAAGCTCCTTAAAAAATGAAACAAGCTCTTCGGAGCAGAGTTCCTTGTCTTGTGCCAAGCTTCTTAAACCATGAAACAAGGTGTCCTAAGGATAGTTCTTTTAATGTTTCAACCTCGTTAAAACAATGAAACCATTCCCATTTTAATTCGAGTCTTTGATAAGTTCTCGTAAAAGCCCAGTTGAGTCTTTCTCTTGATCTCATAAATTGAACCTTCAGTCTATCTACCTTTCATATGGACTGAAGCTTGGGGGGCATGCACCTCGAATTGAGTCACCATGCTGGGGGGCATGCTTAATTTTTTAAGCATAGTTTGTTTCCGTTTTAAGCTTGTGTAAAAATGAAACCGGTTTCAAGCATAGTTTATCTTTGTTTCAAGCTTGTGTAAAAATGAAACCAACTTCAAGCAGAGTTTCTTGATTTCAAGCTTGTGTAAAAATGAAACCTTTCCCATTTTACCTCTTTTGATTGCCATTTTATCAGCCTGTGTTGCCAGATGAGCCTTGGTTTCTCACTCCATCGTCACTATCTGCTTGGCCAATCATATGCCTTCACTTGGATGTTTTACCCGTTCCTGAGGAACCGCTGCGATGAGTGGTCTTGTTAGCCAGCCTCTTGACCTTTATCTTGTTTTGAGCAGTTCCACGATTACTGGAACCATTTGCTACCCTTTATACCACTCGTTCCTCTAGGAGGAGTCATCTTTCAGCTCTTTTACGACTCCCAAAGCCTTGAAAATATTGTCGAGTCACTTGTCGTTTTGATCCCGTTAAAGTGGCCATGAAGCAGGAAATCTACCGACGCTACGTTTACCCCTTGGGTGAGATACATTATTTATGAAAAAGGAATGCCTAGCCTATCGCGACTAGGAGGTTTTGAGACATAGTTTTCTGCAACACCGAAAGATTACGAACTATTTATGAAGAAGACGTTGGAGTTTGCTTTTACTGTATCTTTTCAAACTCTCTAAACATGAAAAGACGCTGAGTTCTTCCTTTGTCAGACTTGTTAAACCCTGATGACATTGGATTCAGTCGTAATGATGCTATTAGAGTTCCTCCTTCCTAGGGCTCATTAAATGTACTAGGATGGATTCGTCCGAAGGAAGAACTTATATGACAAGCATATGGTATCCTCTTCAAGCTTGTGTAAAAATAAAGAGGTGCTCGCCAGAAATGGCAGGGAAAATGGAACCAACATCATTGTCGTGTCGGCAATATGTCGCTCTTGAACATGGCACTTGTCTGCATTCGTGTTGGGTTGGGGAAATATCATCTCATTTGTTCACTTGCCTCCGTGGGTTTGGGTGATCCTTTTGACCTCTCATCTGCTCTTTTCCTCGTCATCATGACCCCAGATATTTTGATGTCATATACTGCCAAATCCACTGTTGTGTCGCCTATATGTTCAAGAGAAGTTGACATCTGCAAGTATCAACCTTCCTCTAATTCTCATCTGATCTTGATTCACAAAGACATTATGTTCCTCTGTCTCATGTCAATGATGTGGGAAACACTATGGCCCGCCTTCGATCAAGGTCACTTCTTGTCAACTTCAGCTCATTATCCAGGAAGCTGATCTAGAGACTCCATTCTGGTACCTTGGAGCCTGCATGCCTCAATGGCAGGTTCTTCGCGTTTGACGTGAGGTTTTCATCATTGGCCTCTGATCGAGTGATTCTATGGGTGTTCGATGCTAGCTCATTGATTCACATGCAGTAGATTGTACCTGTAGTACCTTGAGGACCATTTTCATTATTGGTGGTACCTCTTACGTCTGTTAACAACTTTCATCATTGGCTGGTAATCAGACGATGTTCTTGCATGGCGGACTTCATCTCACTTATTACGCATGCTTGAACTTGTACCTTGTTCGGGTCGAGATGGAGCGCAAGACTTCTGGATTTTTGTCTTTTGTTGGAATCAGTACACGATTTTGTGGATTATTATGATTAGTTACGTGACTCGTTCATTGTATGGCTGCGAACGACCATACACGAGTCTATTATTGATCCTCACTGGATGGCTACATCCATACCTTGGATACGGATTATAGCATACTGCGGTATGGATAGGTTGCGCCCATGCCACATATATCATGTATTTGAGATACGGTTGTACTTCTCTATGCGGGTTTTCTAATGGCTTGATGTTTTTTAGTTGGACACGTTCTCATAAATCATTTTTCACCCCCTCTCTCTCTCTCGGGCCTCATGCTTTAGGGGGCATCTGTTACACAGTAATTTTTCACCGTCCCTACAATCCCCCGTCCCGCACATTGGAGGGCTTATTCCGTGACCTGTGAATAGTGACATGACCTGAAACCACTTTCATGGCATCCCCCTGAACAAAGACATTCATTCCCCTGAAGACAATTCCTTGTGAAAAACCCTAAAAATAGCCTTTTTATCCTTGGTGTGGCTAGTTAGTGTTATACCCGCGCCAATGGGGAAAATCCTCCAAAGAGGGCGCGCCAACTGGCGCATTGTCTCAGTGTTGTACCTGCACCAGGCTTATTAAGGAGTGTTTTTTAAAAATAAATGGCGGAAGATTGACTCCAACCAATTCCTGAACTGGTCTCTAAATCGAGTTGGGAGGTTTGGCTCCGGATCTCCATGTAGGGGAAGTAGTTTTCCACCTCTCATGGAAGCTTCCTTGAGGATAGGGCCAATCCCATGATTGTGGGGATCCCAACTCCCCTTCCACTATCTATATAAGCTTGCTATTTTACTTTGCAAGCTAGCCTTCAAGAGCCTTCATAGCCTAGAGAATGTTGCAAGAGCCTTGATAGTCCTCATAGAGCCAAATCAGTAGCAAGGAGATTATTTTCAAGACAACCGGAGAGAGAGGCTTGTCCCATTCAACGTCAGAGCCAGGTTGTTTCTTTCTTTGTATTGATTAATAATAAGTGACTTTGGTTATATTTCCACTCATATTGTTCATTGTGATCATGAGTTGTGTCTTCTCTGACTGATACATAATTGCATATATTGGGTTTTACGCTTGTGTTTGTCATGTTTCTTGTATGTGCAGGTGTTTGATCACGACAAGCGGGAGAATTGTGATCTGCCGGAGTAAGGAAACGAGAGCACTATCTCCTCTACAAACAACAACGTTGGACTTAAGGTAGGACTTCTTCGCAATTTGGTCTATTGCAATTAGGAACTTGCGCTTTAGCGTGATACGATTGTTGCTAGACCCGATCTGGGCTAGTATGGATCGCCTCTGTCCATAGAGGGGATTTACCTCTACAACACCGGTGTATGTGAAATTTGTGTACAAACGCAGAAGAACCACCATTAATGTCGATGACCTCGAGTATTTGCAGTACATTTCGTAAGGCATGAATAGATGATTTGATGCCGAACACCAAACAAAATATTTCAGTCAAAAGTCCAAAAGGGAGGATCTTTTCAATGCTATAACAAGTTTCATGGTACTGGAATTTGATGTTTCTAAGTGAACTTCCTGGATATTGATTTGTTGTCGATAGGAATTCACCTTATTTCAAAACAGGAGTTACTGATTTCAGAGACAAGGGTATGACTTGATATAGAAATTTTCAGGGATGATGGTCATGGAAATGAAGTTTTACGAGTATTGCAGAAGGATGAGTTTTTAATCACTATATGACTTCTCTTGAACATATCGGTGACATTGTGATGAGTTGGCAACATTGACCTAAAACCAAAGTTAAGGTATGATGAACCATAGGTGTGAATGAACTATCAAGATGATTACCCAACCCAAATAGTCATGGAAATGGAGTGAAAGAAGTGTCATTTTCAAGAGAAACTTGCTACCAAAACGAAACTTTTCTTACTTTTCCTAAATTTTCCCTGGTCATTTGTTGACCAGTACCTCTTTATTTTTTAACAAGCTTGAGGAGGATAACATTTGCTTGATCTATAATTCAACCCTTCGGGAAAATAAACTATCGCTATTTAATAATTTAATGAGTCTAGCAATGAATGAAACTCGATTCTTGCCATGATTGACAAGCCCATCACTATTTTATGTTTTAACAAGCTTAACGACAGTGATAGCCTAGTCCTTTTTCATATTTAGAGAGTCTCAAAAAGAGGACGAAAGAGAACTCCAAATGTAATTTTTCGTAAATTTGTCTCTCAGATCCGAAAAAGTGTAAAATAATATCTGAAAGAACCTCTTTGGTCATGTTTAAGCAAGGTATGCCTTTTTCATAAATAATCCATCTCAGTTCGGAAAAGGGTTAAACTTATATTGAGTAGATATCAATTCATTTACTTTAACGAGCTCGAAATGACAAGTGCTTGGCAATCTTTTCACATTATCAGAGTCTGAAAAGAGTTGAAAGAAGACTCTAGGAGTTCCTTTTTCACTATTATTGAAGCTTGAAAAAGAGATAAAAGTGTGCTTCAAACCCTTTTTCATTTTTAACAAAGCTCGAAAAATAAGGAGAAAAAGTATGCTTTATGGTCAAGTCTTTCTTTGAAATAAATCTGCACGACTAATCTATTTGTCAGTTGTATTTCCTATTCAGAACAACATCAAATGGATTAAAAATACTTGTTTCATGATAAAAACATAAAAAAACTATAGTCATAGAAATAAATTTAACTTGCAAGCAATTCAATGACTATATAAAGTAGTTTCACTATTCATTGTTACCATTCCATAGTTACGATTTGCATTTTGGAGCTATGAACCTGATTTTGCCCCTAAACTTCAGTCATTGATTACGATCACTTCTATGGACGGATTTCATCATAGTTTGATCTAGGTTAGTAGTATGAACCTCTTCTTCCTTTCAATATTCATTTCATTCTCATTCCTTGCAAATTTTTACGGTTTTAAGGCCCCTAGGGTAAATTCTTCCCAAATTGAGGGAAACACACCCTTGAACATCGAAACCTACGTTGCATAGTAGGTACAGTGAAGGGTACTTGCATATGCAACACACTTTATCAACCTAGGGAGTGCGTTGGGAGCAGTTCAAGTTTTTTATTTTCATGATATGCTCAAAATTTGCCTATTTTTTTGCAATGAATGGTATCTAATGGATCTTATTGTTAATTTTCAGGTTTCCATCGGATTATAATGATGATTACATGGATAGAAAGAGAACATGAAGAACAATATATGATTGCCTTGAATGATCCGGGTACTGTAAGAGCCTTAAGAGATTGCGGGCTACTTAAGTACTTCAAATTGTTGGCAATGAGGCAAAAAATAGAACTCTTAGAGTTCCTAGTTCGAGCATGGGATCTGGCGATAGAGGCATTTCACATAAAAAATAAAGTGTTGCCCATAACATTTGAGGATGTGTATTTTCTCATAGGTTTTCCGAGGAGAGGTTTTCCCATTTCTCTCATAGGGTCTACCATTGGAGGAGAGACAGTGACGGATTATTTTATGTAGTATTTCTATCCAGGGGCATAACCTAGCAAAGATGGAAAAATAAACATCCGAGATGTTAGGGATTTTCCTTTAAGAACCATACTTTTCACGATCGCTAAACTTGTTGGGATAGTTACACTACATTTAGCGAATAGATCGTATATGTAGTATGCGCTAGAGTTCTTAGAGCCAATAGTATTCAATTGGTCTGAAGCTTTTTTATCTCAGATAAAGGAGCAACTGAATAAATAAAAGGGAGGAAAGAAGAAAAAATTCAGTTATGGTTCGATCCTTATCTCCTTCGCTTTCGAACGGATTCCACTGATGTAGCCACAACATGTAACATTGGATATATCTAGTCCTAGAGATCCTTGAATGTAGAGATGGGTAGAACTAATGGGTCATCATGCATGCCGAGCGACCACTGTGTTCTCTACTGCATTCCTCGCTTGGTTCCAGCGACAGATTGTCACCATCGATGAGTACACATACGCAGGTGTTGACTTTCAAGGAGATCCAGATCTAGTATTACCAGAAGGCGCTCTGTGGGGTGCAATAGGTAAGAATGATTTGACCATGTTTTTTGATTTTTCTAAGGTTTATACAATTTTTTTGTGTTTTTATTTCTTTCCTAGACTAAAATAAATGTTGGATGCAATGCAGATATTAGTCGTGTTCAACCAGTAGAGGAACCAGAGCACGAAGTGGATGCGCCAGTAGAGAGGGTTGTCGGGAGAGCAGTTCTTTAGGACCTTGAGATGGTTGAGACTCTGGTTGAGCTCCAGTGGCACATAGAGTGGTTGACCCTCGGGATTCTGGATTTCCGGATCGAAGAGCTTCCCATGTGAATATAGCGACACAAAATTGGGGTTCCTAACCATTAGATGCGGTTGCTTCGTAGGATTGCTAGATATATAGCATGTTAGCACGAGCACCACTAGTTTACTTGTGAATTTTTACATACATTTTGAGGTTAGATGACCAATGTGTCTTGGGCACAAATTTTGTAAAAAACCTATAACTATCTATCTATATGTTTTCAGAGTTTTTCCAATGTTTAATGCACAATCCTATTCAATGTTGTGAATATTTTCTTTACCTATGTCGCAAATGTCTATCTAAAACTTGATTAGCTAATGAATCAGTTAAAGTGTTCAAATTTCTAGAAATGTGTTGATATTTAACAAAATCAAAATGTCTTTCCAAAAGTAGAACTCTTAGGAAAAATCTAAGATGTGTTGGATTTCTAATAGTATAAACACTAGTAAGTTGTAGTACCATGAGTTGTGAGTCTAACCTTATGATTATGCGGTTAATACCAAATGAAATGGAATCAGAGAGAAGTATATCAATGCGCTATACTCAACGATATTGTTCGTCGATCTACCAATACAAATCCCTTGAAAACTCACTAACTCACCGTTCGGAGCGAAAATGGCCCATGTTGTAGAGGATAGATTCTACATACTACGACTAGCACCATCAAAATATCCAACAAATGGTTCCGAAGATTCAGAAATCTTCCATAAAAATGTAAAGTGGATTACTAACGTCAAGAAAACTCTAAAAAACAAATTAAGATAGTGAATGAAAATCAACATCATATAAACAATATAATACAAAAAAAAAATTACTACGCTCATGATTAAGCATAGTAACGTTTCAAATATAACCCATTTCTAGGTTGTGCCAATGGAATCCCATCATAATCAACTAACTTGTAGGCACCCTTAGCAAGAATTCTTTTGACAATATAGGGGCCATGCCATAATCGCTTGAATTTCCCTGTACCTATTACATCATCTTCTTGGTCGTAAAGAAGGACCAAGTCACCCTATGAGTAGATGCGAGGTTGAACATTTTTGTCGTATTGCACCTTTATACGTCTCTTATGCGCTTTTTTGGCCAATTGGGCTTCACGACGCATTTCATCAAGATGGATGAGGTTAAGGAGACGCACTTCTTCTTTTGAGGTGTCAGGTAACTAGTCTATCACAAGTTTTAACAATGATATTTTGCATTGGATTGGTAAGATAGATTCGAGACGATACACCAATTAAAAAGGAGTAAATCTGGTTGTGTTTCTCACCGAGGTTAGATACAGCCACAAGGTGGAATACAGGATCAAGTGCTAGTTCCTTTTACGGACTCCTATCATTCGTTGAAGCATTCATTTAAGAATTTTGTTAATAGCCTCAACTTGTCCATTTTATTGTGGATAATAAGGAGTAGAATTGTCATGCAACAATCCTAAATTGGTTTTCAATTCAGACATCATATGGTTGTGATAATGCTTCCCATGATCCATTACTATAGCCTGTGGGACCCCAAACCATGCAATAACATGGTTGAAGAAAAACAATGCAGCTGTTTGTCCTGTGTTATTAAATGTAGGCATCTCTTCAGCCCATTTGGTAAAATAGTCGACTGTGACAATAATATAACTATGCCCCCTAGACGAAGGAGGGTTACAGGTCATGAAATCAATACCCCATTTCGTAGAGACAACAGGATGCATTGGTGCTGGCGGTTTGCAGATTTTATGATAAAAAATCTGGCATGCATGACAACTTCTAACAACGAGGATGCAATTTCAAAAAATAGTAGGCCAAAAGTAATCAGCGTGGAGTATCTTCTACGTGGTAGCATATCTAGATAAGTTTCCACCACAAGCCCTAGCATGACAATCATTTAACACTTTTTCGGCCTCCTCATGAGTGAGGCACCTCCTTAAAATGGTATCGACACTATGACGATAAAGTGTATCGCCGATGATCAAATAATATTTGGCTTGGTATCGAATACGTCGCTGGTTAGAGTGAGAGGTATTAGGTCAAAAATTTTGGGTTTAGAGATAAATGATGAAATCCCCATACCAAGGATCAAATGATCCAATCAGAAACAAAGAATTGTATGGAATAGATGGTTCTGACGTAGTAGGATTACTATCAGAGGGAAGGTCACAGAGAAGCTCATCCAAAACTAAAGACTTCTTTGACTTTGATTTGATGAATTCCAGATCAAATTCCTACAAAATGACAATCCATTTTGAATATTCCCCCCCCCCAGCAATTGACGTGATAAAATGTAAGTCATGGGGTTGTAATCCGAAACTATTGTTGTTTTTCAGAGCAACATATAATGGAAAAGGATTTGAATAGCTTGAACAGCTGCCAAGGCAAGATTTTCCATGTATGAGTACTTAACTTCTGTATCATTGAGATTACGACTCAAATAATAGATCAGATGTTCAATTCCATTTTCTACTTGGACCAAAACCATAGCGATGGTCATTTCAGTTGTGACGATATATAGGAAATAATCATTTTGATAATTTGGAGGATACATTTATTACGCTCACACAATATGGTCCTTGACAACATCAAAAGAAGCTTACGCAACTTGGTCCCAATGGAAGGGAACCCCCTTTTTCAATAATTGAGTAAATCCTTTAGCCATTTGGCTTAGTTTGGAATGAACCTTCTCAGGAAGTTAGCCTTTCCTTGAAGTTTCTATATCTGAAGTAAGTTTGATGGTGCAGGAAAATCAAGAATGGCCTGAACCTTCAGTGGGTCTATTTGAATTCCTTATTTTGAGACTATGAATCTAAGTAATCGACCATAACCAACACAAAACACAAATTTATGTGCATTGAGGCGTATCTTGTAGTGTCATCACCGTAAGAAAATGGCTCTCAAATGCATCAGGTGATCAGTCTGATTTCGTGAATGTGCTAGTAAATCATCTAGATATGGTTGAACAATGTGCTTGATGTCGTTGAAAGAATAATCCATTTCTCTCTGAAAAGTTTCCCCAACGTTCTTTAAACCAAACGGAAGTTTCCTATATGTGAATGTGCCCCAGGGATAGATGAATGTTGTCTTATGTTGGTCATTTGGGCATATATTGATTTGATTGTAGCCAGAAAATCCATCCATGAATGAAAATATTTCGCATCCAACACAATTGTCAATGATATGGTCGATAAAGGGAGTTGGGTAGCTATCTTTTGGACAAGCATGATTAACATCCCGATAGTCAACGCAAACTCTAATGGTTCCTTGTTTTTTCATAACAGGAACGATATTGTAAACCCACTCAGTTAGCGGAACAAGGTAAATGAAACTAGCACGCAAAAGTTTTTCAGCTTCTGCTTTGATGACCACGAATTTCTTCGGATGAACAGGACGAAGCCGTTGACACATCGGTTTGACATTAGGATACATATTAATAGTGTGTTCAACTATAATAGTATCTATGCCTGGCATTTCCTCATAAGACAAATCGAATACGTCACGAAATTCACGAAAAAGAGAGAGATATGAATCAAGTTATGATTGAGAACAAGATACACTGACATTAATATTTTCTAAAATGCTAGGTTTGGTCAAAATATCGATAGAAATGATTTCTTCAATATTTGATAAGTTTCTCTCAGAATCGATTGCATTAATTGGAAAAGAATTCAAAAAAAAAGTTTTGATGGATGGGTGATATAGTTCACTGAGATTATTTTCTTCATAATTTGGAAGATGGGAACGATGATGATAATCATTCCATGGTTCTCCTTATGACATCATAGCTTCCAAAATATTTTCATTTGTCAAAATTTTTGAGGAAAATGGATCATATGGAGTACCAAATTCTAAGGAACAATTAACCCAAACACTCGACAACATTGATTTGATATTTTCCACCCAAGCCAAATAGATTGATTGCTATGCCAGCTCAGTAGGGCTGGGCGGTAAAACATCATCCAACGTAGAAACATTAGAAACACCTGTAGTCTCCCTTAAGCCAGATAGAGTGGAAGAGATCATGTTGCAGGTCTCTATACTTGCAATTTCTGCCGACGTCGCGGGCGATGGTAATACAAAGGTTCCCATAAGAGTGGAATCCTTTAAGAGTCCTACACCAATGTTATGGATTTATAGTTGGGGTAAGTGAACAAATGGAATGCTTCCAGTTACCTGCAAGGCAGAGGAAAAGAAGGATAATTGATTAATGATTGTGATTGTACCTTTATGTGGAAAGGAAATCATTCTAAAATATTTAGAAACAATGGCAGTCATTGCATATACCCATGGTATTTCGAGTAAAATATTATAGCCAAGGGGTCCGTCAACAACTCAACATCAATATTCACTATTTTCCCCCCTAATTCAACATGCAGGTTATTGATAATACCACAAGGTTTATATGTTCTTCCATCAAAAGCCTTCAACATCGTTGATGATTGTGATAATCACGGTGAGCCAAGTGACTTCCAACAGTTTAGAGACATAATGCACATAGATTCTCCATCATCAATAATAGTGCGATGAACAAGGTGATTTAGAACATTTAATTGGATGGAGAATGCCAATTCTACTGGATGGAGAATGCCAATTCTACTGGCACATAGCTCGTATGATTAAAGACAACAAGATTGGAATCATTCGGATCAATTCCACCAATGGCTGACAATAAAGCCTGCTTGTGGGAGGGAAAATTTTGTAATACCTCAAGAGCAGACATAGATGAAGGGGATTGAGCCAAATCTTCAACTATATTGTAATTTTGTGCAGCTCTTGCTTGAGGATTATATGTTGATTTATGATTTACTCCCTTTGGTGGCTTAATTGTCAATTTAGGAATAACAGTAGGTGGTACTAATTCAGTAGATGGATTCATTGTCAAGGTAGTAGGTTGATCAGTGGTCGGACTACCATAGTATTTATTCCACGTCGACACCAAAATATCTTGTGAAGCTTTTGTAGTGGATAACATTAACACTTGGGAACTAGGAGTTGGATCCGTAGCAACCAAATTAGTGTCTGGATTTGGAAATGGGTCTGTCAACACAGCTAATGCATGGGAAGTCTTGATGATTTTTGAGACTTCAACACGGTGAGGACAATATCTAAAAAAAATTTCCTCGTTACAGATTATGCATGGATAACGAGGTTTCTGTGGTCCTGACGGTTGATCAGATGATCGTTCCTGCGGGTTAGAAGTTTGCTTTTTCATTGATTTCCCCTTTTTCTTACTTCCTGGTTTCTTGTCACTTTTTCCTTTGTCAAATGACACAACATTAATTTCGGAAGTAGGAGCAAGATCAGATGCAGTAGCGTGGTGTGTGTTTGCAGTGCCTATTAAGCCTTCTCCGGCATGAGAGTCCTTTATTTGAGGAGGAACATTGAAATTATATCGCAGCACATTAGGAATTTTTTCATAGAGTGTGCTAGACTGAGTATAAATCAAGTCTAAATACTGGGCGCGAGCGATAATTTTCTCTTCTGTGACGACGCCACCTTTAGTCGCATCCTCAGTTATAGATGGTAATAGGGACTTAATGAACCATTAAGCAAGGAGCTGATCGAGAACAAATGTCTTAACCATCCATCGACGACGACGCCACTCATGAATATGATCGGAAATGTGAGTAGCATTAGTCTTCTTGAAGTTGGTCGAGAGTTCCATTCCCATTTCATATATGATCGGTAACTGGAAATGGGTCAAAAAGACAGTAGCTAAGGCAGTAAATTTTTCAAAAGACATTCTACGTAATTCAATGTACCATTTAGCAGTCGGACTTGTAAGCGTACGCTGGAAAATATGTAGTCGAATAGAATCATCATTCAAGGAATTTTATGAACACCATAAATGATAAGTCATGACATGAGTCGACGGATCTTCTCCAGGGTTTCCATTGAATTTAGGAATATTGGAGGGTAATTTATGAGGTATCACCGACCACCAAGGAACATAATTTCTATGATTATTGGTTAAACGGTTTAAATCTGGTAATTACAAGGTTGCAACAAAAGGCAACTGTTTATTAAGGTCAGGTTGAGCATAGCCAGGGTAAGATGGAATTTCTTGGGCAACAGGTATTTGAGCACCAGCATACGGAATCTGTTGCTGGTAACCTAGATAGGGGTTGTTTTGCATGGAAAACGCTTGAGAGTTCTGTTGACCAAAACCTGGATATGATACTTGTTGAAATGAAGTTTGAGGTATTTGTGCCTGTGGCTTCCAAGGGATCTGTCCACCAATGTTATAACCCAAATTAGTATAAGTTGGATTCAGTTGATATGTATAACTAGGTTGCATTTGTGACACCCCATAAAATGGTACACCATCTTGTGAATAAATAATTCCTGATACAATTTTTTGTAAATTAACCAAAGGATTTTGAGTCTGTGGACCCAACATTTGATGATATTGAGTTGAAGAGCTCGCCTGATAAGGTTGATGTACAAGATTTTGATTCTGTAACAGGGGTATAGATGTATTAACAAGTGGTAATGAAGTGGGTGTAATAGGTTGAACCAGTTGATACGATTGTACAACCATTTGTGGTTGGATAGGCAGAGTGGGCTGCCATTGACAAACATTCATGTCAACATTATTTTGACCAAAAAGTGACTGATAAATGTCATATTGGGTGACGAAAGGTTGCCCCCCAGCATAAGGAGGATAATAAGATGGAAAATATTGTTCCCCGAATGTTGGGAGTCCAGTTGATATGGTACTTAAAGGAATTGACCCATAAGGACCGACTTTATATTGCCCTGATGATGGATGTAATGAATCAAGTTGTTTAGTACTAACTATAGGACTACCAGTTAAAAAACCAGATAATGACATTGGCAAAGACCATGAATGTGAAGGTGCACTAGATAAAGTGCCAGATAATGATTTGTAATTTGTTGGGACCGAAGGGCCACCATGAAAATATGACTCTGGTGAGGTTGTGAACATCGACAGAGTAGCGAGGGTAGGAGCTGATGTAATTGGAACAGGAGACCCAACCGAAGATGTTGGTTCAGACATGGTTGTTTGACCAAATGTATACCCTAGAAAATCGATGGGAGATTGAATGGAAATAGGATCAACAAAAGAAGATGGAAATGATTGAGAAAAAGACCGGTACAGGTAAAGGTCCCCCCCAAAATGGGTTGGAGTTAAAGGTGTATCGTCTTGTGGGATGTATTCAATCATAATTAAACCAGGAGGAAGAACTTCACCGTCAGGGCCAAAATATATTTCAGATGGTTTATTATGTGATATGGGAGTTTCAATAGCTACAGAACTTTGTGGGATGACCAAGGTAGGAACAAATTCCAGTTGTTCAACTTCAGGATTCAGATGTTCTGGAAAATAAGAGACAGGATCTAGATCAATTTATGATTGAAAAATTTCGGGTCCAAGAGGTATGGTCTCAGCGATTGAATGGATCGTGACCATGGTTAGCTATGAAGACTCCGTTTTGACAACAGTAAATGAGCCGAGATGTGTGAAACAATTTGAGCCAACTCTGGATTAAAAGATGATGTTTCGCCAGAGATACAAATTGTACTTGATTTGGCAGATTGTGATCACCTTTGCCTACCAGAAGTAACTTCCGGTGGTAAAGGTGGTTTTAAATCTAATCTACGTGAACGACGGGGAATAGGATTTTTTTCTTCCATGATTACTGATTTATTTTATCCAAAAAACAAATAAACAAAAAGAGGGTAATTCTAGGCAAAAGGGTTTACCAAGAAACTGTGAATTGCAGAATACCTCCTGGCGAACCAAGAAGTACGAGCAGGTAATCTCCTCGAATGTTGTTTTCTATGTATCACAATTTCAAGGCGGCTGACTCGGTTCACTATGGATGGATAGCACCTAAAAGTTGTCCTCCCAAATATACCCGAAGGTACGTGGAGGCACAAGTCCATATTAGCGTTGTCTGATGCGAAACCGCACAGTGAGAGCACCGCTTTATACTTATCGTACTGTAACACCGCCCGATATACCGGAAAGTACGTGGATGAGCTATGATATACTTACGTACGTGGAGTGAGGTATCACACTCAGAATGTATCGCAGACAAGTTAATGACAGTTGCTATGTTTTACGATGTCGGAACACGTCTCTAGCATAGACCTTCTAAATGTTATCATTAAGGTTCCAAAGCGTTGTTAAGTAAATTGAGATTTATTTTATGTTGATCTTTCTTAACAATTTTCCTTTCAAAGGTTGATCGCGATGATGTGTATGAAATTCCTAAAATGCACTGCTAAGAATGATAAACAAACTTTCACTTTCAGCTTTTCAATGAAGAACCTAGCTAATAAGGGAAGAGAGAGAAAATAATTTGAGAGAAAACAAATCAATGAGCAAAACAAATCAATGAATCTCAAACTAAATTCAGATTTCCTAATGTTACTTTTGCAAAAACACACACAATCCTACATGCAAATGCAAGTTTTTCTTTTCAGTTTCCTTAATGTTATGAATGTAGAAAAGAAACTAGGTGCACTAGATCAATAATTCAAATGCTTTTTACTTTCGAGAAACGAATAATACAAACAACAATTTATCTTTTGAAGGAAAAACGAGGATTTCAACAACAATTTCTCCTATCAAGGAAATGAAGATTTTACGACAATTTCCTATTTCGAAAGAAAATGATTCTTAATGCAACCGTAAAAAATAATTTGAAATCAACTTGTCAATGATAAAGAAATTTTTTTTTCAAAACAACATTGAACAAATTTTCAGTCAAAGGAGAAGAAATATATAGAGTCACTGGTCAATTGAGCATCAAAATTTTCAGAACACAGCAGCAAACAAAACTGAAGCAAATTGCAAAGTCAAATTTAAGGGAATTTGGTCACTTTCAGGAGTCAACGCAGTCTCCAAGGGGAGACAGTGCTCTGCAACGCAGGCTTGGAAGGGAGACAGTGCTCTGCAAAGCATTGTGTCTAGTCTAAGGGTGCCTTGGGCACAGTAGACAAGGACAAATACTACTGTTTAACTCACTATCTTTACAAATTAAGCTCTAAAAAATTTTAATCTTTATGTGAAAGAACTACTGGGTGGATAAAAAAAGCAAATTATAGGCTCTAACACCTATATCTAAGAGAAATTCTCCCCAGTGGAGTCGCCAATTTGTTGGGCTAGAATTATAATATACTGATAAATTACACTTCCCTAGACAGATGCTAGTCTAGAACAACAAGTGAAAGACTATATGACTATTTCTCCTAACTCAGAACAGATACACAGAGAGGATTGGAGACTTACTTGTTCAATCGCTTCCAAATGGCTCCTTCTTTCGCTTCCACTACAACTTCAAATTCAAGCAGTTTGTGAGATGAATGCTTCCTGCAAGAAAGAACACTGAAACAACAGAAGATGCAATAATATAGATATCTATTCAAGCTAGTTAGCTAAATCAGTAAAGCATAAACCATATACATCAACCAAGATCTTACAATATGGAAAATCAAAGTCAATACAGATGCATATAGGGAAAAATAAGAAGTATTCTTTATTGATGATAGAAGGAGAGGTTACAACCAAATGACTGATTTGAAGTGACCCTTCCAGCAACGATCCAAAGCCTCATCATAGTATAAATATCTCCAGCAGTATCTTCACAAATCAAACTCTCAATTGAAAATTCTCCAACATTTCTCTACTCAAATTCTTCCTCCTCAAGAACTTAGATCTGTGCTCAATTTGTAGATGAAGTGTAGGTTGTTTTGCAATCAATAAGTTTCCAAAAATAGGCATGACATGTTTCCAGTCATGTAGATGTCAAATGGACACTTGGATCCGAAGCTTGATACATGTGAAATCTTCTAGAAGGCACTGGCCAAGTGGAGATTTCGGAACAATGAGAATTTCGCTCCCAATGTGACCAACAGACCTTTTAATGTCAGGAAGTGCTCTGCAGAGCAGCCTTGCATGGGGCTACCTACATATGAAATGCACTTAGGCCCCTTAGAGCTTGTGTTGGTGAGCTTTCATATGCTATACAATAAGCTTCAAACCATGGAAACCTTTGCTTGATGAAATTATTGTTTGATTTGTCTTGTTTCTTGTCTTGGGGCATGTAGCAACTGAAATGATAGGGAATGATAGACCCTTGATCATTGGTCCTAGAGATGATGCCCAGTTAACCAGGTCATTTGGAATGGTGCCAAAATTGACCTATAACAGGTATCATTTCCATCAAACTCCCTCATATCTATCTTTGGAATATGGTGGGTCTCCAATCCAACATTATAGTTTATGAAATCACGATCAACATTTATTGTGTTCTCATCATGAGTTTCCTCTACTATATTTTCACCATTAGGAATCATTTCTTGTATCAACTTTGTCAAATCTTCCTTCAAACCTTCCATGTTGTCTTTCATTTTTTATTCCATGTAATCCATCTTAGCTTCCATGACATTCTTCAAACCATCCATCTTAGATTCCACACTTTTCTTCAAACCTTCCATTCATTTTTTGTTTCTCTTTGTGAGAGCGAAAGTTGTTGCACTTGCTCTTGTAATTTTGATATATCATGTTGCACTTATTCCTCTTCATGAGTCATAGTAGAGCCTTATGACAGCTTAATGGGTGTTGAATTATTTTTAGGGGCATTTTAGAACCCAATATTTATATGTATGCTTCAATATTCCCTTGGAATCACTTAAAAATCATTTTTCAATCAAGGCTTATGCAATTTGAAAAATAATACACACATTTTTATTGCTTTTGAGGAACTCTATATTGAAATTGATGTATCTGTAAAATTTCAAATCCCCGAGATTTTATCTTCAGTCCTTCAATAGCCCTGTTAATATTCTTTACAATGCCACAGGTCTGAACTGATTTGGATTCCTCAGGAAAAAGTTATGCCCAATCTCCCACGATGACCTAATTATGGATTGGTTTAGCAGAGCAAACTTGTATGACGTACCACGTGTCATTGTTTCCTCCTTCAGCTCTGAAAGTGATACACAGGAAACTAAATTCAGTGTAATTTCGACTTTTTATTACATAATTCCAATACGATGCTCAAAGATATTGTTATGATTATTTTCCCAAGGTCATCTCTTTTAGATGAAATTCGGGACCCTACAAAAGCCCTAACTTCCAGAGATCATATCTCCGAAAATATTGCGAACCAAGATCTGAAATTTTTACACGAAGTTCCTTGTGATTTCTTGACAAATGGTTTTTTTTTAGCTTCTTAACCTTATTATAAAAAAAATTATAGCGAAAATTACACGATGACATGTTTGAATAAGTGAAACCCTAGAATCCAAAGCTCTGATACCAAATGTTATGAAACCAACTCCCAAAATAGAAGAAAAGAGAGATCAACACCTTAGAAATAAGCCACTCCGAGGGGGAAACCTCCTTTACATTACATAAATGAACAATTATTGGATGATACAAATGACAAAACCTCATTTCTATTTGTAGGAGTCCATGAGGTCATAATATAATCTTATTCGAGGTAACAATAATAATGTAAGGGAACAACAATAACAATAGTGGCTTTTATGGGGCACAATAATAAAAATATGGTGGCTAAAGGGGTACAATAATAAAAATAAGGGGGCTACACTAACAACAATAAGGGATTAGACTGGTAATATAAGGACCTAACACAAGTTTCCCAAAATACACATAGGATGTTCACTTTCAATTTTCCCCCTTTATTGCTAACGAGTACCTCTTTATTTTTTATAGCCAGTGTGAAGAGGATAACGTATGTTGAGCATCTAAGCTCATTCTTTCGAATGAATCCATCCTTGTAAGTTTAACGATCCCTAGGAATGAGGAACTCGGTCTCATCATGGTAACAAGTCTTCCATCATTTAATATTTAACAAGTCCAATGAAAGGATAACTCAATAATTTTTCATCTCCATCATGTCCCTTTTTCATAAATCATCTCTCGAATCCGAAAAAGGTAGAAAAAAATGTTTAAGAGAACCTCTTGACCATGTTCGATCAAGGTATTCCTTTTTTCATAAATATTAAATCTTAGCCCGAAAAAGGGGTAAACATATACTGATATCACGTCAATTCATTCAATTTAACGCATTTGAAATGACAAGTACTCAACAATATTTTCATTTTTCGAGAGTCTGAAAAGAGTTTAAAGTTGACTCCAGGGGGGTTCCTTTTTCGTAAATGTTTACCAAGCCCTAAAAAGAGATAAAATACAAATCATTTACATCAGAAATAATCACCAACAGTGTCAAAGTCCTGTTACTACACAAAAACAACAAACATCATTGATATCGAGGAAAACTAATAAAATAATGGTGATTTTTTTTCAAAAATCTATAAATAGACCAAAAAGTAAATTCATTTTCACCTTTATATTTTGAGAAGTGCATTTTACGCACCCCCCGCGAACTTCAAATTAGTGGTGTGACCGATCTAGGACACCATTGATCAATCTATCTGTGTCAGGTAAGAGCTCTAAGCCTCCTCTTCATTTTAATTCCATTCATTTATCATTTAGTTTTATAAATAGGGAGATTGGGGGGAGGATTTCAAACCTCAAAATCGCTCAAGACCAACAAAATTTTGAGCTATCAGACCCATGCTTGTCGTGTTTAGCCAGTTAGGGAAACGTGCCACCAATGCCAAATTAATTCAGACAGTCGCGCTGGCCACGAGGAGGATTTTAAAACAAGAAATCCACCCATATCAATGGATAATTTCAAAAATTACTCCAGTTAAATTTCCTAAAATTCCTTTTAAACATGTTTTGCAGGTGTTTTCCTCAAATATGGTGATTGAATGGAAATAACAAGGCCACGAGGTGGAATACCAACAAGCACTAAAAGACCAAAATTTTTTCAACGCATTGCACAATTGTGGTTTATTCCAAACATCAGGGCTAAGAGCTCAGCTGGAGCTGCTCCAATATTTGATTGGTTTATGGGATGTGGACTGACAAATATTTGTCATGAGGGACAAGAATTGGAGCTAGATGTGATGGAAATATATTTCATTATAGTTTTGTCTAGGAGAGGGGAGATAATCCAATTATCTGGAGCTCGTGCAGGGGGTGAGAGTACTAGTATGCTCATCTAGAGATACTGTCCCGGGGCTCGAAAAACTGAGAGCGGGAAGATAGATATTTATGCCGTCATAGTTCTTCCTTTCTGCACAATTCTTCATTGCATAACTAGAGTTGTAGGATCCCATGCATTGCATGAGGCAACAAAATCTCAGTTCCAGTACATGGTTGACTATATGACCTCAACGATGTTTAGCTAGTGCAAGCGGTTATTGGCCAATATGAAGAGCCAATTGACCAAGTGCAAGATGAGGTGACAGAAACAATTCAGGTACCGGTCCATACTGGTGACCTTCGTCTTAGAGAGAGTACCATTGTTTTAGTACCAGTGGTTGGAGATCCATGATCCAGCCCCAAGGGACCTGAGGTTGATGAGGTGGTGTGAGATCATGCCCCGACAGGGTGGGGACCAATAGATGCATTTATCGACAACCTTTTTCAGTTGGCTACATCATCAAATCATTGTAGTTGAGGACTTTTCATATGCCACCATCGACCTCAAAGGAGATACGAATATTCCCATTCCACCGGGCACACAGTGGACCGATGGAGGTAAAAATTATTTTTTTTAACATTTTTACTTTTTGAATGCTTTTTTTATGTATTCAAAAATGTAAAATTATGATTTTTTACTTATATGGGTCCTCAGAGACCACCCAACATATCACTGATTGTGTGGAGGGTAGCCCGCCCAGTAGAGGATGCTCCTTATGAGGAGGAAGCATATACACTAGTTGAGTTAGGGTGTAACATGGTTGGCCTTACGAGAGGCATGCCAGAGTATGCTACCTTCGATGAGATTCCTCTACGCCTTCAGAGGCATATGGTCAGGGTTCCAGGGATACTACGTCGATTACTCTGGCGAGTGATTCGAGCAGTCACCTACTACCATGAGCACCATGTGGGTGGATAGTAGCCCTATTTTTACATTTTTTGTACTGATCTAGGCTCCGAGAGCCATTTTTGTAACATAACACATATTTTTTGAGTAATGGAAGAAGTGTCCTCAGACACGTAGTCTTATTAATAGGAAAAGAAATTACATGAGAAATTTGCAAGAGTTTACACACGTAGACTCCAACACTCTTGCAATTAGGAAAATGACCTATTTATAGGCTACATGTCCTAACTTATTTTAGTTATGGACCACTTGATAAAACAACAAGTTTCCATTTACAATAAACATCATACTAACAAATATAATAACTTTATTCCTATATTAGAGCCTAGGATACGACACTATTCTAGAGTCATATATTTTGTAACAATATTCTATTTCTAAGTGTCTCTAATATTGATTTAAATATTCTAATTTAATAAATATTTTATCCTATATTTAAACTACAATATTTGGATCATCTAACATTCCCCACTATGATCCAAAGATACATTACAACCTATACCAAGTTCATCCCTGAACTTAGTAAATTTTATTCTGCCAAGAGTTTTGGTGAAGATATCAGATATTTGATCTTTTGAAAGGCAATAAATCGGCTTGATGACATCCTTTGAAATGAATGATATGATATGACGATGCTTGGTGTCCACATGCTTTGTATTTGAAATATAAAACCGGGTTCTTGGCAAGCTTCATTGCTGACTAGTTTTTGATGAATAACAATGTAGCTTCTACTGGAGGAATTCCCAAGTCCTATAAAACTATATGCAACCAAACAATCTCACATGTTGCTTCCCATGTTGATATGTACTCTACTTCAGCTGAAGAAGTGACCACTGTAGCTTTCTTCTTGCAACTCTAAGACACTACAGCTAACCCCATGTTCATTAAATAACCTGAGGTTGATGCCTTATCATCAATACGGCCCACAAAGTCAGCATCTGAAAATCCACCAAGTACAAATTTTTTAGTCTTTTTTTGTAAAGAAGACCAAAATATTTTTTTCCTTAGATATAACGAAGAAATATTTTGGCTACATTCCAGTGGTTGTCTCATGGTTCCTGCATAAAGCGGGAAAGAATACTAATGGCATAAGAAAGATATGGTCATGGGGGTAAGAACAGGCTTGCAATCCTTCATTCCAAATCACTGAAGAATTTCTGATGCATACTTACACTGAGAAATGAAGATATGATGTGGACGTTGGAATAATTCATCTTAAAACCTTCATGTAACTCCTTTTTCACCTATGCAATGTGATCATCATTGTTTCCAGTGATAATCAAATCATCTACATACATAACCAGAATCACCAGATTTTTACCTTGTTGGCGTACATACAAGGTATCATCAGATTCACTTCGTTGAAAGCCAACTTTCCGAAGGTATTCGTCCATTTTGGCATACCAAGCTCATGGATCTTGTTTTAACCCATATAAAGCCTTTATCAGTTTGTAGACTTTATGTTCATGTCCTTGGATTTAAAAACCTGGTGGTTGTGTCATATACACTTCTTCCTATAAATATCCATTGAGGAAAACACTTTTTACATCCATATGACGAAATTTCCATCCTTTATGGGTTGTCAATGCAAGTGTTAATCAGATGGTGATCCATTTATCCGTAGGAGAAAAAGTTTCCTCATAATCAATCCCTTCCTATTGTGCAAAACCCTTAGCAACAAGACTTTCTTTGTACTTGTTGATATCTCCATTTTTCTTGTACTTAATTCGGTAAACCCATTTTCATCCTATGGATTTAACATTTTGAGGAAAATAAACAAGTTTCCAAGTTTTTTTGTCGAGAAATACCTGATATTCATCAATCATGGCCTACTTCCATTCTTTATGTTTCACTGCCTCTCTATAGGTATAGGGTTTAGTAAAATCATTTGCTATCAAGGAAAAATTTCCTTCACTTTTATGTGATCCCCTTGTTCTTGTTTTATTCTACTCATTAGGCCTTACATCTTTCAAAAGTTGAACTGCCCATTTTAGCAATTGATGTTCACTCATTTTAGATTGTGAAAAAACACCATAATTGTAAAGAGGGTTGATGTAAACATATGTTCATTTATCAACCGCAAATTCTGGGGGCGGAGAGTCACTGTCAGAAGAACTCTTGCTGCTAGGAGATTTGGATGAACTACCAAAAGACCCAGACGACGTTGGTGAAGAAGATGGTCTGGATGAATAATTTTCAGATGAAAGAAACTCAAGTTCATACCAATTTTGTGAATTTGGTTGAATTTGTATATTTCCTTTTCTTTTATCACCTTTTGTTTCTAATTTTTGAAGAATAATTTCAATTTCTTCAACACTCTTACTCTAATTTTCATCAAAAATCACATCCCTGCTCACAAGAAATTTCATTGGAAAAAAGTTGGTACCCTTTCTTCTCATCAGAATATGCAATCATTGTGCACTTCAAGCTTCGTGATTCAAGATTATTTCATTTTACTTTAGGAACTAAGGCATAAAATATTGATCCAAAAACTCTGAGGTGTTTAACTCGAGGTTTGAAACCAATTCGTGCTTCATAAGGTGTGATTCCGTCTAAAGAAGCAGTTGGATATCTGTTCCTTAAGTAGATAGTTGTATGAATGATGCAGGGGCATTAGGCCCAAGACACTTTTTTTACATAAATAAACATAAGGGGGGTCTCATGTTTTGTTTCCCCATGTAAATATTCATAGTTGAGTTATTTTAGTTAATTTTAGAGAAAATTGTAACTGCCCGAATGATTAATGGGCATAACAAGTGATAGTCCGGTTCAGTCCATCTAAGCGTTAGACCAATTGGGAACTGCAGGAATTTGGAAAGTTGTTGAATCATCAAAGAATCTGGATTGATTCATTGGTGATAATTGTATAAAAATAAACCTCTGTGACAGAGTCGAGAGACCTGCACGGAGCCTGCACCTAGACCTGCACAGACCTGCGTAGAGAGCTGCATAGGGGAGGAAGGCCATCAGATTGAAGATCTGGCCAGCTAGTGGTTGTAATTCAATCCATTGTGTAAATAAGAATTGTTTCAGTCTATTTGTGCATTGTGGATTTAATTTATGTGTGAATGTATATCTGCTTTGCTTGAATAAGTTCTGTGTGAATATATGCATGCATCCTGATGGAGAATAATTGAAATCCATGATAATTAAGAACCCTGTGATGGGATTAATGGTGCTCTGCATACAGTTAGCGTAATCGATGTAAATACTGTCGACACTGTCGACAGGGGAGTGATATAGTTGTGAGTATATGCCACGAACAGAGGCATGGCTTTAATCCACACATAAGCGATATTGGTGTTCAGCGGATGAGCACTGTATAACGAGGGGCGAAGGCACATTAGAACTACGTTAATTTGAATAGGCGAAACCTGAGCGCAACGGAATGGAGAGTTGACGGAGTTGAATGGAACTTGGCATGTCGAGGAAGTGGAACCGTGACCGGAGGAACAGTGAACGCGGTTTAGAGCAACCGATGGTTTTCATCACACCACCTTTCATCGGGCAAGCGGTATTTAAGAATAGAGAGCGATTCCACAGGAAGGGCGACATGTGTCCTCGAGCGACTTTGGAAAACTACATCCACTGCACGCCATCGCGTGCTATTGTTCGCGCAAGTAGCCCGTGCGATATCCGTTGGATCAATTGGAGTGAGGCGACGTGATAATAGTCATCGGATGTGGAAGGCTCATCAGCGCTGGGGCCCAGTCCTAAATTATATTAATTGGAACGTTTTAAACTAAGGTTTGCGGGGTTTTAATATAAGTACGTCCGGTTCCATTGGTTGTTTAATTCTTCCAATGACTTTGGAGAAGGCCGAAATATACACATTGATATATCGTAGCGTGCGTATAATGTTTGAATTTGCGAAGTGGGGGCCATACGAATTGTGATTCATCCGCGTAGTTAAAAGACCGAGGTTTTAATATGGGAGCCTTACTCTTTGGGTTCAATATAAGATTCGTCTAAAGTATTCACTTATCAATTTATATGAAATTGATAAGTAAATAAGAAAGAAGAAATTAAGCAGTGAGACTGCGAGACCTTGGCTTCGAGATTTATTTAATTGGCTAGACCAAGAAAATAGAACAGAGAGTGAAAGCCAGATTGGGGAGATAATTTGGAAAGAAATATTGGATGCATTTACACACAGATTGAGGTTGGGACCAATGTAGACCGGGGCTAAGGGTAGTCCCTGCTGTCATTGAATTTCCTTGGCCCAAAATATAGGACTTAATTTATGCCATTATCCATGCAATACATTTTGAATTAATTTGAAGTGAATTCTCCTCAATTTTCTGTTCTAAGAGTGCCAATATTATCCTTAACTTCATTTTCAATAAGTTGGCGAAAAGTTTTAAACTTTTCAAATTCTTATAATTTTTTCTTCGAAAAATATACCCAAGTCATCCTTCCAAAATCATCAACAAATATTAAGAAATATCTGCATCCTCCTAGATAATTTTTTAAGGGTCCACAAATATCATTGTGAACTAATTTCAAACACCTATTTGCTCGCTATGAACTCATGGGAAAAATGTCTCAATGTTGTTTTCCATAAATGCAAGCTTCACATTTTTCATTTTCCCTTTTGAAGGTTGGAATTCCCTTAAGCATTCCCTATTTTTGTAAATGAAAGAGACTTTCAAAGTTGAGATGGCAATATCTTACATGCCACAATATGATCGGTGAAATGTCTGTACTTGCTGCTCCTACAAAGTCAAAATTTCTTGGAATAAATGTCCCTTTCATCCTTAATATTTTTCCATATTCATAACCTGTGATCACTATTTTCATGTTCTGTTTGACTGAGTTAATTTTAAATAAGCCATCCTCCATAATCACCAGATGTCCTGCTTGTCGAATCGTGACTAAAGATAGAAATTTTTTCTTAAATTTTGGTACATACCATACATTTGAAATCATTATTTCTCCAATTCCAAGAAGAAAAACTTTAACTACAACTTTTCCATAAGGAGTATGTTTTGTTTTATCAACAAGATAGATTTAATTGAGATGGCATTGTTGGAAGTTCCAAAAGAAGTCACGTCGAAAAGTCATGTGCTGAGTTTCTCCTATATCCAAAATCCATGCATCTTCATATTCACTTCTAAGAAAGGTTGAAACCTGTAAAGTTGTTGATTTTGTGTTTGTGAAGACATATTCTAAACCATCATGATCATCTTGGTCATTTGAAAACTGTGCAGTGTTTTGATAAAACTTCGGAATTTTATCAATGGAAGTTCTACAATCCTCACCATAATGTCCAACTTTGTTACATCTTCTGCAAACAATTTGACTGAAATCTCTGCCTATGCCTTGATACTGTCCTCTGCCTCTGATTTGGCCTTTTTTCAGAGTTTTTCCTCTGCCTAGACTTTGTCCTCTTCCTTGATTATAGCCTCCGCCTTGATTGTTTCCTCTGCCTTGAAAATTTCTCCTGTCTGAACTATAGTCTCTGTTGAAATTGTTTCCTCTACTTTGGCTGTGATCACAACCTTGTACACTGTGTGTTGCTTGAATTTGATTGAAATGTCCCCATCCTATGCTTTTCAAACTGTCAGTTAAGGATTTACTTTTGCTATCCTATGTGAGGAAGACATCTTCCCCAATCTATTTCTTCTTCCAAATTTTTTTGTCATGTTGGGTTAACATATCAGTCAACTCATCAAACTTGATCTTCTCTAATTTTCCAGTGAGTTGCAAAGTTTCCAAAAAATGTGTGTAAGATGATGGAAATCCAGCAATTAAAATTTAATTAGGAAAATTTCATCGACAACTTGAAAACCAACATTTATTATTTCTTGCTTGATGTTTTTAAACCGTGAAATATATTCAAGAACATCACCACCTTTAGTTAATTTTTGTTGGAGAAATTTTAATTGAAGATCAACCTTTTTTCATTCAGATTGTGCATCAGATAGATATTTTAATGTACGCAAAGCATTCCATGCATCTGAGGCATTTACAATATCAATGTAAATTTCATTGTTAACTGAAGACTTTGTAGGAGCTAATTCTTTGGCATTTTTGACTTCCCATTTTGCAAGTAAAGCTGCATTTTTTGGTTTATTAGGCTTAATGTTGCAATCACATATTCCATGCCACAATTAATTATATACGAGAGTGATTTCAATTAGACGTTTCCATTTCTTATAAGATTTCACCCCCTCTAGCTTATCATAATCAGAGAAAAAATTAATTAACTTCGGCATTGTAGTGTTGAAGCAGTGCACTAAAATAAAAAAGCACAGGAAAGAAATGAGCAACTCGTCACAAGAAATATGCCATGCAAAAAAGAACTATCGGGGCTTGGCCTTGACCCTCGTATAGTCGTTGAAAAAGGAGAAAAATGACCGAGCTTTTCACTTGTCTCTAGTCAATTTCTCTTTGAGTGTTTTACAATGAAATTTTTTCAAAATTTGAACACTTGAAAATGCCCTTAAAAATTTCCTTTAAAAAAATCGAACCCCCCATCAAAGTAAAAAAACGCTTTGAGTTACAAATAATGACCCTTATTTCTCGAAAATAAAATTTACAAATAACATCTACTTATTGCTCCAAAAATTTACAAATTTTAATACTCCAAACATTTACAAATAACCCCTCACACCTTATTTCTCCAAAAATATTACAAATAATAATAAATTCCTTATCTCTCCAAATAAAATTACAAATTACAAATCCTGTATTTCTCCAAATGCGGGCTCATCTCAACTGTTAAGTCCCTATATTAAATAGTATATCCCCTTATTATGTTAGTGTAGCCCCCCCTTATTGTTATTATTGTATCCCTGTAACCCCCATATTGTTATTATTGTGCCCTTAAATTATTATTGTTAGGTCGGCTAGGATTACATTGTGGCCCACTAGGATTACATTATGGCCCCATGGACTCCTATATATAGAAAGGAGGTTTTGTGAACTGTATCATCCAAGAATTGTTCATTTATGTAATGTATTGGAGGTTTCCCCCTCGAAGTGGCTTATTTCTAAGGCGTTCATATCTCTTTTCTTCTATTTTTGGAGCTGGTTACACAACATTTGCACGAGCTTGGGATTCTAGTGGGCTCGCCGCCCCAAACAGTTTCAATAATGTGATAATGTAATTTTCGCTATAACTTTTTTTCTACGAAGCTTCAGAAGCTGAAATTTTTAGGGTGCGAAGCTGAAATATTGAAGACGTTTGTCTAAAAATTTCAGAGCTTGGTTCGCAATATTTTCAGAGATATGATCTGTGGAAGTTAGGTCTTTTTTTAGGCTCCTAAACAAGTCATCGTGGCATTTGCGCTATAAAAAAATTTCTACGAAGGTTCAGAATCTGAAATTCATATGGTGCGAAGCTGAAATCCTGAAGAAATTCGTCAAAAAATTTCAGAGCTTGGTTCGCAATATTTTTGGAGATATGATCCGTGGAAGGTAGTGCTTTTTCAGGCTCCTGAATTTCATCTCAAAGAGGTGATCGTGGGAAAAGTTCAATAACTCTCTCTCTGGGCATCGGATTGGAGTGCTGTAAAAAGTGGTCACAAGAAAACAGAATTTAGTTTCTGGGATATCAATTTCAGAGATAAAGGATGAAACAGTGACATGTGGCAAGTCGTACAAGTTCGCTCTACTGAACCAGTCCATAATTAGGTCATTGTGGGAGATTGGACACAACTTTGTCTTGGAGAATCCAAATCAGGTCAGACCTGTGGCATTCAAAAGAGAATTCAGAGGGCTACTACAGTCCTAAATTTCATATATTTAAGATCTTCAATCACATAGATAATACAATTTCAATATCGAGCTCCTCAAAAGCAAGTAAAAGGTGTTTATTTGTTTTTTTCGAATTGCATAAATCTTGTTTGAAAAATCAGTTTGAAGTGATTCCAAGGGCCTATTGAGCATATATTTCAGTATTGGGTTCTGAGATGCCTCCTAAAAATAATTCCATACCCATTAATCCCTCAAAAATCTATACTATGATGCATGAAGAGGAAGAGTTGCAGTATGAGATATCAAAATTATGGTACCAAGTGCAACAAGTTTCAATCTTACGAAGATCAATTGAAGATGAAATAGATGGTTTAAAATCAGAAATGGAGGCTAAGTTGGATGGTTTGAAGGATCAAATAATAGCAAATATGGATGATAAATTAATGGAAGATCACATCGAGCATCAACAACAAGTTCTCCAACTCTCAAAGGATAACCCAACTTTGGTGCATAATCTAATGAAACAACAGGAAGATCAACATCACATCGAAAGAAGTTATGAAGCAGTCATAGAAACAAGAAATCGACAAGTACGATCAATTTCAGAGTATCTCAGCAAGCGGAAGAAATTTCCTGTAAAATACTGCACATGGGAGGATGAGAATTTTATACAGAAGCATCAAGAAATAATCAAGCGTTGAGGACAACACTTGTTTGAAGGAGAGGGGCATGTTAAGTCCCTATATTAATAGTATAGCCCCTTATTATGTTAGTGTAGCCCCCCTTATTGTTATTATTGTACCCCCGTAACCCCCATATTGTTATTATTGTGCCCTTAAATTATTACTGTTAGGTCGGCTAGGATTACATTGTGGCCCACTAGGATTACATTATGGCCCCATGGACTCCTATATATAGAAAGAAGGTTTTGTAAATTGTATCATCCAAGAATTGTTCATTCATGTAATGTATTGGAGGTTGCCCCGTCGAAGTGGCTTATTTCTAAGGCGTTGATATCTCATTTCTTCTATTTTTGGAGCTGGTTACACAACATCAACATACACTGACTACACTCAAATATGCAAATAGGGTCAAAGGACTTTCAAGGAGCAACAATAAAAAGGATAAAACTATAATTAGTGTAGCTTCTACCCCCAAGGATTCACAACCTTTACTTCCTATGCCTTATGGGGATTATTCTAATTATAATCACAAGGCTTCAGTTGGATATGTTCCTAGACAATAAGGGGAAAGCCCATCGTATTATGGTCATAATAGAGACGTGGAAGGACATTCTTCTGATTAATATTCAAATTATTCATTTAATACTAGAAATGAAATTGGTTTGACCTCAAATTCTGTAGAAATAGATAGATCCAACTCAAGAGAATTTTTTTGTAGCTCTGTTAGTGGTCATAAATTATCCTTGGTGATTGAAAATTCCAATGATGTTTATGATACAAACTGGGCACAAATGGTTTCTCCAACTTGCCAGAAGGTAAAAGAAGACATCAAACATGATGTCTCTAGTGTGGTTTATAGCTGACAACAACAATATATTGATGAATCTGCTTCGAGTGCTTCTTCTATGAGATGAAAGGAAGAAACTGAGTCAACAATATATGATGGGCACATCAATGCAATACTGGAGCAAGAGGAGGCTTTAATAACTACCCACGGGAAGGAAATTGAAGACACGATGGAAATAGTACGCAATGAAATGAAGTTTCTCACTGAAATTGATCAACCTAGGAGCTGCATAGATCGTTACGTCTCTCAATTAAGTTTTGTTCTATCACGTAAAGCATCTAGTTTAGTTAACTTACAAGCCCGTCTTACAAGGTTTCAGCAGCATCTGAAGGAGTAGGAGATATTCAACACAAAGAGTATGCATAAATTTTAATGTTGAAGCGAGTGATGAAGTCAGTTGGTAAATTCCCTTTTGTGGGGAATTTCATTCTTTTGGTAATTTTACTCGTAGGTGTAGGAGTTTATTTAGGATCAAACTATCCAAGGCCAATTTTAGAGATGAGTTTCTCTTAAGAACGTCGGAAAAATTCACTTACAATTGTGAGAATTGGATGCCAGTACAATGATGGCAGTGGCTAATGAGCGTAGGGGAAATATGATTAGCATAGGAAATTGGATTCCATTGCAATGACAGAAGTGGTTAATGAGCGCAAGGGAAGTAGGATTAGCGTAGGGAATTTTAGATAAAAAAACGAATCTTAAAAAAAATGATGTTCATATTTTAAAATCTAGAATCAACTAATAATTAAATTTCTTTTTCCTTCAAAACAAATTTGAAAAATTTGCATACCAATTCAATTGATGAACAATTTAATGGAGTTTTCCATAAGCTAGTAGAGCTGGAATCTCCTCCTCGCATCAGCTGTATTACTGAAGCTCTGATACCACAATAATGGCAGAAGTGTCCTCAGACACGTAATTTTATTAATAGGAAAAGAAATTACATGAGAATTTTGCAATAGTTTACACACGTAGACTCCAAGACTCTTGCAATTAGGAAAATGACCTATTTATAAGCTACATGTCCTAACTTATTTTAGTTATGGACCACTTGATAAAACAACAAGTGTCCATTTACAATAAATATCCTACTAACAAATCTACTAACTTTATTCCTATATTAGAGCCTAAGATACGACACTATTCTAGAGTCATATATTTTGTAACAATATTCTATTTCTAAGTGTTTCTAATATTAATTTAAATATTCTAATTTAATAAATAATTTATCCTAGCTTTAAACTATGATATTTGAATCCTCTAAAATTTTGGATGTAACACACTTGACAAACCTGATATATGTGTGTGTGTGTGTGTGTGTTTCTAAGGTTACTTGTGTATCATGATGATGTCTTGGTTTTTTACATATTGTGCAAATGTCTATCTCATGCATGATTTGCTAATGTATCTATTAATATGTTTAAACGTCTTGGAATGCGTTGATATGTAGTAAAATCAAAATTTCTTTCAAATAATCGAACATACAAATACATACGCAAAATTTGAAGTTTTTTCACAGACTAATGGCCATTTAATTGTAACACAACGAGTTGTGAGTCTAACTAACAACCAAATCATTGATCCTAAGATCAATGGAATCTGATAATAGCTCGATTACCATGGTATATTCGGCAATATTGTTAGTTTTTCGACCTGTTAGTGTCAGTATTTTCATCCTGTCACCAATGATCAAATGGACTCTTATCATGTCTTGTTAGGATCCCGTAGTCAAATTTTTATCATTTCATTAGGTATTCAAGAAAAAATTTGGACATTGGGTATTAGGTTTAGGACTATTTTCCACTCTCAAAATTTTTAAATTGCTGATCCATGTCATCACTCAACTGAGTGTATCATAATTTCGAGATTTTCATCATCATTTCAGTCATCATCACCATGATTTCATTCAGGTTCATGTCTCCATTAGATCATTATGGTTTCAAGGTCACCAATACTCTCATTTCATGCATAAAATATGACAATTGGAGGGATGGTAATAACCAATTTTATTCAATAAATTTTGATTTAAAAAATGTAATTTTATGATTCTATATGTAATAAGTGCTTCATGTTCTTAAAAGCTACAGTTAAAGGTTTCAAAAAGATTCAATGTTCCAAAGAAACACCCAAAATATAGTTGCTATAGGAGAGTTGTTATACTTCTGGAGTACTCTTGGGAAAATGAAATTTTCTCTATCATGGAGTATCCAAATAACTTTTGTGATGAGTCAAATGATAACTAGACATAAATAATTTTCCAATGAGCTATCCTGAGCTAAAATTAGAGATCAGGAAGGCCTCCAAACGTGACCTACAACTTCACGCTGCACTTTTTTCAGGGACACGCTGTGCTTTTTGACCAGTCCTGGGAGAATTGATTTTTGAGGGACTATACTTGATCATTTTCAGTGCTTGAGGGTTCCATTGTGTAGAAAACAAAGAGATATTTCCAATGAGATATCCTGACCAAAATTTGAAGTTTCGGAAGACCTCCAAAAGTGTTCTTCAATCTCACCCCGCGCTTTTTGGAGTGAGCATGCTGCACTTTTCTTAAGGACATTGCACTTTTTGCAGAGTTCACTATGCTTTTTGCAGTGAAGGAGATATCACCTTAAATATTGTTTTCAAGGGTTCTAAAGGACAGCTAAATGTTTATTCATCCATTTTTATGTAAGTTTCATCCTCCAAGCACTTCCTTTCAGCTCATTGTTATAATTTTATGGTGAAAAGCCCTCATTGCTATCCATGCCATATTTTAGTGAATAAAACCTAGTTTTAAAAGTTTGCAAGATAAATTTGATTCCCCTATACATATTTTACCTCCCTAACACTCTAATTCATCCCTCAATACCCTCACATCCCTTCATTCCTCACTCCTTAGTCATATTCCCTAAAACCCTACCCCTACGTTGTGATTTTCTAGGAAGCTAGACTACATATTTGTACTTGAATTACATACCCCATTCCCCTTGTAATTTCAACTCCATATCACTTACCTAAGGTTCCTAACCCCCTTAAACTATTTCCTAAATTTTCCCTCACCTATCCCAACTCCCTAACCTCATCATTCCACTCCCTTTTCCTTCCCCTTCTCCTCTAGGGTTTCTAAGTAAACAAAAATATCATGGAGGAAGAGAGAAAAACCATAAAAGAAGAGAATAAGACCTACAATAAAGGAGGGAGAATCCTAAGGCTTGAACCATCATACACTAGGGAATTGATGTCATCACCACTAGAAGTTAATTTTTTCAGCATGTAGGTTGTTTTGAGTTTTGTGAGATGGTCCAAAGAGTGCAAAACCATCCTAATTTGACCATGATCTTCATCACCAACCTACAAAAATACCAAGTCACCATTTCAGGGGTGACATTCACCATTTCAATAGATTTTATTGCAGCAAATATAGGGATACCAAACCATGGTGAGTATTGGTTCAAAGGCATGAACCTAGACCTTGAGCAGTACAAACCCTACTTGAAATCACAGTGCAAAGGAAACCCTAATTTGTAAAAATTAGAAGGATAAGTTGGACCTACTTGTTGATCCATCCATGATAGCATAGAATGCCTTATTTTGCATCTTTGGAGAAATTTTAAGGAAATTTTAAGGAAATTTGGAGAAAATTTGGAAAATTTGAAAAAATTCTTGAAGGCACATTTTCCAGAATGTCCTGTTTAGCCATCTTTTTGCAGAACATATTGTGGCCAAAAAAAGATGAATTTTGGGAAATTGGAGGAGTTTTTTGTTCCTAAGATATAAAAATACAATAAAATAATTCATATTTTACAAAAGTATTACAAAATGAGATATCCATTCACATCTTCACGACCTATTTTTCTGACTGTGCAATTTCCTATTTGGGTCACCTTTGTGCAGAGCAGATTGTCAACAATCAATGAAGCATATTGGGAAATTGGAGGAGGTTTTTGTTCCTAACATGCCAAAAAGAAAAAAAATCTCTCTGGTGTGCAAAAAATTTCATGGTTAGGGATATATCACTCCATCTCGGAGGCCTAATTTTGTAGAAAACTCTGAAAAATTTCACAGTCAGACTGCAAAAAGTGTAGGGTGGGCCACACTGTGCTTTTTATGGAGGCCTCTAAATGATGAAAAATAACTTGGGTTGGAATGATAATGGCCTATAAATCACATTTTGACTCCTGGAAATAAAAAATATTAGGTTTTTATAGGTGGAAAAGACCAAAAACATCCTAAAAAACACCTTTCTGCCTTATTTTTTGAGGCCACACTGCGCTTTTTGACCAATTTTGGAAAAAGTGGTTTTTAAAGGGCTTAAATCCCTCATTTCCATTACTTAAGGACATTTTGGATAAATATATAGGAACATATTTCTAATGAGCTAGCTTGAGCTCAATTTGGACTTCAACAAGTCATTCACAAGTCAGCTTGAAGGTCATGCTGCACATTCTCAGGGGCACGCTGCGATTTTTCCAGAATGTCTGTCATCTTCAGAATTTTGAACTTTTCTCAATTGGTTGATGAATTCCATGGATTTTTACTGATGTAAATGTGAAAATAAAATTTAATTATTCTTATTAGAGTCACTATATGTAGATGCATCAAGTAAAATTGTATTTTTGGGTCAAGCGAATCAGTTTCATCAAAGATAGGGATGAGTTTGTTGACCTCCCTAGTCATTAGGATTCTAGTTGAGGACTTTGAGGAACAGATCCAAAAGTCATGGATTTGAACCCTGAGAGTGGAAATTTTTTGTTTTGGTCTATATATTTCATTTTCTTTGCCATTCCAATGGTTGGATGTCGTGTAATTGATTTTTGAACATGAGTGTAATCAGTCATTTTTGGCAGGAACTAATAGACACAGTTGCAGCTATTTTGGTGGAATTATTGTGGTATGTGTTTTAGCAATGTTTCATCTTATGTTTTTATATTTTTGAATGTATTATTATTTCCATTTTCATGTCCATCTCTCAATGTGATTGATTCCTAAGTTATATAATCATAATTCATTATTTGATGCCCTGTTTTGGAGGAATTATCATAGTTGTGTTTCACTTTATTTTGATAGAAAATAATTCATGATTTCCATGCTCTTTTTGAAACCCTACCAGTCTATATCACACTCATCAAGATAACTAAATGTGCTAAAGTGTGTGCCTACCTTTCCCCATCAGATATTTGTAATTCTAATCCTCAATGCCCTGATCTAGTCTTTCCTAGACCAAATTTACCATCCAACACCAAATCAAAATAAATCAAATGCTAGAGCCTAATACACCTAGCGAAAATCCTCATTATCCAGTCAATTTGGTTGATCTCTTGGAGAGAGACCTCTCCTACCTAGTAGGGTTAGGTACTAGGCCAAAGCGGTCTATGGTTACCTTTTCTGGTCTCCTTTCAGGCTTTGAAGATCCGGTGGAGTGATAATATCTTGGAAATCATACTAGGGAGTGAAATGACAGATATTCCCTGGGAAAGAACGAAAAGGATCAAATCTGATTCTTGATGGTGAACATTGATCGGACACACAAAGGCTAAAATCATTCACCTGGCGACTCCAAATTTGTTTCAAAATAAAATCTATTACTCCACTGGAGAATGAACCTTGCCAACAAAAACATGAAAAGACATCATGGGAAGATCGAGTATTGTTGGAATGGGGTCTCCTAACAAGCTGCGAAACTGGTCCATTTTGATTACTTTTGATTATATTTAGTATAGCGCAAGGGTTTTGGGGTGGGTCAAAGCCCCGAACGCATTGTAGTGGGTCAAAGGGAAAAATAGGGGTCTGAAAACCATGGGTTACAGACCATAGGAATGTTGAAGCTAGATTGTTATAAATAAAGATACATTTTGTATTGTAAAGGATAGGAATTGATGAGCTATTGATGCGATCTGTTGTTTAAGCTATCTCTTTAGGTTTTGGGGAATGGAGTCCTTCTAGCTGTGTGTGCGAAGATCCTAGTCCAGCTGTGTGCAGACCCTGCTGCTGTGTGCACAAGTTGGGAAGGGAATTGTACGGGAAGATTGATGAATGAATGAATGGAAGGATTATTAGAGATCTTAATCTATGAGTATTGTTGTATGAATTTCTGATAATTGTTGTGTTATGTACTTTTTTTCTCTTCACTGTGAAGGTCTGTATACTGAATGCTTGGATCTGGATCTATTCCGCTCTATTTATATAATGCTGTGTTGATGTTATAGAAATCATATAATTATAGATCTAGTGCACGTGGATGAAAATAGATAATATGAATAGCACGCAGCCTTGCTTGCCTTACCCTTCCTTTCTCAGGGTGCAGAAACCTGGTTCCAGCACCCACCCATACTACTTTGGGTGAGATTGTGAACTGCGAAAGCAGGTCACTACCGAAAGGGCTAGTAGTATAGGGGTTTGTTGGAAAACCTTGCACACCGAACCTAGGTCAGGACCCCTCAATCCAACAAATGGTTTCATTGCTAGGACCAGGAAAAGTTTGAGAGAGGAATCAGGTAATGATAAGAGAATACTAGAAGCCTGAAAAAAAATAGATCGAGGACTGGTTCGAAAGGTAGATCCAGGAGTTCGCAGTAAAATAAAATTGCAGTGAGAAGTTAACGGCGGAAAGGTGGAAAAATATGTATGCCCTTACTGAAAGCTACAAAATATTCTTTGTGACTTTTGCAATTGAACTCCAAGAGTGGCTGGCTAGACTGGTGGAATTCCAGAAGTGCTGGAAGGATGAGTGGGTCGCTTTGTGGACCCTAGAGTTTCTCAAACAGCTTGAGAAAACTAATAATACTATCACAAGCACAGTGGATCACTGGGTGGATAGTGTGCTAGGAGGATTTGTGACAGAAATTTCTATTGATCAGTTTGTATCATACTCTGAAGCCGAACGAAAATTTTTCAAAGGATTCCAAGGCAAATTCCTGAGGACATTACCATCGCTGATCAAGAAATTACTGTGTGAAAATAGCATTTTGTGTAGTCATACTAACTGAATGACCTCAGATCTAGACGAGAGCGCGACCCGCAGTGGTAAATACTATCAAACCAACCTTAATGGAGGGAGATCCGCCTACAATCCGTTTCAAGAACCTGGTGCGCATGACCCCTCGGCTGTATCACCACCTCGGATGCGTAAAGGTAAGAATTTGCCTGTACCGCCACCCGCCCTAGACAGCGATATGGCTGCGCATTTGAAACTACCTACTTTCAAGGGGGTAGGAGATGAATATATGGACTAGTTTTGGTTTGTGGCAGACTCTGTCTGGACTGCGTAGAATGTGGCAAGTGACACGATAAAGAGGGCGCAACTATCTTTAACATTCGAAGACAGAGCTTTGGACTGGTATATGCGATACGTTGCCCAGAATGGGACCGAATCCATTCAAGATATCAAGGATGCTCTAAAGCAACAATTATGGAAGCCGAAATCTTATTCCCAGCTGGTAGCAGAAGTAAAGAACTTCAAGCAAGGTGCGTCTAAGTTAGTATGGGAGGCTGATCAGCGATTTAAGAAGGCAATTAGGGAAGGAGGGTTCGAGTATAATGATAGACAACATAAGGAATGGTTCATCGCCATGTTGTTACCTCACCTGCGTATGTCGATGAGTCATCAGACCTTTGAATCACAGGAGAAAGCTATGGAAGTCGCTATGAAATTAGAAGCTACACCTCAGGAGGATACGTCAGCAGGGGTACAAAAAATCCAGGAAAACCTTGGGGCTATGCATATGGAGATATAGAACCTGTGAAAAGAAAGAGGAAAGGACATTTGCGTAGATCTTTGGTGCATACGTTGCCAGGTGTCTGGCCATACAAAGGATCAGTGCCCTTTGCTAACCGATTATATGCAAGCAGGAGGGCCTAGTCCGATACGCCTAGGGGTAAGTAGGGAACCTGCCCTGTTGTGACCAGGATCAAGTGGATCTGCGCTATGGTGTGATGATTGTCGAGTAGTAGGCCTACATGATACAAACCATTTCCCTCGGATGGGTGCATATGCCCTAGAACTAAATCAATAATGGTGCCAATTCTGTCGATCAGTGGGACATGATGACCAGAATTGTCGAACATATGACTTAATAATGGATCGTGGAAACTTATATTGGGTGCAATCAAACCCTGCATCACCAAGATTGGCTATGCACTTTGGAGGATCACCGGCCCGAGGTAGAGGAGGTTGGGGAGGAAGCACAGGCCGAGGATGAGGTCAGCTAATATGTTATAACTATGGAGAAATAGGGAACTTTGCTAGATAATGCTCTAATCCCACCAGGCCATCGTGTAAATATTGTAGGCAGCTGGACCATGAGGTAGAATACTGCCCAATTTTAATAACCAAGATGCAGGAAAAGCAGCCTACCCCTACGGAAAACATATAGAGGGTTAAAACTGAGCTATGGGAGATGGACCCAGGTGTAAAAGTCATGACAAGTAGTGGGTTGGAAACCCATGGAAACAAAGAAGGGCTTGCCTCTTGGAAAGGAGTGTCTGGAAATGAACAAGCACCATTGGTAGCCCCCACGCAGCCTCAGATCGAAGAAGGAATTGAGCCCTTTCTAAAGGCATTTCTGAAGCTGCTAAGGAATCCGTAGGCCGTATGAAATCTCCTAGCATTACTGAATACTTGCATATCTTGGCCCACCTTGATCCCTGAGACCAAGGATGTACACAAACTGTACAACTGTAAGAAATGCACCAGGAGAGAAATGTAGTTAACTGCACAAATTAGAGACTATGAAATGGACCAGGTTATCTTAGATCTTGGATCGGATGCCAATGTATTACCAAAAAAAACATGGCAATGAATGGGAGAGCCTAAATTGGAATGGTCCACTATCCAGCTGCGAATAGAAAATCAACAGAAAATCATCCCTCTGGGAAGGTTACCAAAGGTGGTGCTAGGAACTTAGAACAGCAGATGAAAGAATTTGCTTCAATTTCTCTAAAATAAGTAGATACACAGAGTGATAGAAGAACCTACTTGTGATCCAAGCACTTCTCTTTCTCCTTTTGTCGTTATTGTTGTCGCACTAAATCCAACTTCAATCCCCAGATCAATTCCTACAAATACAAAAAAATAACAATAAAAAACATGCATATACAGATATATACCTATCTTAAACACTCAAATCGATTAGATGTGAAAAATATATATCATTCAAGAATATATTTCATGAGAAATAGAAACATAAAGAGATATATATATGGGAAATTGAGGAGAAATCTTTATTAAAGAATAGAAGGTAGATGTTACAACCAATGATCGATTTGATGCCACCAGCTCCAGCTTCATCCCAGCCTCATCACATCCAACATCACACCAGCATCATATCAATAATTTCACTCTCTCAAATGAGAATCTAGCAATATTTATTTACCAAAATTCTTCCTTCCCTAGGACTAGGATCTGTGCTCAATTTATAGGGAAACTGATGGTAGTTTCTCAATGAACTACTTTATAATAATAGGAAAGACATGTTCCAAAGTTCAAAGGTGTTAAATGGAAACTTAGATTTGAATTTTGACACATATGGACTCTTCTATAAGGCACTGGCCATGTGGATATTCCCGAAACAATGAGAATTCTGATCCCAAGTGAACAATGCACTCTTGAATGTCCCAAAGTGCATTGCAGTGCATCCTTGAAAGGAGGATGTGACATATGCAACACAGTTAGTCTCTTTAAAGGCAGCTTTGGTGATTTCATAAGTGATATAACATATACTTCAAACCTTGGAAATCTCACAATATAAACCATGAATGAATTGTTCTTCTCTTAGGGCATATAGCAACTGAAATGTACAGGGATGATAGACCCTATTTCATTGGTCTTGGGGATGATGTCTAGTTTGACCAGGTCATGGGGGATGATGCCCAAATTTACCAATAACAGCTGCCCCCTAAAGCATGAAGTCAAAATAATAATAATATATTTGAATGAGATGCTTTATGATGTGATGATCTGGAACTGTAGCGGAGTGGTGAACTGCATTAATCTTACAATACATTACATCATGATATTTTCATATTGATCATGAATCATTGAGGGAGGCATTTCCATGCTCAGCACATAAACTATCTAATAACATGTACATAGTGCAGAAAGTTGTCTACATTGGAATGTTGCCCAATACAGACATGCCTACAGATATAGACCCATGTTCTGATGACGATCTGTATGTAAGGTCAACGTACAAATTGTTAGCACTGAAAATGTCAATGGTGTAATCGTCATTGTGTCATTGTTTTCAAATTTTCATTGTGTCCTAGTCCATGTCCAAAGTTTGAGTAATTTTCAATAAAATTTAAAGAGAGTCCCAACATCAAGGTATTTTTAAGGGAATAGGTGTCATAGTGTTTTAGAGTCCTAAAATAAGTTAAAATCTCTATTTTGACTTATTTTAGTGTTGAAGGTTACTCGATGTTTTGGTAATAAAATTGCAGTCATATGGTCTCGAATAATAGCTACCTTTGTTGCAAATTCATTGTCAAAATAGTAATACAGTAAAGGGTGGCTATTTCTTAGAAATGGAAGTCATATATTCCATACAGTAAAAAGCGCAGCTATTTCAATAAGATTTTGGTTATCTCAGTAAAGAGGCTATAGGTAAATAGGTAATAAACTTTCAAAGTAGGACAATTAAGGCTTCGTGGCAACTAGAGTTCTTTAAAAGCAAAGTGAAGCCTGTAGAAAATAGATTGACCAACAAAGCAGGAGATCCATAGAAGAGAAGAAGAGAATTTTTAAAGGGAGCTCACCAGGAATTAAACTAAGGAATGAAGTGACAGATATGAACTGCGTGTAGAATGAGCGGATGACCATGATCCAATCACAGATCCAAAAGGGAAGAAACCTATCGTTGAGATTAAAGTGCAGGTGGAACGATTTCGCAAATCACAGTTTTTAAATTTTATCGTTAAGGTGATCGCATGGTATGTTAAGTGATTTGTGATGCGATGAGGCAAGGGGCACGCGTTGGTGTAGCGCACTAGCGTGATTTTTCAAATCCCAGAGTTTACGGTTTAGTCGTTGTTAGTGTAGAGTTAAATTTGTGGGTGGTCGATTTGCGATAATACGGAAATTTACAACGTGAGATGCCTTCCAATTGGTCACCAGGTTGTGGGGCCCTAGAACCACAATTCCTTGTGTATGCATATTGTTTGGGAGCAATTGCGGTTTTATTTAAACTTCCTATAAAGTAATCATTGTTGATTTCACGTGTCTGTATGTTTATAAAACTTCTGATGCATGATCTGTGATTGGTCCCATTTCTCTGCCATGTCACCTCCACTCTCATCACACATCGCACTTCACCATTTTCAAAATTTAACTCCTGCAATTCATAATAAAACTTCCGATGCGTGATCTGCAATCGTTCCCACTTCTTTGCCGCGTCATCACCCCCTCTCTTAGCATTCATTCCACTCCATATCTCTTATATCAATTAAACCTGTTTCAAAGGGTTTCTTTGTAATTTTTCATAAAATGAACCTCCATCATTCTATCCAAAAGTTTCGAGTTTTCCACCATTACAAAAGATTTTCAACCAAAAAAGGGGAAAGGAGCAGCAGAACAGTGGAAGATTACATCTCAAATAGTTTTCTACCACTACTCTCTGTACCTACACATTTTTACCAGGCACCAAGTAGCATTCAAGGAACAACCACACACCATTTTCATGATTGTTTTCACTTTTTATGGAGTTGGTTGCACCAGATCGGAAGAGGAATCTTCCCATAAAAATTCCACATCATACAAACCACTTCAAATTGTTAGCCTTAATGTTGTTATTTTCATTATGTCATAGCACTTTGTAATTAAGATTAAAGGATACACCTCATCTCTTGCACGAGATCGTAATAACTTTTGGAAACAGATTAACCTTTTTCTATGGAAGATGACAATATCATGTTTTGTATATATAGGAAAAACTAATATGAATTCAGGGTTGGTTGGTTGTTATATAATTTTGACTCATATGATCTGTGATCCTTTTTTTGAATGAAATGGAATGTTACTACTGAGGACTTATTACCAATTTGTTGTGTGTATTGTCTACTTTACTTGTGTTTCCATATCTCCTTTTTTCTAGTTCCAATTTGCAAATCATCATACTTTTATGTGTTTTTATTAGTCTCTTAAGCATGTTATGTGTTTAATCAGTTTTTTTTAGTCTCACAAATTGAGCATTCCTGATAAAATATATGTTATAAGAGTGGAAGAGCATCACTGAGGATAGTTATTCTTCATGATATTTTAGTGATAATATTGTCATACTAGAAATAGATTTCTCTCAATGGAATATTGTCAAACTTCCACTTTTGTGAATTTCTACTAAATGTAGTAGATTTTTGTTTCACAGACCTACTTTTTTCCTCTAATATTACAATTTCCTCTCCTCATAGACTACAAACTTGCACCTTGCTACCACATCAAGCTACAATACCCTCTTTAGTAGAACTGTGGATTTGACCGAAATCTCTCTTCAATGAATAAAATTTTATACCATCTTCCAATCCCATAAAACAAAACATTAAAATTTCCTTAGAGTTTAAGATGTGTTTGGTCAGGTGATTTTTGCATTCCAAGTGTTGATTCTAGCACCAACATCTTTTGATGAGTGTGTTTGGGGCCGAAGGCCTTGTAACGAAGTATTTTCCCGAGTTTATTGTTATGAATTGTTGACAATCAGTTCTTAATGGTGAACAAGAATCAGTGACTTAAAGAACACTACAAATTTGTTCACCTGGTGACTCTACAAAGAGGAAGAGGGGTTTCAATACCTCCTTCTACAAGTGGGAATCTGAGATCTCCAACTGTGACTCCAGTTGTTGACCTAGAGAAAATCATCAAAGATGCTAAAGGAAAACATAGATCAGTTGAAGCCACAGCTTAGTCAATGAAGAAGGTACACAAAATGTACATTCCGAAGAAAAATGTACCTCTATCTACTTTAGAATATAAAGAGGTTTTGGTTTCAAAATATTCTGTTGAAAAATCTCAAGTTGAAGCTACTCCCCTAGAAAATAAAGTGAATGTTGTTAACAAGACATAATAACTTGTGCTGACTGAAGGGGAATTATAACAAGTATTGGCTATTGTACCTTTCTTTGATAGGGATATTTTGACTAAAGAAGACTTCAAGACTATTTTAAATTTCCTTCAAACTCATCCTAAATACCAGACTCTTGTCACCCCTCAACAATAATATTTTCCTTTCTCTCCAAATCCAGTTGTTGGGGCATCTTCCTCTCATCCACTTGAAGAAATTTTACCTTAAGGTATTAATTTTAAATTATTAGATTCCATTGCTCAGCAAAATAAGGCTGAATTAACTCCATCCCCTGAAGAGACAACTTTAGATTCTGATTCTTCTACTGAAGGGTAAGTCAAAACATCCTTTGTTCATCTTTTTGAAAACCCACTCTTTTCAGTTCCAAAGCCTAAAAAATCAACTCAAGACCCCTATTTTTCTTCTATCCTAAATCAGAATCATAATTCACCAATTGTAATTCATGTTTCTCAAAAAGCTACATCAATTGTACATCAGAAAAATATGGCCCAACTTGCCCTTACAAGGATGCAACAGATAGTGGATGCGATATATGCGACACTTGTTCTCCCTCAACCCTTGCATCCACTTCCTCAAGGATATTACTTAAAATATCTTCCAAAATACAATGGGGAGGGAGAAGGAGTTTCTACTGAGGAACATTTAGTGGCTTTCCATAATTATTCTAACAATCAAAATATTGAACATGAAGATTTCTAGACAAGACTCTTTGCTTAGAGCTTGGATGGTGAAGCTCGAAAATGGTTTAGAATTTTAGCTCCAAATTCAATTACAAGAATTTATGAATTAGAAGATATATTTGTGAAGCATTTGGGTGATAATAAAGACTATTTTTATTATCTTACATAATTTGGAACTCTAAAGAAGAAAGAAGATGAGTATTTAGTTGATTTTACTAGGAGGTTTAATAAGATTTATCAGAAAATACCTAAAGAAATTAAACCCACTGAGACCATAGCTATGATAAATTTTGCAAATGCTTTAGATTTTGAGTTTTCCTTATGGTTGAGGGCTAAAAAAACACAGACACTGAAAACTATGCAAGAGGCTGAAATTGGAGTGCAATCTAATCTCATGGCTTCAAATAAATTAAAAATGGAGGAAGAAAAGGCAGAAAAAAAGATAAAAAGAAGATGAAAGAATAAAATCCTTCTTCTTCCAATTCTCTTTCAGTGGAAGAAAAGTTCGATCAAATGTCCAATTTGATTAAGGAACTTGCCTCTAATATGTCAAAATTAGAGGTAGAACAGCTGCTAGAGCCAATCAAATGAAGCTAATAGAAATCATGCTCCCTTCAGGAGGCATTTTCATCCTCAACAAATCCTACAGTTCCCAAGGAGGAATGTTGATGCTCAAAATGTTTAGTCTCCTTTGAATAATTTTACTGAAGAAGAATAGCAAGGAAATGACGAATAATATGAAGAAATAAACCTTATGGGAGAGACTTCACAGTCAACATGTTTGACATTGCAAGAATATGAAGATAGATCGAGGATTTGTTTGTTTTATGATGATATTAATGCTCAAATCTATGCATAGAATGATAAAAAAAAACCAAGAAGTTCAAAGCAGAAATTACCCTTTGAGATCCAAAGGTCTTGTTTAGTAGCCTCAACAAAAATCAGATTGAAATAAACAAGCTGCTAAATAGAAGGCCAAGGTAAATGAGGCTCCTTCACCTCAAAATTCTGTTCCAATTTTTAAAATTACTGCATAAAGTAAGGAATTAGTTCCAATTTATTTCAGTTTCAAATCTAAATTGAATAAAATCAAAATTCAAGTTCCACTACTGGAATTATTGAAAAATCCTGCATAAAAAAGAATCTTTTAAGAGTCTGCTGCAGCCTCCTCTCGCTCTTGATTCATTCAACCTTGAGGATGAGCATCCCACTATTTATCTAGGCTTTCATGTCCAAGACTAAAATGGTGATAGCTGACCACCTTTCTACCTGTCACTTAACATACATGACAAATTTCTGCATAATTGTCTGTTAGATTCTAGAGCTTCCCACAATTTCATGCCAAAGAAAGTGATGGATGAATTGGGATTAGAGATAACCAAGAAATACCATGACCATTACACCTTTTACTTCAAAAAAATCAAGTGTCTAAGAGTGATTAAGGATTTGGTTGTTTCCCTTACCCAACTGCCTATGAAGAGCTTAGTGATGGACAGTCTGGTTGCTGACACTCCTTCTAGATTTGGGATGTTACTTTCTATATATTGGTCTTATAAATTGGGAGGTACACTTCAAATGGACATGTCATATGCTACCATCCCAGTATTTGGAGGGGAATTCAGAAAGTTGTATAAGGAAAATCAAATGGCCTTCATCATTAGTGATCAGCACAATCCATCAAAACATCCCATATATGTTGAAGAAAAGGAATTAGGGTCATCAATTATGCACCTTGCTGCTGATGAGAATGATTTTCAGCCTGAATTAAGTGAAAAAAAACACTTTCAAGGTGCAAATGAGCAGCATTTAGAAGGAAAACAGATCTAGAAATTGTACTTTTACGGAGCCTCTTCAAGAGAAGGATCGGGAGTCGGTGTAGTCCTCATTTCTCCCACTCAGCAGAAGGTAACCATATCATACCAAATACAATTTGCTACCAATAACAACATTGTTGAGTATGAAGCACTTGTGCTAGGTATGAAGGAAACGAAAGTTTTGGGAGTATAACAGCTAATTGCCTTTGGTGATTCAGAGTTGGTGATTAAGAAGGTTAGAAACAATTACCAAGTGAAAATTTCCAAATTGAAGAATTATAGGAATGAAGTCTGGGATTTGATTGAGCATTACTTTTCAAAATTTAATATAAATTTTGTCACTAGAGAAGAAAATCAAATTGCTGATTCACTAGCTATTGTTGCTAGTAATTTCAAAGTTCCTCTAGATGTCAAGGCAGTATATGATGTTCAAATAAAAAATAGACCTTCAATTCCTGATAACATCAAGCACTGACAAGTATTTGAGGATGACAGGGAGATTCATAATTTTTTAGAGTGGGTAGAAGAGTTTGCAGACATACAAATTGATGATGAGCAGGAAATTGTTGAAAACCAACATAGCATCCCTTTTAAGAAAACTATGGCCGCGAAAAACAGTATAGATCTAAAAATAATTTTATTCCTAAGGTTTTAGTTCCTTGAGAAATACTGTTTGATAATAATGATGTTTTTCTCAAGCCTGAAAGCAAGGTTGATGGAGATAGTACAATAGAATGTAACATTGGTACATAAGATCAGCCAAAATTAGTCAAAGTGTAAATTCCTTCCTCTGGAAACTAGAACAAAATATATCAATTTGCTAAAGGAATTTGGTGATATTTTTGCATGGTATTATAGTGAGTTGAAAACTTATGATAAGAGCATAATGGAGCACAAGATCCCTTTGAAAACTGATGCAAAGCCTGTAGCACAAAAAATTAGACACATCAATCCCATGTTTCTCCCAATCATTAAGAAAGAAATTAGAAAGTTATGGGAAGCAAAGATAATTCTACCTTTGATATTTTCTAAATGGGTAGCTAATATAGTCCTAGTCTAGAAAAAGAATGGAGAGATAAGGATTTGTGTCAATTTTCACAACTTGAACCAGTGTTCATTAAAAGATAACTATCCACTACCCAAGATGGATTATATCTTGTAGAAGGTTTCAGGATCCAAAAGACTGTAAATGATTGATTATTTTTCAGGCTATAATAAGATTTCAGTTGACAGTCAAGACAAAGAAAAGACAACATTTACCACACCCTATGGCACATTAATGTACAAAAGAATTCCATTTGGTCTGATGAATGCAAGCACAACCTTTATACCGGTAATGGATATTTCCTTTGTAGGAGAAAATGATAGATTTGTGGTAATCTATTTGGATGAAATCACAGTATATTCAAAATCTGATGAAGATCACTTGAAAACTTTGAAGCAAGTTTTTGAAAAATGCATAAAGTTTGGTTTGTCCTTAAACCCAAAAATGTCATCTTTTGTTGTCCAAGAAGGTAAGTTATTGGGACATATTGTAACAGAAAGTGGCATATGTATTTATATAGGAAGAGTAGAAGTTATTCAGAAGATTGGTTTGCCAAGAAATAAAAAGGAATTGCAGTCATTTTTAGGGAAAATCAATTTTCTGAGGTGTTTTGTTCCTAACTTTGCAGAGTTGATCAAACATATAAATGTATTTTTGAAAAAAGATGCAGAATTTAAGTGGAGATATGAAGCAAAGAATTCCTTTTCAACAATTAAATCTTCCTTGACTGAAGCTCCAGTTTTGATAAGTCTTGAATTTGAAAAGGATTTTCTGAGTTTTTTCATATGCTTTAGAAGAAACAATTGCAGTTGTCTTACGACATAAGAACAAGGAGGGTTTGGAGCAGCCAATTTAATTTTTCAGTCGTGCTTTAAGGGATGTTGATTTGAAGTACATCTTGAATAAAAAGCAATCATATGCACTATTTGAGTCTTTAAAGTCTTTTCACGTTTATGTGTTGCATTCAAAAATAGTTTCTTTTGTACCCGATATTGTTGTTAAAGATGTGTTGTTGTAGCGAGATACAGATGGCAGAAGGGGACGATGGCTGACCAAGATCCTGGAATTTTATGTTGAAATAAAACCAACTAAACTGATAAAGGGTCAGGGCTTGTCTCACTTGATGGCTGAATCTAACTGCAAAGCTTTAAATCTGAATGTAGAGGCAGCTGAAGGAGAATATGGAGAATGCATTTCTAATTATCCTGAAATATTTAATTAAGATTGGTACAAGGATATAGTTTACTTTTTGTTAAATTTCAACTGTCCACCTGAAATGGAGAAGTCTAAAAAGAGAGCTTTTAAATTCGAAGATGTGAATTATTGCATTTTGGAAGACCATATTTACTATAAGGATCCTGTTGGAGTCTTGTTAAGATGTGCATATGAAGTAGAATAATAGGAGATTATGACAGAGATACATGCAGGAGTATGTGGAGGGAATTTTTATTAGAGAGCCACTCCAAAAAAATTCTTAAGTGTTGGCTATTATTGGCCAAATCTATTCTTTGATGTTTTTGCCAAGGTCAAGAGCTGTGTCGAATGTCAGAAATTTGCTGGTAAATAGAAATTGCTACCATTACCTCTCATTCCTATTTCAGCAGATGTTCCTTTCCAGTAGTGGGGGCTAGAATTCATCAGTGAAATTCATCTACCTTCATCGGGACAACATAGATGGATTCTCACAGCTACAGACTATTTCACTAAATGGATTGAAGTTGTACCAACTAGGAATGCTACTGATACAGTAATTATCAAATTTCTGTTGGAAAATATTATGTCAAGATTTGGTTGTCCACAGAAATTAGTAACTGATAATGCGATGGCCTTTAAGTCTACTAATATGTACAACTTTGGTCAGTAATATGGGATTGAATTGACTCATTCCACACCTTATTACCCTCGAGGTAATGGATTGGCCGAGTCATCCAATAAATTTTTGGTGAGGATTATTAAGAAAATGTTTCCTGAAAATAAGAGGAGTTGGGACACTCAGCTGATACATGCTTTGCGGGCAGATAGAGTAAGTGGTTAAAAATCAATTGGAATGTCTCTATTTCAGCTTGTATATGGTATTGATCCTGTAATGCCTTTGAAATTAGCTATTCCTTTGATGAAGTTCCTACAAGATGAAGTTGATCATGAAAACCCAATGCAAAGGAGAATGCTACAGTTGATAGAGGCACAACAAATCAGAGAATCATTGCTAGAAAAAATTCAGAAGTATCAGGCTAAATTCAAATCTGTTTTTGATAAAAGAGAAAATCAATAGTTGTTTCAGGAGAATGATTTGGTGCTGCGTTAGGATGTTAGGAGAGAATATCATGGAAATCATAGTAAGTTCGACAATTTGTGGTTTGGGCCATTTAGAATTGCTGAAGTTTTGGAGAATAATACTTTTATGCTCAAACATTTGGATGATGATCAGCTAACTGGAGGCCCAGTCAATGGTCATTTTCTTAAAAGTTTCTTTATTTCGTAAGTCAGTTGAGTCACTTCATTGTAAATATCCAGTTTGATGTGTCAATAAACTCCATGCCCAATGGTACTTATGTCTGTATATATGGTCAGTCTTGAGTCTAGTATGTCAATGGTCAGTCCTAGTCTTTATTTTCAAGAATTCTTCTAAGTTTCAAGAGTTTTTGAGGCACTGAGTCTAGAGTCCTTGAAGCCTCACAAGGAGGAATTCATCCCCAATAGGATCCAATGTTAGCACTGAAAATGTTACTGGTGTAATCGCCATTGTCTCATTGTTTTCAAATTTTTATTGTGTCCTAGTCCATGTCCAAAGTTTGAGTCATTTTCAATAAAAGTTAAAAAGAGTCACAATATCAAGGTATCTTTAAGTGAATAGGTGTCATAGTGTTTTAGAGTCCTAAAATAAGTTAAAATACATATTTTGACTTATGTTAGTGATGAAGGTTAGTCGATATTTGGGTAATAAAATTTTATTCATATGGTCTGGAAATAACGACCTTTGTTGCAAATTCATTGTCAAAACAATAATACAGTAAAGGGCAGCTATTTCTCAGAAATGGAAGTCATATATTCCAAAAAGTGAAAAGCGCAGCTATTTCACTGAGATTTTGGTTATCTCATTAAAGAGGCTACAGGTAAACAGGTAATCAACATTCAAAGTAGGAAAATTAAGGCTTCATGACAACAAGAGTTATTTAAAAGCAAAGTGCAGCCTGCAGAAAACAGATTGATCAATAGAGCGGGAGATTCGGAGAAGAGTAGCAGAGAATTTTTAAAGGGAGTTCGGAAAGAATTAAAATAAGGAATGAAGCGACATAGAAGAACCACATGCAGAATGAGCAGACGACCATGATCCAATCCGAAAGGGAAGAAACCAAAGGCTGAGATTAATGCGCAGATGGAATGATTTTGCAAATTGCAGTTTTTAAAGTTTATTGTTAAGGCAATCGCATGGTATGTTAAGTGATTTGCGATGCGATGAGGCGAGGGGCACATGTCGGTGTAATTCACCAGCGCGATTTCGATAATCGCAGAGTTTACGGTTTACCCATTGTCAGTGTATAGAAAAATTTGCAGGTGGCCGATTTGCAATAATACATAAAGCTGCGATGTGTGATGCCTTCAGATTGGTCACCAAGTTGTGGGGCCCTAGAACCACAATTCCGCGTGTATGCATATTGTTTGGGAGAAATTGTAGTTTTTTTTTAAAGTTCCTATAAATTGATCAATGTTGATTGCACGCATATGTATTTTTATAAAACTTCTGATGCATGATCTGTGATCGGTCCCATTTCTCTGCCACATCACCTCCGATCTCATTGCACATCACATTTCGCTATTTTCAACATTGAACTCCTGCATTTCATAATAAAACTTCTGATGCACAATCTGCGATCGTTCCCACTTCTTCGCCACATCATCGCCCCCCCTCGCTTATCATTCATTCCGCTCCATATCTCCTCTATGAATTAAACCTATTTCAAAGGGTTTATATCATGAAATGAACCTTTGTCATTCTATCCAAAATTTTGGGTTCTCTGCCATTACAAATGGTTTTCAACCAAAAAAGGGCAAAGGAACAGTGGAACAGTGACAGAGTTTCTCTCAAACAATTTTCTACCACTACTCTCAGTACCAGCATGTTTTTACCACGCACCGAGCAAAATTCAACAAACAACCACACACCATTATCACTATTGTTTTCACTTTTTATGCAGTTGGTTACACCAGAACGTAAGAGGAATCTTCCCATAAAACTTCCACATCATAAAAAACACTTCAAATTGTTAGCGTTATTGTTTTTATTTTCATTATTTCATAGCACTTTGTAATTAATATTAAAGGATAAGCCTCATCTCTTGTATGAGATCATAATAAATTTTGGAAATAGATTCACCTTTTTGTGTGGAAGATGACAGTATCATGTTTAGTATATATATCCCAAATTGATATGAAGTCAGGGTTGGTTGGTGGTTATAGAATTTTGACTCATATGATCTATAATATTTTTTATGAATGAAATAGAATGATACTACTGAGGACTTATTACCAATTTTCTGTGTGTATTTTCTACTTTACTTGTGTTTCCATATCTCTTTTCTTCCAGTTACAGTTTGCAAATAATCATACTGTTGTGTGTTTTTATTAGTCTCTTAAGCATGTTATTTGTTTTATCATTTTTTGTTAGTCTCACATAGTGAGGATTCCTGATAAAATATATGTTATAATAGTGGAAGAGCATCAATCATGATAGTTATTCTTCATGACATTTCAGTGAAAATCTTGTCAGACTAGAAATAGCTTTCTCTGAATGAAATATTTTCAACCTGCCACTTTTGTGAATATATACTAAATGTAGTAGATTTATGTTTCACAGACCTATTGTTTCCTCTCAACTTACAATTTCCTCTCCTCATAGAATACAAACTTGCACCTTGCTACCACATCAAGTTACAATACCCTCTTTAGTAGAAATGTGGATTTGAACGAAATATCTCTTCAGTGAATCAAATTTTATACCATCTTCCAATCCCATAAAACAAAACATTAAAAATTCCTTAGAGTTTAAGATGTGTCTGGTCAGGCGCTTGTTGTTGTCCAAGTGTTGATTCCAACACCAACACAGGTGATGTGTACAATGATCCTAAAATCGAAGCCTATATGGCTGAAACCAGATCCGAGGTCTTCTTATCTCGTTCACTCGATCGTTTGGGTACAATTCTAGCCATGCAAATATATTATTTGTAGTCAAACATGGTAAGACATCGTTTGATTACCAACCATTGATGTGAGCTCTTAACAAATGCGAGAGAACCACCATTGAGTTAATGGATCTCAAGGTACTGTAGTACATTTTGTAAGGCATGAATATATGATTTGATGTCGAACATGACAAAATATTTCAGTCAAAGGTCCGGAAGCGAGGATCTTGTCGATGCTGTAACAAGCCTCATGGTACTGGAAGATGATGTTTCTAAGTAAACTTCCTGGAATAATTTGATGTTGACAGGAAGCCACTTTATCGTGAAACGGGAATTACTAATTTTGGAGACAAAATGTGACTTGATAAGGCAATTTTTAGGGATGATTGTCATGAAAATTAAGCTTTATGAGTATTGCAGAAGGATGCGTATTCACTATATGACTTCTATTGAACATATTGATGACACTGAGATGAGTTGGTAGCATTGAACCAAAACCAAAGTGAAGGAATGATGAACCATAGGTATGAATGAAAGATTAAGAAGATTACCCAACCCAAATAGTCACGATGATGGAGTGAAGTGTCATGTCCAAGAGTGACCTGATACCATAAAATTTTTGTTCACTTTCCCAAATTTTCCTCGGTCATTTGTCGACCAGTACCTCTTTATTTTTCAACAAGCTTGAGGAGGATAACATATGCTTGATCTATAATTCAACCCTTCATGCGAATATGCATCACTGTTTAATAATTTAAAGAGTCTAGTGATAAATTAAACTCGATTCTTTCCATGATCGACAAGCCCATTGCTATTTTATGTGTTAATGAGCCTAACGACAGTGACAACCCAATCCTTTTTCATATTTAGAGAGTTTGAAAAAGAGGAAAAAATAAAACTCCATGAGTAATTTTTCATAAATTTGTCGCTTAGGTCCGAAAAAAGTGTAAAATGATACCTAAGAGAACCTCCTAGCCATATTCGACTAAGGTTTTCCTTTTCCATAAATAATCTATCCCATCCTGGAAAAGGATTAAACTTATACTGAGTAGATGTCATTTCATTTACTTTTACGAGCTCGAAAAGACAAGTGCTCGGAAATATTTTCACATTATCGGTGTTTGAAAAGAGCTAAAAGAAGACTCCAGGGGTTCCTTTTCCATTGTTATCAAAGCTCAAAAAAGAGATAAAAGTGTGCTTCAAGTCCTTTTTCATTTTTATCAAAGCTTGAAAAATAAGGATAAATGTATGCTTTGTGGTCAAATTATTCTTGGATAAGTGTGCACAAAAAATATTCTATGTCAGTTGTAAACCTGTTCAGAACAACATCAAATGGATTAAAAATACCCATTTCATGATAAAAAATGAATAAAACCATAGTCACAACAATAAATATGATTTTCAAATAATCAAATGACTAATTAAAAGAGTTTTACTGTTCATTTTTACCATTTTCATTTTGGAGCTCTGAACCTGTTTTTTCCCCCGAACTTTAACTGTTGATTGCAATCGATTTTGTGGATTTTTTTCCTCGTCGTTTGATCCAAGTTGGTGCTATCAACCTCCTCTTTCCTTCTGTATTATTTTTGTTTCATTTCATTGCAATTTTTTAGGGATTTGGGCCCCTTAGGGTAAATTTATTTTGCACATAGGGAAACACACCCTTGAATGTCGAAAGGTGCGTTGCAGTGCACTAGAATTGAAGGCTAAGTGCACTTGAAATGGAATTTCCCTTGACCTGGGGTGCATTGGGCGCAATTCACATTTTTGTTCTTTTCAGTGTGCCCAAATTTTGCCTGGTTTTTTGCATGAAATGGGTCCTTATGAGTCTTATGGTTGTGTTTCGGGGATTCGATGGACCAAATGATGATTAAATGGAGGGAAAGAGAAAATGAGGAACAACACATGATTTCCCTAAATGATCCAGGTATCGTAAGAGCCCTCAGAGACTATGGGTTGTTGAAGTACTTCAGACTATCGGGTATGAGGCAACAGATGGAACTATTGGAGTTCCTTGTTTGTTCATGGGATCTAGAAATTGAGGCATTTTATCTTGGGGACAAGTGGTCCCAATTTTAGTTGAGGATATCTATTTTATCACAAGATTTTAGAGGATAGGCCTACCAATTTATATTTCAGGGTCTACTCTCGAAGGAGAGATGGTGAGAGATTATATATTGCATTATTGTAATCTAGGTGCAAAACCTTGCAAGGATGGGAAAATAAACATATGTGATGTTCGTGATTTTGAATTGAGAACCATATTATTCACGATCAAAAATCTTGCTGATACTACTACACTACATGTAGAAAACATATCTTACATGTAGTATGCACTAGAGTTCTTGGAACCAACAGTTTTCAATTGGGCTGAAGTTGTACTCTATCAAATGAAAGAAAAACTAAGCAAGGAAAAGGGAGGAAGGAAGAATTTTTTTAACTATGGTTTGATCCTCATTTCTTTTTCCTTAGAGTGGATTCCACTGATGCAGCCTCAGCATGTGATGCTGGGTATATCTAACCCTAGAGATCCAAGGATGTAGAGATGGGTAGAACTGATGGCTAAACATGTTGGTCAATCGACCATTATGTTCTCGATTTCATTCATTTCCTAGTTTAGGTGATAGATTATCACCATCGATATGCATGCATCTACTTCCGAGGAGATCCAGATTTAGTTTTTCTAGAAGGCGCTCAATGGGGTGCAATTGGTAAGAATGTTTTGACCATGTTTTTTTATTTCTCTAAGGTTTATACATATTTTTGTATTTTTATGTTTTGACAAGACTAAACTAAAGTTTTGATGTATACATATGTAGGTCGAGTTCGACTAGTGGGACATCTAGAGCAGGGAGCAGATGAGCTAGTAGAGAGGGTTGTCGGGAGAGCAGTCCTTCAGGATTTGGATATGGATGAGACTCTTGCTGAGCTTCAACAACACATACAGGGGTTGACCTTTGGGATTCCGAATTTCCGGATCAAAGAGTTACCCATGTGACTGCAGTGCCATACTATTGGCGTTCCTAACCATTGGATGTGGTTACTACGTAGGATAGCTAGATCAGTAGAATTTTATCATGAGCACCACTAGTTTACTTTTGACATGTTGCATACACTTTGAGGTCAGATGACCAATGTGTCTTGGGTGAAAATTTTGTAAAAACATATAACTATCTATCTATTTGTTTTCAGTGTTTTCCTATTTTTATTTCGCAATCCTATTCAATTATGTGAATGCATTTTTACATGTGTTGCAAATGTCTGTTTATAACATAATTCACTAAAGAATTAATTAATGTGTTCAAGTTTCTAGAAATGTGTTGATATTGAATGAAATCAAAATGTCTTTCCAAAAGTTGAACTCTTAGGAACATACGATGCAGTGATGTATTTCTGACAATTTAAACACTATTAAGGTGCAGTACCACAAGTTGTGATTCTAACCTAATAATGATGCAGTTAATACCAAATGAAATCTCATTAGGGAGAATTTCGATCAACGCTCTATTCTCAGCCATATTGTTATTAGATAGAATAATAAAAATCCCTTGAAAACTCACTAACTTGTTGTTAGGAGTGAGAATGGCCCATGCTGCAAAGATAGATTCTGTGTACTACTACTAGCACCATCAGCATACCCAATGAATGGTTCCAAATATTCGGACATCTGCGATGAAATGTAAAGAGGATTACTAACTTCAAGAAAACTCTAGAAAAACAAATGAAGATAGTAAATGGAAATCACTAGGATATATACAATATAATACAACAGTTTACTACGCTTAAGCATAGTAACGTTTCAGATACAAACCATTTCAGGGTTGTGCCAATGGAATTCCATCTTAATCTACCCACTCGTAGGCACCCTTAGAAAGAACTCTTTTGACAATATAGGGGACATGCCATAACGGCTCAAATTTCCTTGTACCTATTACATCATCTTCCTGATCATAAAGAAGGACCAGGTCACCCTCTAAGAAGATGCGAGGCTGGACATGCTTGTCATATTGCACCTTTATACGTCTCTTATGCACTTCATTGGCCAATGCATCTTCATAATATGTTTCATCAATATGGATGAGGTTAAAAAGATGTGCTTCCTTAGCAGAGGTGTCAGGTAACAAGTCTATTGCGAGTTTTAACGACAATATTTCACATTGTATTGGAAATATAGCTTCCAGACCATACACCAATTGAAAGGGGGTAAATCCAGTTGCATTTCTCATCGAGGTTTGATACACCCACAAAGCCAAGTACAGGATTAAATTCCAATTTCGTTTATGAACTCCTATCATTCATTGAAGCATTAGTTTAAGAATCTTGTTAATAGCCTCAACTTGTCCATTTTCTTGAGGATAATAAGGGGTATAACTATCATGGGACATTCCTAATTTGGAAGTCAACTCATTCATCATATGATTCCGAAAATGTGAACCATGATCTGTGACTATAGCTTGTGGAACCCCAAATCGTGAAATGACATGATTAAAGAAAAAAATTAGTTTTTTGTCCTATGTTGTTGAATGTAGGCATCACTTCGACCCACTTGGTAAAGTAGTCTACTGTGAAAATAATACGGCTTCATTATGTGTTTCATCAAGATGGATGAGTTTAACAAGACACGCTTCTTCAGTAAAGGTTTCAGGTAACAAGTTGATTGTGAGTTCTAACGATGGTATTTCACATTGGATTGGCAAGATAAATTCCAAATCATACACCAATTTAAAGGGGGTAAATTTGGTTGCATTTCTCACTGCAATTCGGTATACCCACAAAGACAAGTACAGGATTAAATGAAAATTTTGTTTATGAACTCCTATCATTCGTTGAAGAATTTGTTTAAGAATCTTGTTAATATCCTCAACTTGTCCATTTGATTGTGGATAATAAGGAGTAGAACTATCATGGGAAAATCCTAATTTGGTAGTCAACTAATTCATCATATGATTGCAAAAATACGAACCATGATCTGTGAGTATAGCTTGTGGAACCCCAAACCATGAAATGACATGATTAAAGAAAAAAAATGCAGATGTTTATCCTCTGTTGTTGAATGTAAGCATCGCTTCGGCCCACTTGTTAAAGTAGTCTATTGCGACAATAATATAACTGTGCCCCCCAGATGAATGAGGGTTACAAGTCATGAATTCAATGCCCCATTTTGCAAATTTTCCCATCGAGACAACAAGATGCATTGGTGCTGGTGGTTTGCGGATTTTACGATCAAATATCTAGCATGCATGAAAATTTTTGACTGTGAGGATGCAATCGCAAAATATGGTAGGCCAAAATTAACTGGTGCAGATTATCTTCTGCATGGTAGTGTCTCTAGACAAGTTTCCACCACATGCCCCAGCATGAAAATAGTTTAAAACATTTTTAACCTCCTCATGAGAGAGGTACCTCCTTAAAATTGTATCGACACCATGATAATAAAGTGTATCGCCGACGATATGATAATCTTTGGCTTGGTATCGAATACGTCGCTGGTCAGAGTGAGAGGCATCAAGCCAAAAATTATGGTTCTAGAGATAAATGATAAAATCCCCATACCAAGGATTAGATGATCCAATTAGAAACAAGGACTCATCAGGTATAGATGGTTTCGAGGTAGTAGCAGTACTATGAGAGGAAAGGTTGAAAAGAAGCTCATCCAAAACTAAAGACTTCTTTGACTTGGATTTGATGAATTCCAAATCAAACTCCTGCAAAATTAAAATCCATTTTGAATACTTGCCCCCCAATAATTGATGTGATAAGATGTAATTCATGGGGTTGCAATCCAAAATGACAATGGTCTTCCAGAACAAGATATAGTGGTGAAATATTTGGATGGCTTGAATAGCCGCCAAGGCAAGATTTTCTTAGTATGAATAATTCACTTCCGTATCATTGAGATTGTGACTCAAATAATATATCAGATGTTCTATCCCATTTTCTACTTGGACCAATACCATAGCAATGGTCATATCAGCCGCGACGATATATAAGAAATAATCACTCTGATAATTGGGGGGATACATTAATGATCCCTAGACAAGTGTATCCTTGACAACATCAAAAGAAGCTTACACAACCTTATCCCAATGGAAGGGAATCCCCTTTTTCAAGAGCCAAGTAAATACCTTAGCCATTTCGGTGTAGTTGGGTATGAACCTCCTTAGGAAGTTAGCATTTCCTTGAATTTTATGTAACTGAAGAAAATTTTATGGCGCGGGAAAATCAAGAATGGCCTGCACCTTTAGTGGGTTAATTCGAATTCCTTCTTTTGAGACGACAAATCCTAGAAAACAACCAAAACCAACACAAAACACACATTTATGTGTATTGAGGTGTAATTTGTAGTGTCGGTAGTGTAGAAAGATAGCTCTCAAATACATCGTGTGATCAATCCAGTTTCGTGAATTCATGGGTAAATCATCTAGATACGCTTGATGTCATTGAAAGCATAATTCATTGTTCTATGAAAATTTTCCTCGGCGTTCTTTAAACCAAATGGGAAATTCTGATGAGCAAATGTGCCCTAGGGGCAGATGAATGTTGTCTTATAGTGGTTCTTTGGGTGTATATCTATTTTATTGTAGCTAGAAAATCCATCCATGAATGAAAATATTTTGCATCCAACACAATCGTTAATAATCTGGTCGATAAAGGGAGTAGGATAGTTGTCTTTTGGACAAGCAAGATTGGCGTCCAGATAATCGACACACACTCTGATCATTCCTTGTTTCTTCATAACAGTAACTATGTTGGTAACCCACTCAGTTAGGGGAAAAATTTAAATGAAAGCAGCATGCAAAAGTTTTTCAAATTTTTCTTTAATGGTAGTGGCCTTCTTAGGATGAACAAGATGAAGGCGTTGACGTACCGGTTTGACATCAGGGTACGTATTAATGGCGTGTTCAACGATACTAGTATCTATGTTTGGAATTTCCTCATAAGACCAAGCCAATACATCATGAAATTCATGAAAGAGAGAGTGATATGTTTCGAGTTCTGATGGAGAACAAGACACGCTGACATGAATGTTTTATACAATGTCAGGTTTGGTCGAAATATCGATAGAAATGGTTTCTTCAATATTTGACAAAATTTGCTCGGATTCGATTGTATTAACGGGAAAATAATTTGAAAATAATGTTTTGATCGATAGGTGATATAGTTCAATAATATAATCTTCTTCATAATCTTGAAGATGGGAGCAATGATGATGATCTTCCCATGGTTCTCCTTCTGGGATCATGGATTTCACAATATTCTCATCTGTCAAGAAAGTGGATGAAAAAGGATCAGATGGAGTACCGAAATCTAATGAACGATCAACCCAAACGACGGGCGACGATAATTTCAGATTCGTTGCCCAAGTCATGTAGATTGATTGTTATGCTAGCTCAATTAGGTTGGGCGGAAAAATCCATCCAACGTAACAAATTCAATTTCACCCGTAATTTTCCTTAAGGAAGATGGAGTGGAAGATATCATGTAGTAGGTCTCTATGCTTGCAATTTCTGCTGACGTCGCAGGCAGCGGTAATGCGAAGGTTCCCATGAGGGTGGAATCCTTTACGAGTCCTACACCAATGTTCTAAAGTGCAAGTTGGGGCACATGCACTAACAGAATGGTTCCAGTTACCTGGGAACTGGAGGAAAATAAGGATAGTTGATTGATGACAATGATGACACCTTTATGTGGAAAGGTGATCATTCTAAAATATGTAGAGACGATCACAATCATAGCATATACCCATGGCCTTCCGAGTAAAATGTTGTAGTCAAGGGGTCTGTCAATGACCTCAACTTCAACATTTACTATTTTTCCTTCTAGTTCAACATGCCAGTTATTGATAATACCAAAAGGCTTATATGTACATCTGTCGAAAGATTTCAACGTCGTAGGCGATTGAGATAGGTGCGACGAGCCAAGTGATTTCTAGCAATTTAGAGACATAATTCACGTAGATGCTCCCCCATCAATAATAGTATGATGAACGAGGTGATTGAGAACATTTACTTGGATGGAGAATGCCAGTTATGCTGGTAATTGCGGCACATAGCCTGTATGATTAAAGACTACGAGCTTGGAATCTGTCGGATCAATTCCACCAATTGCCAACAACAAAGCCTACTTCTCGGAGGGACAATTTTGATGCACCTCAAGCACTGACATAGCTGAAGGGGATTGAGACAAATCTTCAACTATACTATAATTTTGAGCAGCTCGGGCTCGAAGATTAAATGTCGATTTATGAACGACTCCCTTCAGTGTCTTGATTCTCAATTCAGGAGTAGCAGTTGGCGGTATTGATTCCATAGACAGGTTCATGTTCGAGGTAGTAGGTTGATTAGTAGCCTGACTACCATAATATTTATTATGCATTGACACCAAAACATCAGCCAATGGATTTGTGAAAGACAACATAAGCACTTGGGAACTAGAATATGGATCTGTAGCAACCAAATTTGTGTTCGGATTTGGAAATGGATCTGTCAACACTGCGGATGCATGCGAGGTCTTAAATAATTTTGAGACTTAAACGCAGTGAGGAAAGTCTCGAAAAAATTATTCCTCATTACAGATTATGAAAGGGTAATGAGGTTTCTGATTTCCATTCGATTGATCATATGATCTTTCTTGAGGGGTATAAGTTTGATTTTTCTTTGATTTCCCCTTTTTATTGCTTCTGGATTGCTTGTCACTTTTTCCCTTGTCAGGTGACATGGCATGGATTTCGGAAGAAGGCATAGGATCAAATGAAATAGAGGGATGTGTTATTGTAGTACCAATCATACCGTCTCTGGCATGAGAGTCCTTAGATGGAGGAGGAACAATAAAATTAGATCGCGGTGCGTTGGGAATTTTCTCGTAGAGCGTGTTAGACTGAGTATAAATCAAGTCTAAATAATGTGCACAAGAAATGACCTGCTCTTTAGTGACGATGCCACCCTTAGCCACATCCTCCGTTATAGATGGTAACAAGGACTTAATGAACCACTCAACAAGGAGCTAATCAGGAACAAATGTCTTAACCATTCTATGATGACGACGCCACTCATGAATATGATCAAAAGTGTGAGTAGAATTAGTCTATTTAAAATTAGTCAATAGTTTCATTCCAGTTTCATATAATATGGGTAACTCGAAGTGGGTCAAAAATACAATAGCTAGGGCAGTGAAATTAGCAAAAGAAGCTCTTGGTAACTCAATATACGATTTTGCAGCCGGACCAGTGAGCGTACGCTGGAAAAGACGCATTCGAATAGAGTCATCATTTAGGGAGTTATATGAACACCACAAATGATAAGTCATAACATGCGTCGACGTGTCTTCCCCAAGGTTTCCATTGAACTTAGTAATATCCGAGGGTAATTTATGAGGTATCAATGGCCACCAAGGAGTGTAATTGATTAGATCATTGGTGAGCCGATTTAAATCCAGTAACTCTAAAGTTGCAACAAATGAAACTGTCGATTTAATTCAGGTTGAGCATAGCCAGTGTATGATGGAATTTCTTGGGAAATAGGCCTTTGAGCACCAACATAAGGAATTTGTTGCTGGTAACCCAGATATAGGTTGTTTTGAAAAGAAAACGCTTGAGGATTCTGTTGAGCAAAACATAGGTACGCTACTTGTTGAAATGAAGGTTGTGGCATTTGCGCTTGTGGCTACCAAGGGGTCTGTCCATCAATATTATAACCCAAACTAGGATAGCCTGGATTCGGTTGTGGATAGGTATAGCTTGGTTGTGGCTCCAAGATCCCATAATATGGTAATCTAGCTTGTGAATAAATAATTCCGGATATAGGTGGTTGTTGTAAACCAACCGAAGGAGTTGGAGTCTGAGGGCCCAATAATTGAGGGTATTAGGTTGAAGGATGCACCTGAGATGGTTGAGGTACAACATTTTGAGTCTGTAATAGGGGTAAGGATGTATTACCAAGTGGAGTTGATGTGGGTGCAACAGGTTGAACCAGCTGATACGAGTGCACAACCATTTGTGGTTGGATGGGTAGAGTGGGTTTCCACTGAAAAAAATTCATTCTGACATTAGGATGACCAAATAACGATAGAGTATTGTCAAAATGGGTGACCATAGGTTCCCCCCAGCATGAGGAGTATAACAATATGGAAAATATTGTTCTCCAAATGCAGGGAGTCCAGTTGAAATTGTACTGGATGGGATATACCTAGATGTACTAGCTTGATATTTCCCTGATGATGTATATAAAGGATAATTCAATTCAGTACTTACTATATATTTACCAGTTAAAATACCAGATGATGACATTGGGGAAGTCCATGGGTTTGAGGATGCACCAAAGAAGGTTCTAGAGAAATATTGGTAACTAGGTGGGACGGAAGGTCCGCCATATAGATGTGACTCTGGTGATGTTGTGAACATCTACGAGGTAGCAAGAGTAGGTGTTGTTGCAATTGGAATAGATGGTCCAGCTAAAGATGTTGGCTCAGGCATGGTTATTCGACCAAATGTATACCCTATTGGATCTACGCAAAATCTAGTAGACATAGGATCAACAAAAGCAGAGGATGGTGATTGAAGAAAAGAGCCGTATAGGTAAACCTCTACCCCAAAATTAGTAGGAGTTAAAGGTGTTTCGTATTGTGGTATTTCTTCAATCGAAATTAAACCAGGTGGAAGGATTTTTCCGTCAAGCCTAAAGTATATTTTAGGAGGTCGCTGCATGATATGGGAGACTCAATGGTTACAATAGATTATGGGGTGATCGATACAGGCACAAAATATGGTCATTCAACTTCAGGATTCAAATGTTCTGGAAAAAAGGTGACTAGATCCAGATCAACTTCCAGTTGAACAACGTCGGGTTCGGGAGGTATGGTCTCACTGATTGGACGGATCGTGACCATGGGTAGCTATGAGGACTTTGTATTGACAACACTAGATGAATTAGGATTTGTATAAATAACTTGAGTAGACTCTAGTATATGTGAGGATGATTTCACACCAGAGGTACTAATGGTACTAGTTTCGATAAAGCGATGTCGCCTTCGCCGACTAGAAATGGCTTCTAGTGGTAAAGGTGGTTTTAGTGCTATTATACATGAAAAACGGGGAAAGGGATGTTATTCTTCCATGATGACTAATTTATTTTATGAAAAAAAAACAAATAAAAAAAATAAAAGGGTAATTCTAGGAAAAAGGTTTACCAAGTAATTGTGAACTGTAGAATACCTCCTGGAAAACCAATAAGTACGGGTAGAAAATCTCCCCGAATGATGTTTGGTGTATCACAAGTTACAAGGCGGCCAACTCGGTTCACTATGGATGGATAGCAACCTGAATTTTTCCTCCCAAATATACCCGAAGGTACGTGGAGGCCCAAGTCCATATTAGCGTTGTCTAATGTGAAACCGCACAGTGAGAGCACCCCCTTATATTTTTCATACTAGAACACTATGCTATATACCCGAAGGTATGTTGATGATCTCCGATATACATACATACGTGGAGTGAGGTATCACACTTGAAATGTATCGTAGATAATTTAGCGACAACTATTATGTTTAACGACACTGGAACACGTCTCTAGCCTAGATCTTCTAAATGTTATCGTTATGGTTCCAATGATTTCTTAGGTAAATTGATGTAAATTTTATGTTGATCTTGTTTAGAAATTTTTTCTTTGAGGTTCACCTCATGATGTGATGGAAATTCCTAAAATTGCAAACTAAAATGATAAGCAAACTTTTCAATTTTAGTTTTTTTAATGAAAATCCTAGCTACTAAGGGAAAGAGCAATCAATTTTTAGAGCAAACAACAAAGAGCACAAACTAAAATGAAACTTTCCTAACTTGTTCCTATGCAACACACACAATTAGCGATATGAAAATGCATGTTTTTCTTTTTATCTCCCTTAATGTGAATGTAAGAAAGGAAACTATATGCATCAAATCAACAAAAACAAGTGTTTTCTTCTTTGAGAAACGAGGAATTTAACAACAATTTCTCTTTTATGAAAAATGAAGAATGGAACCACAATTTTTCCTATAGGAAACAAAGAATGAAACAATAATTTCCTTTATGAAAAAAAATGGATCTAATGTAGAAATAAAATACTTTTACTTTTATTTTCCAATGATAAAGAAAAACACTAAAGAGACATTGAACAAATTACTTTTCAAAGGAGGAAGAATCAGGTAAGTTCATTGGTCTCTAAGAGGTATCAAACAATTGATAATACAACAAAAAAATGGGTGAGAATGATAGAAATGACAAATTTGAATGGAATTTGGTTTGCTAAGGGGGCAACACAATCTCTTAGGGGAGACAGTGCATTGCAATGCACCCCTGAGTGGGAGATAATACATTGTGTCTTGACCAACGGTGCGTTGGGCGCAACAGTGATTGAAAATGAAATCTACATAACACACTTCTAATGAAATAATTTCATTCAAAATTCTAATAACTGAAAGTAGATTCTACCGATGAGGATTAGCAGAGGAAAAAACAACATGAATGATAGGAAACTCCACAGTGGAGTCACCAATTTGTTATGCAGAATTATGATCTACGGATAAATCAAATTCCCTAAGTGTGGTGCGAGGCACTAAGAACAACAGATGAAAGAATTTTCTATCAATTTCTATAAAATAAGTAGATAAACAGAATGATAGAATAACCTACTTGTGGTCCAAGCACTTCTCTTTCTCCTTCTGTCATTGTCGTTGTCGCACTCAATCCAACTTCGATCGCTGGATCAATTGTCACAAATACAAACAAAGAACAACAAACAACATGAATATACAAACATCTACCTATCTTAAACACTCAAATCGATTAGATGTGAAACATATATATCATTCAAGAATCCATTTCATGAGAAATAGAAACATAAAGAGATATATATATGGGAAATTGAACATCAATATTTATTAAAGAGTAGAAGGTGGAGATTACAACCAATGATCGATTTGATGCCACCAGCTCTAGCTTCATCCCAGCCTCATCACATCCAACAACACACTACCAGCGTATCAATACTTTCACTCTCTCAAATGAGAATTCAAGAGAATTTGTTTACCAAAATTATTCCTTCCCTAGCACTAGGATCTGTGCTTAATTTATAGGGAAATTTATGGTAGTTTCTTAATGAATGAATTTATAATAATAGGAAAGACATGTTCCCAAGTTCAGAGGTGTTATATGGACACTTGGATTCAAAGTTTGACACATATGGACTCTTCTAGAAGGCATTGGCCATGTGGAGATTCCCAGAACAATGATAATTCCGCTCCCAGGTGACCAACACACTCTTGAATGTCGGGAAGTGAATTATAGTGCACCCTTGAATGGAAGATGTTGCATATCCAACGTCGTTAGTCCCTTTAGAGGTAGTTTTGGTGATTTCATAAGTGATATAACATATACTTCAAACCTTGAAAATCTCACAATAAAAGTCATGAATGAATTGTTCTTCTCTTAGGGCATATAGAAACTGAAATGTAAGGGGATTATAGACCCATTTCATTGGTCCTGGGGATGATTTCTAGTTTGACCAGGTCGTGGGGGATGATGCCCAAATTTACCTATAAAAATAATGAGGCTGGAGAACTGCACAGGTAATATATTTTCGTGGGTAATTAATTTTATAATTAACAAAAAAATAAAAAAGGGTGTGTTAGGGATAAGGTTTACCAAGTATTCTTGAACTACAATATACACCTTAGTGATAAATGATAGGAAAAATGACCAAGGACATAACGTACTATAGCCGATCTCCCCAAATGTTGTGTTCATTGTATCACATTTACAAGGTGCCCGACTCGGTTACCTATGGTAGGCTTGCAACCTAATGGTGTATTCCCAAATATACGCGACGGTATCTGGGAATCTATTCTGTAGTAGTGTTGTCTAATGTGTAACCGTTTGATGAGAGCACCCCAAATATACTTATCATACATCAATATACTTCCATACGCGGGATGAGATATCACCCTCTAGCTATAATGCAGACCGTTAAAGAAAAATCCTACGTTTTATGATGTTGGATCAGGTCTATAGCCTAGACCACTAAATGTTATCATTAGTTCCAAATGCTCCTTAAGGTAAATTGAGTGAATTTTAATGTTGATCTTGCGTTAAGTTTCAATTTTGGCTCAAAATCGATGTCACCTGAATACTATGATGTAGACTAAATGAAAAAAGAAAAACTTTCCATTTTGATGAAGCCTAAACTATTTAGGGAAGAGATACAAGAAAAAGTGCAATCAATGCAACAAAAATAATGCCCCCCAAACTAGCTCAAAGCAACTAAATGCAATTTTTTTCAATCGTATTCACTTTTTCCTGAACAAATGAAACTTACTGAAAAATTGAAAATACTTCTCTTTCCACTAAGATGCAAAAAAATAATGGTTTTTTACTTTGAAATGAAATCGAAAGTAAAATAAACAAACGGATGGATAAATGCAATGACAATCCTTTCACTTTTCTTTCGATCGGACAAAACCAAAAATTGTTTTAAATACACATGAATGAAATGCTTTTCTCTCCTCTTTTCAAAACGATGAAGACCAGGGAAAATTTTAAGGATGGAAAATTATCTTCAAGTTTAAAAGAATTAGCGAATCTCACTAGTCCCTAATATGAAAATTCTAAAATGTTTATTGATATATTTGTAATTATTTTCAAATTTATAATGGTTTTATATATAGTCTTTATATAATGTTAGCAATTTTTAAGGTAAAATAATTTTATATTGTAAAATTTGGGTGTATCCTTTTTATAAAAAATGGAAATTAACGAATCTTTTTTGTGGAAAAATCATGGTAAATTAGCCCAACTATGAATATTAGCCCCCAAAATTTTCCATGATGAAGACAAGCCAAACCAAAATTAAAATGAAAATAAATTTCAATTTCTTTTGAATTTGGAAAAAGGACACACTCTTCTAGACTTGCGAATAAAACAATCTGCGATCCTATGTTTGACACTAAATCGAAGGTAAGATCAGATATGCAATGATGACTAGGGCATACCAAAAATCACTTCGAATCAAGTCAAGAACAATGTGACAAAAATAATTTGAAATGGATAAAAGTATCCCAACTAACAAACAAATCAAAGACACGAAAATACTCGCTCAGAGAAAACAAGTAAGCCAAACACACAACAATGAGGTCACTGAGATTCTACAAAATTCCTTTAGGGGCCAGGACACACTAGAAAATCAAGGGGAAACCCTAATGTTTCCTAGGTTTGAGATCAGCGCTTCTGTGAGAAGAAGAAGGGTGTTGAAAGACAAATTAGCGTGGTTGTACTATATAAAACAATGCTTCAAGCGCTACTGTGCAAACAGGAAGCGTGTTGGTCACTAAAAGCAAGGAAAAACAAAAAAGAGTTTCACATAAACACCATACCTAAAAAAATGAAGTGACTATCAAACCCTAGATGAAATAATAGATTCCTAAGACAGCTTAGATTTTAGTAATCAGTCAAACTGATCCAAGATCAGTCTGGGGAGGGAAGACTAAGAGGCTAAGCTCCCCAGTGGAGTTGCCAATTCGGCTGTCAAGATAAATCCCCTCTACGAACAGAGGCGATCTCTCTAGCCCTAGAGTGGGCCTAGAAACATGATATATTTTATAATGCAAATCTCTCTTAACTAACATTCACAATGCGACAAGAAAAGAGACAGAAGTACCTTTTTCCCAATGCTACCTTTGAATCCATTGATGGTGACCTTGATCCATGATCCTTTTAGGCTCACTCCCAGTGACCGATGGCACACGAATACCTGTGGATGATCAAGAGATAACAAAAAATGTAATCCAATGCATAATAATCATAAACATTAGCTATATGTCCAATCAAGGAGTACCATAATATTTTCATAAACAATTAGACAAATATAGAAAGAAAACATCAGATGTTTTATTGATAAATATAAAAGGAAGGGCTTACAACCTAGCCCTTGATGTTGGAGTCCTCCTTTGGTCAAAATATGAGTCCTTCACCGAAGCTTTAAATAATTCCTTCTCCTGAACACTTATGTTTTATCACATTGTGAGGATGCAAAGGGAATGAGAGTTTAGACTAGCCCGACAATGACCAACCAAGATAACATTATTGGAATGAGGGGTATGAATTTATAGGAAGGGAGAAGAGGTTGGGAGCCCATGAAAGGAGGAGGAAGGCCCACTTTCTAAGGGAAAAACCCCCATGGATGATATAAAAGCTCTAAAATCATAGGGCTTGACCCTATCACCACCGTTTAACAACCAACTCACTACCCTGGAACTTCTAGAGGTCGAATCTTCTCCTCCATTTGAGGAAACACTTCCAGAAAGGGATCAACACAGTTTTCCAAAAAATAAGGGTGCTTCCAGTGCTAAGCAAGAACTGTGAATATGAGATCACTGCAAGCATGACACCGGGAAAAGAGTTAACCCAGAAAACCAGGAATTTGACCAAGTTTCTTCAGTAATCTTCCAAGGCAATTTTATTTGAATATTTAGGGGGTGTCTTAACATATTTACTCATGGTGGAAACATTGCACAGGATCTGTCATGGGGCATTTCAGGATCAGGGACGAGAAAATTAGCATGGTGAAAAATTATTGTGTAACACTTAGCGACAAAGGCCCATATGCAGATTGTCTTAGAGTGCTCATAACCCACCATTTTCAACTGGTGCGAAGGGGTAGTTCCAATGTGAAAGGGAAAATGACTAGAGAAAAATAGGGAAGCTCAATAACTTTGTATATGGTGGTATCTTGATTTCATTTTCTCTAGAGAATATTCCCCTCCTCTCCCAAAAACAGGTTTTAGCAAATATAGGAGGACCTAAAGATCCTCACATGCTATTGTGGGCCTCGTTGATGGCTCCCCATGTAGGCGATGGCCCGGTGGTCAAATATACTCCTAATTTCTTTGGATGGTTGGAGCGCCATATCATTATGATAAAATAATTTCTGTATATATAGATTGATTATAGAGTTGACCCAGATGCCCCACTCCTAGCAGGGATGTAGTGGGGTGACCTAGGTAAAAAATTCTCATTTTGATGGTTTTTATGTTTTCTAATTTTTTTTTAATTCTTTTGTCATTAAAAGCTAATTATCCTAATTGTTCATGTAGATATTGGCCCAGCTAGACCATCAGGACTACGAGCTTTTGACAAACGGGGATATGAGCCAGTAGTAATTGCATTTCTTAACCCCAATGCAGTAGGTGCCTTGACTAAGTTAGAGAATAACCTGGAGAGGCTGGCTCTAGATATTCCTGAGACTTGACTTGATGATTTTCCTTTTGCGATACCATAGGCACGTAGTTGGAGTTCCAGGGTCAATCATCCACCTGCTATGATGCTTATCATGTGCTATATTCTATTATCATGATCACCATCATGGATAGTTGCTAGTATTTTAGGGCTAGATTTTGATTTTTTGGTATCAACATGTTTGGACAATAAAGGCCACTGAGCATCATGTCTTTGGATGAAAATTTTTGTAACACAATTTTTTCAAACTATATTACCTAATGGATATTGCTACTTATCATTTCAATTTATCTTGTTCAATATGTGGATGAATATTTTTTTATTTATAAATGTTGCAAATGTCTGTTTAACACATGGTTTTCCAATGCATCAGTTAATGTGTTTAAATGTTTCAGAATATGTTGATATTCAATGTAATCAGACTGTATTTCCAAGAGACAGACACGTAAAAACATTTTAAACATTGTTGAGTTTATTACTGCATATACATCGTTTAAATGTAATACTATGAGCTGTGAATCTAACCTAACAATAAAATGACGAATGCCAAATGAGATGGCAATAGATAATAGTTCAATTACTGCACTATTATGCTATTTTATTCATTGTTTGACCAAGGCATGCCCCATGAATAGAAAATATTTCATCAGTGGGTGAGTAAATAGCCCAAGTTGTGAAAGCAAGATTCCTATTACTACAACTAGCACCATCAGCAAAGCCAATGTAAGTTTGAAGGAACGTCGACATCTGGAAATCAAGCGTAACACAAGATAACCAAGAGAAGTAGAAGGAAATCGTAAAAAATGTAAAACATAATTCACACACTACTAAAAATATGATACAAGTAATGTACAAAAATCATCCCGAGATAAATCACGCATAATATTTATTTAGGTAGAGATCATTCTTGGGCTCTCCTTAAGAAACGCCATCATAGTCAACTAGTTCATAGGCCCCTTTGGCTAGTACAAATTTTACAATGTAAGGAACATACTACATGGGTTAAAATTCACTAGTGCCTAGCTTATCATGCACTTGATCATAGACCAAGACTAGGTCGCATTTCGAATATGAACAAGGATTCACATTTCAATCAAACTGAGCCTTAACTCATTTCTTATGAGCTTCACTAGCCAGTGCAACATCATGAGGAGTCTCATCTAGTCGCGCTAAGTATAAAAAATTCTCTTCCCTCGTATAGGTAGTTGGAAACAACTCAATGGGCAGTTTTAATGATGGAAGTTCACATTCAATTGGAAAATTTTCCTCCAAACAAGTTGGAAAGGAGTAAATATAGACGATGTTTTTGCGGAGGTACGGTACGCCCACAAGGCTGAAAAATAATAGTATGCCAGTTTTGTTTATGAATTCCAACAATATGTTTGATCATAGTGGTTAAAAATTTGTTAAACAATTCTACTTGTCCATTCTCTTGCAGATAATAAGGGGTAGATCAGTCATGGCACAAGCCTAGTTGTTGAGAAATTTTGGTCTTGATAATGGTCCCTAACAATGGCTTGTGGTACGATGAACCTGGAAATTGGATGGTTGAATAGGAAAATGGTTACAGTTTCACCATATTCCTTATATGTATGAATTTCCTTGGCCCATTTTGTAAAATAATATACTGCAAAAATAATATACCCATGCCCCCCAACCGAGTGAGGGTTACATGTAACAAAACCAATGCCCCATTTAGAAAATGGACTGACATATATAATTGGGTGAAGAGGAGTTGGAGGTGCACGCATCTTGTGATCGTAGACCTAGAAATTATGACACTTCTTAACCAAATTTATGCAATCTCTAAACATTGAGGGCCAAAAATATCCAGTGCGCAATATATTTTGGGCAGTGGAAAACCATGACATATTACCATCACAAGCTCTAGAATGTTAGTCATATAATTCCTTCTCCACTTCCTCATGTGTAAAACAATGTAAAAATATGGAATCAGCACCATGATGATAAAGTGTATCACCAAAAATAGTATATTGTTTGGATTGGTACTAGATTCAATAATGATCAATTTGAGACAATTCGGGCTGAAAATTTTGAGTTTGAAGATATATAATGATATCTCCATACCAGAGATCTAAAGTACTAATAAGAAAGAGGGATTCATCTAGAAGATAATCCTTTGACATGGTCTATGTCTCAGTATAGGTAAAGTCACATAATAACTTAGAAAATACCAATGATTTCTTAGATTTCTATCTTTCGAATTCTAAATCAAACTCTTGTAGGATGCCAATATATTTAGAGTATTTCCCCCCTAGAAACTGTCTGGTAATAATGTGCATAATAGGGTTGAAATTAGAGATCACAATTGTTTTGCATAAGAGTATATAATGACGGAAACGTTGGACAACTTGAACATATTTACTATTTTCTGGGTATATTCAATCCAGTACAATCTCAACTAGACTCCCTGCACTTGGAGAAAAATATTTTATGTATTATTATAATCCTCATGCTGGGGGGCAACCTATGGTCACCCACTTTGGTATTAATCCATCATTATTTTGTCATTCTAATGTCGAAATGAATGTCTGTCAATAGCAGCCCACTCTGCCTATCCAACCACAAACGGTTGTACACTCGTGTCAACCGGTTCAACCTGTTGCACCCACATTAATTCCACTTGTTAATACATCTTTACCCTTGTTACAGACTCAAACTATTGTACCTCAACCATTTCAGGTGGGTCCTTCAACTCAATACCCTCAAGTATTGGGCCCTCAGACTCTAACTCCTTCGGCTAGTTTACAACAACCACATGTATCCTAAATTATTTAGTCATAAGTTGGATTACCATATTATGGGATGTCTCAGCCACAACCAGGTTATACCTATCTTCAACTGAATCCAATTTATCCTAATTTGGGTTATAACATTGGTGGACAGACCCCTTGGCAGTCATAGGTGCAAATGCCACAACCTTCATTTCAATAAGTATCGACCTAGGTTTTGGTCAAGAGAATCCTAATGAAATTTCTTATCAAAACAACCCATATCTAGGTTACCATAAAAAAATTCCTTATGTTGGTGCTCAAAGGATTTTTTCCCAAGAAATTAAATCATATCCTGGCTATACTCAACCCGTCCTCAATCGACAGTTGCCCTTTGTTGCAACTTTAGAGTTACCAGATTTAAACTGACTCACCAATGACCCAATCAAATATGCTCCTTGGTGGTTGGTGATACCTCATAATTACCCTCATATATTCCTAATTAAAATGGAAACCCTGGGGAGGACCCGTCGACTCATGTTATGACTTATCATTTGTGGTGTTCATCTAACTCCCTAAATGATGACTCTGTTCAACTACATCTTTTCGAGCGTACGCTCATTGGTCTGATTATGAAATGGTACATTGAGTTACCTAGGGCTTCTTTTGATAATTTCACTGCCCTAGCTACTTTATTTTTGACCCACTTCTAGTTGCCCATACGATATGAAACTGGAACGGAACTCTTGACTAATTTTAAACAGACTAATGTTACTCACATTTCTGATCATATTCATGAGTGGCGTCGTCATCGTAGAATGGTTAAGAAATTTGTTCCTGATCATCTCCTTGCTGAGTGGTTCATTAATTCCATGTTTCCATCTATAACTAAGGATGTGGCTAAGGGTGGTGTCGTCACTAAAGATCAGGTCATTTCTCGTGCCCAATATTTAAACTTGATTTATACTCAGTCTTGCACGCTATATGAGAAAATTATTAACGCATTGCGATCTAGTTTTATTGTTCCTCCTCCATCAAAGGACTCTCATGTCAGAGATGGTATGATTAGTACTACAAGCACACATCACACTACTACATATGATCCTGTGCCTTCTTCCGAAATCCATGTTGTGTCATTTGACAAGGGAAAAAGTGACAACCAACCAGGAAGTAAGAAAAAATGAAAATCAAAGAAAACTAAAACTTCTACCCCGTAGGAAAGATCATCTGATCAATCATCTGGATATTGGAAACCTCGTTATCCATGAATAATATGTAATGAGGAACATTTTGTTCAATATTTTCCTCATCGCACTGAAGTCTCCAAAATGGCTAAGACCTCACATGCATCAGCTGTGTTGACATCTCTGTTTCTGAATCTGGCCACAAATTTGGTTGCTACGGATCTAGCTTCTAGTTCCCAAGTGCTTATATTATCCTTCACGAATCCATCAACTGATGTTTTGGTGTCAATGTGTAATAAATACTACGGTAGTAAGGCTACTGATCAACATACTACCTCGACCATGAATCCGTCTACGGAATCGATACCACCACCTGCTATTCCTGAATTGACAATCAAGCCACCGAAGGGAGTCATTCATAAATTGACATTTAATCCTCAAGCCAAAGCTACTCAAAATTATAATATTGTTGAATATTTGGCTCAATCCCCTTTAACTATGTCAGCACTTGATGTGGTACAAAATTTTCCCTCCCAAAAACAGGCTTTGTTTTCGAAAATCGGTGGAATTGATCTGAATGATTCCAATCTCATAGTCTTTAATCATACGGGCTATGTGCCACAATTAACAGCAGAATTAGCACTCTCCATACAATTAAATGTTCTCAATCACCTTTTTCATCGTACTATTATTGATGAGGGAGAATCTATGTGCATTATTTCTCTGTTATAGGTCAATTTGGGCATCATTCCTAATGACTTGGTTAACTGGACATCATCTCTAGGACTAATGAATAGGGTCTATCATCCCCTATCATTTCAGTTGCTACATGCCCTAAGACAAAGAACAAGACAAATCATTCATGACTTTCATCTGCAAAGGTTTCCAATATTTGAAGTTTATAATATACCATATGAGAGCTCATCAACGCTGCCTCGAAAGTGACTAAGTGCGTTGCATATGCAGGTAGCCCCATTCAAGGCTACTTTGAAAAGCACTTCTCGACACTCATAAGTGCATTGGTCACGTTGGGAGTGAAATTCTCATTATTCCTGAATCTCCACTTGGCCAGTGTCTTCTATAAGATTTCACATGTGTCAGACTTCGAATCCATGTGTTCATTTGACATCTACAATATTGGGAACATGTCTTGCCTATTATTGGAAAGTCATTGATTGTAAAACTACCTTCAACTCCTCTATAAATTGAGCACAGATCTTAGTGTTTGATAATGAATAATTCGAGTAGAGAAATGTTGGTGGAATTTAATTTGAGGAGTTGATTTTTTTAACATGCTGCTGGAGAGATCTGCATTGTGATGAGGCTGGGATGCTGCTAGAGATGGTCACTTCAAATCAATCACTAGGTTTTAACCTCCCCTTCTATCCATTAATAAAGATTGCTGCTTACTTTCCCACATATGTATCCGTATAAGCTCATGTTTTCCATATTATGAATTCTTAGCTGATGTATATGGTTTATGCTTCATTGATTTAGCTAAATAAATTGAATAGACATTTGTAGTATTTCTATCTCTTGTTTTTTAGTGTTCATTCTTGTAGGAAATATTTTGCACATCCGGCTGGAATTTGAAGCTACAGCAAAAGCAATAGAAGGAGATTTTGGAAGCACTTGGACTCCAAGTAAGATTCTTATTTCATTCTATGTGTCCGCTCATAGTTATGAAAAGAAGTCACAAAGTATTTAATCTGTTTTTCTAGATAAGCACCTATCTAGGAAATAATGATTTATCCATAATTCATAATTCTGCATAACAAATTAGCCACTCCACTGGGGAGTTTACGCTTCATCCTAGGTGTATTTGCCTATGATTTTCTCTGTTTATTCACCCAGTAGCTTTTACTCAGAAAGAGTAGGTTTTTTGAAATCCAAATTTGAATTAGAAGTGTGTTAAACAGCTATGTTTTTCATTTTACACCGCGCCCAATGCACTGTTGGACAGGACACAGTGCTTTGCATAACACTGTCTCCCTTTAAGGCCTGCATTGCAGAGGCGCACTATCTCTATTTACAAGCTGCCTTGCCTCCTGAAACTATCCAAATTCCTTAGAGTTTGTCATTGAAATTTTTTTTACTTTGTTCTCTACTATGTTTTGAAAAGCTTGAGCCTCATATTGACCATTGAACTTATCTACCTCTTCCTCCTTTGAAAGAAAAAATTGTTCAATGCTTGTTTAAATCGTTTTTCTTTATCATTGACGAATTGATTTCAAAGTATTTTCATTGTCGCATTAAATCCATTTTCTTTTGAAAAGGAAATTGTCATAAATTCTTCATTTCCTAATAGGAGAAATTGTTGTTTAATTCCTCATTTTTCCTTCAAAAGATAAATTCTTGGTTATATTCCTCATTTCTCAAAAGTAAAAGGCATTTTTTCTTTTTTGATTTAGTGCACTTAGTTTCTTTTCTGCATTCATAACATTAAAGGAATTGAAAAGAAAATCTTGCATTTGCATGTAGTGGTTTGTGTGTTTTGCAAAAGGAAAAATTAGGAAATTTTCATTTATTTTGTGCTCTTTGATTTGTTTGCTCTCAAATTTATTTCTCTTTCCCTCTAGTAGCTAGGATTTTCATTGAAAAACTAAAAGTGAAAGATTTCTTATCATTCTTAGTTTGTATTTTAGGAATTTCAAATACATCATCACAGTGAACCTTTGAAAGGAAAATTGATAAACAAGATCAACTTAAAATTTATCTCAATTTACCTAACAAAGCATTGGAACCATAATGATAACATTTAGAAGGTCTAGGCTAGAGACATGTTCCAGCATCATAAAACATAGCAGTTGTCGTTAAATTTTCTGCGATACATTCCGAGTGTGATACCTCACTTCACGTACGTAATTATATTGTAGCTCATCCACGTACTTTTGGGTATATCGGGCATTGTTACAATACAAAAAGTATAAAGGGGTGCTCTCACTGTGTGGTTCGCATCAGACAACGCTAATACGGACTTAGGCCTCCATGTACCTTCGAGTATATTTTGGAGGACAAATTTGAGGTGCTATCCATCCATATTGAACCGATTCGGCCACCTTGTAAATTGTGATACACCAAACAAAGCATTCGGGGAGATTTCTTACCCGTAATTCTTGGTTCGCCTGGAGGTATTCTATAGTTCACAATTTCTTGGAAATCCCTTTTACCTAGCATTACCCTTTTATTTTGTTTATTTTTTTTTTAGTTCAAATAAATCAGTAATCGTGGAATAATAAAATCCTTTCCCCCGTTGTTCATGTAGATTAGCATTAAAACCACCTTTACCACCAAAATTTACTTCTGGTAGGTGAAGGCGATCGTGCTCTACCGAATCAAGTACAATTCATACCTCTGGTGAAACATCATCTTCCCATAAACTAGAGTTAGCTCAAGTTGTTTCTACAAATCCCGTCTTGTCTACTATTGTCAAACCAGAGTCTTCACAACTACCCGTGGTCACAATCCATCCAATCAGTGAGACCATACCTCCTAGACCCAACGTTATTCAACCAGAAATTGATCCAGATCATGTCTCTTATTTTCTAGAACATCTGAATCCTGAAGTCGTACAACCAGAATTTTTTCCTGCCTTGTTCATCCCACAAATTTTTGTAACCATTGAGTCTCCCATATCACACAATCAACCACCTAAAATTTACTTTGGGCATGACGGTGAAATACTTCCCCCTGGTTTAATTGCAATTGAAGAAATCCCACAAGATGAGACACCTTTAACTCCAACCCATTTTGGGGAGGACCTTTACCTATATGATTCTTTCCCTCAATCGTCACCATATTCTTTTGTTGATCATGTTTCTATTCAAACTCTCGTCGATTCAAAAGGGTACACATTTGGTCAAGTAACCATGCCTGAACGAACATATTTAGTTGGGCCATATGTTCCAATTACGTCAACACCTACCCTCGCTATCCCTTCGATGTTCACAACTTCACCAGAGTCATAATTTCATGGTGGCCCTATGGTCCCATCAGGTTACAAACCATTATCAGAAATTTTCTCTGCTACATCTTCAAACCCATGGACTTTACCAATGTCATCATCTAGTATTCTAACTGATAATCCTATAGTGAGTACTAAATGACTTGATTATTTATACACATCATCAGGGCAATATCAAGCTGGTCCTTCTGGGTCTATTCCTTCAAATACCATATCAACTGGACTCCTAGAATTTGGAAAGAAATATTTTTCATCTTATTATCCTCATTCTGCGGGGCAACCTTTGGTCACCCAATATGACAGTACTCTATCACTTTTTGGTCAACCTAATGTCGAAATGAATGTTTGTCAATGGCAACCCACTCTGCCTATCCAACCATAAATGGTTGTACACTCGTACAACCAGTTCAACCTATTACACCCACATCATTTGCACTTGTTAATACATCCTTAACCCTGTTACAGAATCAAAATGTTTTACAACAAACTTATCAAGTGGGTCCTTCAACTCAATACCATCAAATATTGGGTCCACAAACTCCAAATCCTTCGATTAATTTACAACAACCTGTATCCAGAATCATTTATTCACAAGCTGGTTTACCATTTTATGGGATGTCACATCCACAACCAGGTTATACTTATCCTCAACCGAATCCAAATTATCCTAATTTGGGTTATAAAATTGGTGGATAGACCCCTTGGCAGCCTCAGGGACATATACCACAAACTTCATTTCAACAAGTATCATATCTAGGTTTTGGTCAACAGAATCCTCAAGCGTTTTCTTTTCAAAACAACCCCTATCTAGGTTTCTAGCAACAGATTCCTTATGCTGGTGCTCAAAGGCATGTTTCTCAAGCAATTCCATCTTACCCTAGCTATGCTCAACCTAACCTTAATAGATAGTTTCCCTTTGTTGCAACTTTATAGTTACTAGATTTAAATCGGCTAATTAATGATCCAATTAACTATGCTCCTTGGTGGCTGGTGATACCTCACAAATTACCCTAGGACATTCATAATTTCAATGGAAACCCTGGATAATATCCGTCAACTCATGTCATGACTTATCATTTATGGTTTTCATCAAACTCCCTAAATGATGATTTTGTTTGACTACGTCTTTTCCAGTGTACGCTCATAGGTCCGGCTGCAGAATGGTACATTGAATTACCTAGAGCTTCTTTTGATAATTTCACTACCCTAGCTACTGTATTTTTGACTCATTTCCAGTTACCCATATGATATGAAACTAGAACGAAACTCTTGACCAATTTCAAACAGACTAATTCTACTCACATTTCTGATCATAATCATGAGTGGCGTCGTCATCATGGAATGGTTAAGACATTTGTTCAAGATCAGCTCCTTGCTGAATGGTTCAGTAAGTACCTGTAACCATCTATAACTAAGGATGTCGCTAAGTGTGGCATCATCACAGAAGAGCAAGTTATCGTTCATGCCCAATATTTAGACTTGATTTACACTCAGTCTCGCATGCTCTATAAAACAATTCCAAATGCGTCGAGATCTAATTTTACTATTCTTCCTCAATTAAAGGACTCCCATGCTGGATATGGCTTGATCGGTACTGCAAGAACACATCATACTACTACATCTGATCCTGCACCTTCTTCTGAAATTAATGCCGTGTCATTTGAGAAGGGAAAAAGTGACAAGAAACCCGAAAGAAAGAAAAAAGGGAAATATAAGAAAAAGCAGATTTCTAACCAGTAGGAAAAATCATTTGATCAATCGTCTGGACCTAGGAAAACTTTTTATCCATGCATAATCTGTAATGAGGAACACTTTTTTGGGGATTTTCCTCACTGCACTGAAGTCTAAAAAATAATCAAGACTTCCCATGCATCAGCTGTGTTGACAAACCCATTTCCAAATTTGGACACAAACATGGTTGCTACGGATCCATATTCTAGTTCTCAAGTACTTATGTTATCCATCACAAAACCTTCAACATATATTTTGGTGTCAACACGTAATAAAGATAAAGGTAGTCAAGCCATTGATCAACTTACTACCTCGACTATGAATCTATCTACAGAATCAGTACCGCCTACTGCTATTCCTGAATTGACAATCAAGCCACCAAAGGGAGTAATTCACAAATCAACATATAATCCTCAAGAAAGAGCTAAAAAAAATTATAATATAGTTGAAGATTTGGCTCAATCCCATTCATCTATGTCTGCTCTTAAGGTATTACGAAATTTTCCCTCCCAAAAACAGGCTATGTAACGCAACTACCAGCAAAATTGGCATTCTCCATACAAGTAAATGTTCTCAATCACCTTGTTCATCGCACTACTATTGATGAGGGAGCATCTACATGCATTATGTCTCTAAATTTTTGGAAGTCACTTGGCTTGCCATGCTTATCACAATCATCAACGACATTGAAGGCTTTTGATGGACATACATATAAACCTTGTGGTATTATTAGTAACCTGCATGTTGAACTAGTGGAAAAAACAATGAATGTTGATGTCGAGGTTGTTGACGGACCCCTTCACTATAATATTCTACTTGGAAGGCCATGGGTGTATGCAATGACTAAAACTATTTCTACATATTTCAGAATGATTTCCTTTCCATATAAAGGTACTATCATAGTCATTAATCAATTATCCTTCTTTGCCTCCACTTCACAGGTAACTGGAAGTGTTCCCTTCATTCACACACCCCAACTAGCACTTCAGAACATTGGTGTAGGACTCTTAAAGGATTCCACTCTCATGGGAACCTTTGTATTACCTCTACCTGCGACATCGACGGAAATTGCAAGTATAGAGACCTGCTACATGATCTCTTCCACACCATCTAGCTTAAGGAAGACTATGGGTGATTCTGAAATTGTTAGGTTGGATGAGTTTCTTCCACCCAACCCTACTAAGCTGACATAGAAATCAATCTATCTAGCTTGGCCGACGAATCCAAAATCAACGTCATCGAGTGTTTGGGTTGATAGTTCCTTAGATTTTGGTACTCCCTCTGATCCTTTTTCCTCAAAGTTCTTGAGAAATGAGAATATTTTGGAAGCCATGATGTCAGAAGGAGAACCATGGAAAGATTATCATCATCGTTCCCATATTCTTGATTATGAAGAAAACTATCTTAGTGAACTATATCACCCATCAATAAAAAATTTATTTTCGAATTATTTACCTATTAATGCAATTGATTCCAAGCAAAATCTGTCAAATATTGAAGAAACCATTTCTATCGATATTTCGACCAAACCTGGCATTGTAGAAAATATTCATGTTGGTGTATATTTTTCTCCATCAGAACTTGAAACATATCACTCTCTATTTCATGAATTTTGTGATGTATTTTCATGGTCTTACGAGGAAATGCCAAGCATAGATACTAGTATTGTTGAACACACTATTAATATGTATCCTGATGTCAAACTAGTGCATCAATGGCTTCATCTTGTTCATCCAAAGAAATTCGCTACCATCAAAGCAGAAGTTGAAAAACTTTTGCATGTTGGTTTCATATACCCTGTTCTGCTGACTGAGTGGGTTTCCAACATTTTTACTGTCATGAAAAAGCAAGGAACTATTAGAGTATGCGTCAATTATCGGGATGTCCATCTTGCTTGTCTAAAAGACAACTATCCTACTCCCTTTATCGACTACATTATTGATGATTGTGTTGGATGCGAAATAATTTTTTTTATAGATGGATTTTTCGGCAACAATCAAATCAATATCTGCCCAAAGGATCAACATAAGACAACATTAATCTATCCCTGGGGCACATTCACTTATAGGAAACTTTCGTTTGGTTTAAATAACGCTGGGGAAACTTTTCAAAGAGCAATGGACTATGATTCCAATGACATCAACCACATTGTTCAACCTTATCTAGATGATTTACCAGCTCATTCATGAAATCTGACTGATCACTCGATGCACTTGAGAGCAATATTTTTACACTGTTGACACTAAAAAATATGCCTCAATCCAAATAAATGTGTGTTTTGTGTTGGTTCTGGTCATTTTCTTGGATTCGTAGTCTCAAAAGAAGGAATTCGAATCGACCCATTAAAGGTTCAGGCCATTCTTGATTTTCCTACGCCATCAAATTTACTTCAGATACAGAAATTTCAAGGAAAGGCTAACTTCCTAAGAAGGTTCATTCCAAACTACATTGAAATGGCTAAAGGATTTACTCAACTATTGAAAAAGGGGGTTCCCTTCCATTGGGATCAAGTTGTGCAAGCTTCTTTTGATGTTGTAAAGGATACTCTTTTTCGAGCGTCATTAATGTACCCCCCTAATTATAAAAATGATTATTTCCTATATATCACCGCAGCTGAAATGACCATTGCTATGGTTTAGGTTCAAGTAGAAGATGGAATTGAACATCTGATCTATTATTTGAGTCGTAATCTCAATGATACAGAAGTTAAGTATTCATACGTAGAAAATATTTCCTTCGCATTTGTTCAAGCTGTCCAAATATTTCGCCATTATATCATGCTCCAAAAGACCACTGTCATTTCAGATTAAAACCCCATGACTTATATCTTATCACGTCAATTTTTGGGGGTGAAATATTCAAAATGGATTGTCATTTTGCAGGAATTTGAATTGGAATTCATCAAATCCAAGTCAAATAATTCTTTAGTTTTGGCTGAGCTTCTCTATGACCTTCCCTCTGATGGTACTGCAACTACATCGGAACCATCAATTCCTGACGAGTCTCTATTTATGACCAGGTCATATGATCCTTGGTATGGGGATTTCATCATTTATCTCCAAACTCAAGATTTTCGACCTAATACCTCTCACTCTGAACAACGACGTATTCAATACCAAGCCAAATATTATCCGATCATCAGAAATACACTTTATTGTCATGGTGTCAATACCATTTTGAGGTGCCTCACTCATGAGGAGGCCGAAAAGGTTTTAAACGATTTTTATACTGGGGCTTGTGGTGGAAATTTATCTGGATACGCTACCGCATAGAAGATACTCCGCGCCGGTTACTTTTGTCCTACAATTTTTTGAGACTACATCATTGCGGTCAGAAGTTGTCATGCGTGCCAGGTTTTTTATCATAAAATCCGTAAACCACTAATGCCAATGCATCATGTTGTCTCTATGGGACCATTTTCGAAATGGGGTATTGACTTCATGACCTGTAACCCTCGTTCATCCGGGGGGCATGGTTATATTATTGTTGCATTCTACTACTTTACCAAATGGGCCGAAGCGATGCCTACATTCAACAACACAGGACAGACAGCTACATTATTTTTCTTTAGTCATTTTATTACACGGTTTGGAGTCCCATAGGCTATAGTTACAGATCATGGGAAGCATTTTCGCAACCATATGATGATTGGATTGACTACCAAATTAGGATTGTCATATGATAATTCTACTCCTTATCATCCACAATCAAATGGACAAGTTGAGGTTGTAAAAAAAAAATTTAAACGTATGCTTCAACGAATGATAGGAGTTTGTAAAAGAAATTGGCATTTGATCTTGTACTCTCCCTTGTGGGGGTATCGAACCTTGGTGAGAAACGCAACTGGATTTACTCCTTTTAAATTGGTGTATGGTCTAGAAGCTATCTTACTAATCCAATGTGAAATACCATTGTTAAAATTCGCAACCAGCTTGTTACTTGACACCTCAAAAGAATAAGCACATCTACTTAACCTCATCCATCTTCATGAAATGCGTTGTGAAGCCCAATTGGCCAACGAAGCGCATACGAGATGTATAAAGCCACAATATGAAAAAAATGTCTAGCCTCGCATTTTCTCAGAGGGCGACTTGGTCCTTCTTTACAATCAAGAAGCTGATGTAATAGGTACAGGAAAATTTGAGCCATTATGGCATCGCCCATATATTGTCAAAAGAGTTCTTGATAAGGGTGCCTATGAGTTTATTTATTACGATGGAATTCCATTGGCACAACCTAGAAATGGGGTTTATTTGAAACGTTACTATGCTTAATTATGAGCATAGTAATTTTTTGTATTGTATTATATATATATATATGCTGTTTATTTGCATTCACTATCTTAATTTTTTTTTTAGAGTTTTCTTGACATTAGTAATCCTCTTTACATTTCATCGCAGATGTCTAAATTTTCGGAACCCTTTGTTGGATATGCTGATGGTGTTAGTAGTAGTACGCAGAATCTATCCTCTGCAGCGTGGGTGAGTTTTGCTCCAAACAGTGAGTTAGTGAGTTTTCAAGGGATTTGTATTGGTAGATCGACGAAAAATATCACTGAGTATAGCGCGGTGATCGAACTTCTCTCTAATGCCATTTCATTTGGTATTAACCATATCATCATAAGGTTAGACTCACAACTTGTGGTATTACAACTTACTAGTGTTTATACTGTTATAAATCCAACACTATATAGATTGTTCCTAAGAGTTCGAATTTTGGAAAGACACTTTGATTTTATTCAATATCCTAAGCATTTCCAAAAATTTAAACACACTGACTAATTCTTTAGCTAATCAAGTTTTAGACAGACATTTGCAACATATTTAAAGAAAAAATTCACATCATTGAATAGGATTGCACAATAAACATAGGAAAACACTGAAATCATATAGATATATAGTTATAGGTTTTTACAAAATTTGTGCCCAAGACACATTGGTCATCTGACCTCAAAATGTATGAAAAATTTCAAAAGTAAACTAGTGGTGCTCATGGTAACATGCTATAGATCTAGCTATTCTATGAAGTAACCACATCCAATGGTTAGGAACCCTAATAGTGTGTCACTGAAGTCGCATGGGTAACTCTTCGATCCGAAAATCCAAAATCCAAAAGGTTAATCCCTCTATGTGCTGCCGAAGCTCATCCAAAGTCTCATCCATGTCAAGATCCTGAAGGACTGCTCTCCCGATAGCCCTCTCTGCTGGCACATCTACTTCATGCTCTAGTTCCTCTACTGGTTGAACTCAACCAAAATCTGCATTACATCAAACATTTAGTTTAGTCTTGGGAAAACATCAAAAATAAAAAAACATTGTATATACCTTAGGAAAATCAAAAACATGGTCAAAAAATTCTTACCCATTGCACCCCACTGAGCGCCTTCTGGTAATGCTAAATTTGGATCTCCTCAAAAATCAATGCTTGCGTATGCATACTCATCGATGGCGACAATATGTCATCGGAACTAGGTGAAGAATGCAGTCGAGAACACAATGGTAGATTTTCCTACGTGCCTACTCATGAGTTCTACCCATCTTTGCATCCGCGGATCTTTAGGATTAGACACATCCGTGTCACATGTTGTGGCTGCATCAGTGGAATCCTTTCAAAGGAAAAACATATGAGGATTAAACCATAGCTTAATTTCTTCTTCCTTACTCCTTTTTATTTATTTAGTTGTTCCTTTATATGAGAAATAACATCTTTAGACTAGTTGAATACTATTGGCTCCATACACTTTAGTGTGTACTGCATATACGATCTATTCGCTACATGTAGTGTAACGATGCCGACAAGTTTTGCGATCATGAAAAGGATAGTTCTCAAATACAAATCTCTATCATCCCGAATGTTTACCTTTCCATATTTTCTTGGCTCTTCCCCTGGATAACACTGTTGCAAAACATAATCTCTCACTATCTCTCCTCCAACAATAGACCCTGAGAGCGAAATGGGCAAGCCTCTCCTCAACGAACTTGTGAGAAAGTATACATCCTCAATTGTTATGGGAACCACTTGGTTCTTAATATGAAATGCCTCGATCGCTGGATCCCATGCTCGAACTAAGAACTCAAAAAGTTCTATTTGTTGCCTTATCCTTGAAAACTTGAAGTACTTAAGCAGTCCACAATCTCTTAGGGCTCTTACTGTACCCAGATCATTTAGAGAAATCATATCATGTTCTTCATGTTATTTTTCCCTCCATTTAATCTTCATTGTAATCCAATGGAAACCTGAAATACAACCATAAGAACTATTAGATTCCATTCAATGAAAAAAATTAGGAAAATTTTGGGCATAATGCAAAAAAAATAAATCTAGATTACACCCAACGTAGTCCCTAACAAGAGACAGTGTGTTGTGTATGCAAGTAGCCTTCAATTTACTTGCTATACAACGCAGGTTTCGACATCCAGGGGTGCGTTGCCCTCCTTTTGGGTAGAATTTACCCTAGGGACCCTAAAAACCTAAAAAATTGCAGAAATTGGAAATGAAATGTTTACTGAAGGAAAGAGGAGGTTCATATCACTAACCTGGATCAAAAGACAACGAAATCTGCCCACAGAAACGATCACAATCAACAACTGAAGTTTGGGGGAAAAGTCATGTTCAGAGCTCCAAAATGCAAATGGTAACTATGGAATGGTAAAAACGAATAGTAAAACACTTTTTAATAGTCATTTAATTATTTGAAAACTGAATTTATCACTATGACTATGGTTTTATTATGTTTTTTATCATGAAATAGATATTTTTAATCCATTTGATGTTGTTCTGAACATGTCTCACAATTGATGAACAAATTAGTCGGTAGATTTATTTCAAGGATGATTTGACCACAAAGCATCCTTTCTCTCCTTATTTTTCTAGCTTTGTTAAAAACGAAAAAGGATTTGAAGCACACTTTTATCACTTTTTCGAGCTTCGGTAACAACGAAAAAGGAACTCCTGGAGTCTTCTTTCAGCTCTTTCTAGACTCCGATAATGTGAAAAGATTACCGAGCACTTGTCTTTTCGAGCTCATAAAACTAAATGAATTGATATCTACTCAGTATAAGTTTAACCATTTTCCGGACTGAGATAGATTATGTACGAAAAAGGAATACCTTGGTCGAACATGACTAAAGAGGTTCTCTTAGATATTATTTTACACTTTTTCGGATCTGAGCGACAACTTCACGAAAAATTACTTATGGATTTTTCTTTCGTCCTCATTTTCAAACTCTTTAAATATGAAAAAGGACCGGGCTGTCATTGTTGTTAAGCTCGTTAAAACATAAAATAGGGACGGGTTTGTCGATCATTTAAAGAATTGAGTTTCATTCATCGCTAGACTCGTTAAATTATAAAATAGTGATAATTTATTCACCCAAAGGGTTGAATTATAGATCAATCAAATGTTATTCTCCTCAATCTTGTTAAAAAATAAAGAGGTACTAGTCAGCAAATGACCGGGGAAAATTTGGGAAAGTGAATAGAACTTTTTACGGTATCTGACCGCTCTTGAACATGACACTTCACTCCATCACCGTGATTGTTTGGGTTGGGTAATATTCTTGACGGTTCATTCATACCTATGGTTCATTCATACCTATGTTTCATCATACCTTCACTTCGGTTTTGGGTCAATGATGCCAACTCATCTTAGTGTCGCCAATATGTTGAAGAGAATTCATCCAGTGAATACTCATCATTATTCAATACTCATAAACCTTCATTCTCATGATCTTCATCCCTGAAAATTGATATATCAAGTCATACCTTTGTCTCTAAAATATTTAACTCCCATTTCGCAATAAGGTGGCTTCCTATTAATGAAAAATCATTATCCAGGAAGTTCACTTAGAAACATTATGTTCTAGTACCATGAGGCTTGTTACAGCATTGACAAGATCCTCACTTCTGGACTTTTGACCAAAATATTTTGTTTGGCGTTCGACATCAAATAGTTTATTCACTCCATACAAAATGTACTGTAGTACCTTGAGGGCCATTGACATTAATGGTGGTTCTCTCGTGTTTGTTAACAACTCACATCATTGGCTGGTAATCAAACAATGCCTTTCCATGTTTGACTACAAATCATATATTCACATGGCTAGACTTATACCTGAATGATCGAGTGAACGAGATAAGAAGACCCCAGTTCTAGTTTCAGCCATCTAGGATGTGATTTTAGGATTGTTGTACACGTCATCTGTACATTTACCTTAGATACAGATCATCATCCGAACATGGGCCTATATCTGTTGGCATGTTTGTATTGGGTAACATTCCAATGTAGATGAATTTCTGAATTATGTACATGTTATTAGATTGTTTATGTGTTGAAATGGGAATTTCTACCCTCAGAAATTATGATCAAGAGGATATATCATGATGTAATGTATTGTAATATTAATACAGGCTGCCACTCCGCTTCATCCCCAGCCCATCACAGTGTAAGGCATCTCAGCCAAATATTGTTATTATTATTTTGACTTCATGCTTTAGGGGGAAATTTGTTATAGGTCAATTTGGGCATCATTCCCAATGACTTGGTTAACTGGAAATCATCTCCAGGACCAATGAATATGGTCTATCATCCCCTATCATTTCAGTTGCTACATGCCCTAAGACAAAGAACAAGACAAATCATTCATGACTTTCATCTGCAAAGGTTTCCAAGATTTGAAGTTTATAATATATCATATGAGAGCTCATAAACATCGCCTCTAAAGGGACTAAGTGCATTTCATATGCAAGTAGCCCCATTCAAGGTTGCTCTGCAAAGCACTCCCTAAAACTCATAGGTGTGTTGGTCACATTGGGAGCAAAATTCTCATTGTTCCGGAATCTCCACTTGGCCAGTGTCTTCTAGAAGAGTTCAAATGTGTCAAAATTCGAATCCATGTGTCCATTTGACATCTACAATATTGGGAAGATGTATTTCCTATTATTGGAAATTCATTGATTGTAAAACTACCTTCAGCTCCTCTATAAATTGAGCATAGATCTTAGTGTTTGATAAGGAAGAATTTGAGTAGAGAAATGTTGGTGGAATTTCAATTGAGGAGTTGATTTTTGTAACATGTTGCTAGAGATATCTACATTGTGATGAGGCTAGGATGTTGCTGGAGATGGTCACTTCAAATCAATCACCGGTTTGTAACCTCCCCTTCTATCCATTAATAAATATTGATGCTTACTTTCCCACATATGTATCTATATAAGCTCATGTTTTCCATATTATGAATTCTTATATGATGTATATGGTTTTATATGCTTCATTGATTTATCTAAATAACTTGAATAGAAATCTGTATTATTGCTATCTCTTGTTGTTTAGTGTTCATTCTTGCAGGAAATATTTTTCACAGCTGGTTGGAATTTGAAGCTACAGCAAAAGTGACAGAAGGAGATTTTGGAAGTGCTTGGAATCCAAGTAAGCTTCTTGTTTCATTATGTGTGTCTGTTCATAGTTAGGAAAAGTAGTTTGAAAGTCCTTAATCTATTGTTATAGATAAGCACCTGTCTAGGGAAGAATGATTTATCCATAATTCATAATTCCGCATAACAGTCTCTAAAATGTTGGAAGTCACTTGGCTCGTCGCGCCTATCTCAATCACCAATGACGTTGAAAGCTTTCGACAGAAGTACATATAAGTCTTGAGGTATTATCAATAACTTTCATGTTGAACTAGGGGGGAAAACAATAAATGTTGGAGTTGAGGTCGTTGACGGACCCCTTGACTACAATATTTTACTTGGAAGGCCATGGGTATATGCTATGACTGTGATATTTTCTACATATTTTAGAATGATCACCTTTCCACATAAAGGTGTTATCACAGTCATCAATCAACTATCCTTATTTTCCTCCAGTTACTAGGTAACTAAAAGTGTTCCATTAGTTCATGCACCGAAACTCGCAATTCAAAACATTGGTGTAGGACTCTTAAAGGATTCCACTCTCATGGGAACCTTTGCATCAGCGTTGCCTGTGACGTAGGCAAAAATTGCAAGCATAGATACCTGCTACATGATCTCTTCCACTCCATCTGGCTTAAGGAATATTACGAGTGATTATGAAGTTGTTACGTTCAATCAGTTTCTACTGCCCAACCCTATTTAGATGGCATAGAAATCAATCTATCTGGATTGGGCGGCGAGTCTAAAATCATCATCGCCAGTCATTTGGGTTGATCGTTAATTAGATTTTGGTACTCCATCTAATCCTTTTTCCTGAATTTTCTTGACATATGGGAATATTCTAGAAACCATGATGTTAGAAGGAGAACCATGGGAAGATCTTCATCATCATTCCAATCTTCCAAATTATGAATAAGATAGTATTAGTGAACTATATCACCCATCAATGAAAAATTTATTTTCTAATTCATTTCCTATTAATTCAATTGATTTCAAGAAAAAAATTTCAAATATTGAAGAAAGTATTTTTATAGATATTTCGACCAAACCCGGCATTGTAGAAAACATTCATGTCAACGTGTCTTATTCTCCATCAGAAATCGAAACATATCACTCTCTCTTTCGTGAATTCTGTGATGAACACACCATTAATATGTACCATGATGTCAAGCCAGTACATCAATGCCTTCATCCTGTTCATCCGAAGAAGGTTGTTGCCATTAAAGAAGAAGTTGAATTTTTTTTGCGTGCTGGTTTCATTTACCATGTTCCGCTAACTGAGTGGGTTTCCAACATCATTCCTATTATGAAAAAACAAGGAACCATCAGTGTGTGCGTCGAATATCGGGATGTCAATATTTCTTGTCCAAAATACAACTATCCTACTCCCTTTATCGACTAGATTATTGATGATTGTGCTGGATGCGAAATCTTTTCGTTCATGGATGGATTTTCTGGCTACAATCAAATCAATATCCACACAGAGGACCAATATAAGACAAAATTCATCTATCCCTAGGGCACATCCGCTTATAGGAAACTCCCTTTTGGTTTAAAGAATGCCGGGGAAACTTTTGAGAGAGAAATGGATTATACTTTCAATGACATCAAGCACATTGTTCAACCCTATCTAGACAATTTACCCGTGCATTCACAAAATTGGACTGGTCACCCGATACATTTGAGAGCTATATTTTTATGCTGCCGACAGTAAAAAATACGCCTCAATCCACATAAATGTGTGTTTTGTGTTGTTTTTGGTCATTTACTAGGATTCATCATCTCAAAAGAAGGAATTAAGATAGGCCCATTGAAGGTCCAGCCCATTCTTGTTTTTTCTACGCCATCAAACTTTATTTAGTTATAGAAACTTCAAGAAAAGGATAAATTCATAAGTAGGTTCATACCCAACTACGTCGAAATGGCTAAAGGATTTACTTGGATCTTTAAAAATGGGATTCCCTTCCATTGGGACCAAGCTGCGCAAGCTTCTTTTGATGCTGTCAAGGATACTCTTGTCCGAGCATCATTAATGTATCACCCTAATTATCAGAGTGATTATTTCTTATATATCATCATGGCTGATATGACCATTGCCATGGTATTGGTCCAAGTAGAAAATGGGATAGAACATCTGATCTATTATTTGAGTCGCAATCTCAATGATACGAAATTGAAGTATTCGTACGTAGAAAATCTTTCCTTGGCAGCTGTTAAAGCTATCCAAAGTTTTTACCACTATATCCTATTCCAGAAGACCATTTTAATTTCAGATTGCAACCCTATGAATTAAATTTTATCATGTCAAATTCTGGGTGTTATAGGTCAATTTGGGCATCATTCCCAATGACCTGGTCAAACTAGACATCATCCACGAGACCAATGAAATAGGGTCTATCATCCCTTATCATTTTAGTTGCTACATTCCCTAAGACAAGAACAAACCATTCATGACTTCTATTGCAAGGTTTCCAAGGTATGAGGTATATGTTATATCACTTATGAGCTCACCAACACAACATCTCAAGGGACTAACTGTTTTTCATATGCAGCTCACTCCATTCAAGGGTGCTCTGCAAAGAACTTTCTGACATTCAAGAGTGTGTTAGTCAAATGGGAGAGAAATTCTCATTGTTCTGGAATCTCCACATGGCCAGTGCCTTCTAGAAGATTCCATATGTGTCAAACTTGGAATACATGTGTCCATATAACACCTCTGAGTTTGGGAACATGTCTTGCCTATTTTTAGAAATTCATTGATTGAGAAACAACCTTCAATTACCCTATAAATTGAGCACAGATCCTTGTGCTAGGAAGAGAGAAATTTGGTAAAGAAATGTTGTTGGATTCTCAATTGAGAGAGTGATAGGAGTGATATGATGCTCGTGAGATGTTGATTGTGATGAGGCTGGGATGATGTTGGAGCTAGTGACATCAAATCATTCATTGGTTGTAACCTCCCCCTTCTACTCATTAATAAATATTGTTGCTCATTTTCCCATATATGTATCTATTTATGTTTCTACTTTTCATATGATGGATTCTTAACTGATATATATGTTTCATGTTCAATCGATTTAACTAATTTAGATAAATAGGAATCTGTATATTGAAATCTCTTTGTTGTTTAGTGTTTATACTTGCAGGAACTAGTCTGGAGATATAAGTTAGATTGGAAACTACAGCAAGAGCGACAGAAGGAGAATAGGAAGTGCTTGGATCACAGGTAAGTTCTTCTATCTTTCTGTGTGTGTATTTACTCTTAGATAAAGTGTCTGCAAAGTCTTTGATATGTTGTTCTAAATGCATAGCAGCACATTTAGGGAATGTGTTTTATCCGTAATTCATAATTTCGCATAACAAATTGGCAACTCTGTTGGGGATTTTCCTTATCATTCCTGGTTTTTTTTCCTCAGCATATCCACCTAGTAGCATCTATTGTCAATTATTAGACTTTTTAATCAAAGAATTTCATTAGAAGTTTTTTCTGTAGCTTGAATTTTGAATCTATGCTACGCCCAACAAACTGTTGGTCAAAACACAGTGCTTTGCATAGCATTATCTCCCACTCCGGGGTGCTTTGCAGTGCATTGTCTCCCTTTAGAGATTTTGTTGCCCCCTTATCCAACCAAATTCCCTTTGAATTTTTCATTGCCATCATACTCAGCCTTTTTTTTTCTTTGTTTTCAATCGTCTGATACCTCATAGAGACCAGTGAATTTTCCTGATTCTTCCTCCTTTGAAAAGTAAGTTTGTTAAATGTATCTTTAAGTGTTTTTCTTTATCATTGAAAAATCAAATTTAGAGTATTTTATTTTTGCATTAGATCCATTTGTTTTCGTAAAGGAAATTGTTGCTAAATTATTCGTTTCCTGTAGGAAAAATTGTAGTTCCATTCTTTGTTTTTCCTAAAACAGAAATTGTTGTTAAATTCATAATTTCTCAAAGAAGAAAGCATTTGTATTTTGTTGATTTGATGCATATAGTTTCTTTTTTTCATTCACATTAAGGGGACTGAAAAGAAAAACCTGCATTTTCATACAATTAATAGTGTGTTTTGCATAGGAACAAGTTAGGAAATCTGCATATTATTTTTTTCTCTTTGTTGTTTGATCTCAAAACTAATTACTCTTTTCCTTTAGTAGCTAGGATTTTCATTGAAAAAGCTAAAATTGAAAATTTTTCTTATCATTTTAGTTTTCATTTTAGGAATTTCCATCACATCATCGTGGTGAACCTTGCAAGGAAAATTGATAAACAAGATAAACTTAAAATTTACATCAATTTACCTAAAAAAAGCATTGTAACCATAACAATAACATTTAGAAGATATAGGCTAGAGATGTGTTCTGGCGTCGTAAAACATAGCAGCTGTCGTTAATTGTTTGCAATACGTTCTGAGTGTGATACCTTACTCCACGTACGTAAGTATATCATAGCTCCTCCACATACCTTCAAGTATATCGGGAGGTGTTATAGTATGAAAAGTATAAAGGGGTGCTCTCACTGTGCAGTTTCACATTAGATAGCGCTAATACAGACCTGGACCTCCACGTACCTTTGGGTATATTTGGGAGGAAATATTTAGGTTTCTAACCATCCATAGTGAACCGAGTCAGCCGCCTTGTAAATTTTGATACACCGAACACAACATTCTGGGATATTTCCTGTCTGTACTTCTTGGTTCACCAGGAGGTATTCTGCAATTCACAGTTTCTTGGTAAACATTTTGCCTAAAATTACCCTTTTATTTTGTTTTTGTTTTTTGGTCATAAAATAAATCATTCATTATGGAAGAATAAAATCCCTTTCCCTGTCATTCATGTAGACTTGCATTAAAACCACCTTTACCACCGAAAGTCACTTCTGGTCGGCGAAGACGACATCGCTCTACCAAAACTAGTGCCATCAGTACCTCTGGTGAAGCATCATCTCCACATATACCAAAGTTGGCACAAGTTGTTTCTACAAATCCTGGTTCGTATACTTTTTTCAAGACGGAGTCCTTATAGCTACCTGTGGTCACGATCCATCCAATCAGTGAGACCATACCTCTCGAACTCGACGATTGTTCAATTGGAAGTTGATCCAGATCCTGTCTATTTTTTGCCAGAATATCTACATCCTGAAGTCGAATGACTGGAATTTGTTCCTTTATCGGTCACCCCAAAATCTATTGTAGCCATTGAGTCTCCCATATTGTGCAGTTAACCTGCTGAAATACACTTTGGGCCTGAAGGCAAAAGCCTTCCACATGGTTTAATTTCGATTGAATAAATACCACAAGATGAAACAACTTTAACTTCAACTCATATTGGGGTGGAGCTTTACCTGTATGAGTCTTTTCCTCAATCACCTGCCTCTGCTTTTGTTGATCTTACACCTATTCAATTTCCCATCGATCCAATAGGGTATACATTTGGTCAAGTAACCATGCCTGAACCAATATCTTCGGTTTAACCATCTGTTCCAAGTGTGACAACACCTACTCTCGCTACCCTGTCGATGTTCACAACTTCACTAGAGTCATATATAGATGGTGGCCCTATGGTCCCATCAGGTTATAAATATTTATATGTAATTTTCTCTGGTGCATCTTCAAACCCATGGACTTCACCAATGTCATCGTCTAGTATTCTAACTGGTAAAACTATAGTGAGTATTGAACGACTCGGTCCTTTAAATTCATCATTAGAGCAATATCAAGCTGGTCCATCTGGGTATATTCAATCCAGTACAATCTCAACTGGAATCCCTGCACTTGGAGAAAAATATTTTCTGTCTTACTATACTCCTCATGTTGGGGGACAACCTATGGTCACCCACTTTGACAGTACTCCATCGTTTTTTGGTCATCCTAATGTAGAAATTAATTTTTGTAAGTGATAGCCCACTCTGCCTATCCAACCACAAATGGTTGTACACTCATATCAACCGGTTCAACCTATTGCACCCACATAAACTCCACTTGTTAGTACAACTTTACCCCTATTACTGACTCAAATTATTGTACCTCAACCGTCTCAGGCAGGTCCTTCAACTTAATACTATCAAGTATTGGGCCGTCAGAATCCAACTTCTTACGTTGGTTTACAACAACTACCTGTATCTAAAATCATTTATTCACAAACTAGATGACCATATTATGGGATGTCACAGCCATAACTAGGTTATACCTATCCTCAATTGAATCCAAGTTATCATAATTTGAGTTATAACATAGGTGGACAAACCCCTTGGCAACCACAGGTGCAAATATTTCAACAAGTATCGTACCAAGGTTTTGGTCAATAGAATCCTCAAGAATTTTCTTATCAAAACAACCCCTATCTGGGTTACCAGCAACAGATTCCTTATGTTGGTGCTTAAATGCCTGTTTCCCAAGAAATTCCATCATACCCTGGTTACGCTCAACTCGACCTCAACTGACAGTTTCCCTTTGTTGCAAATTTATAGTTTCCATATTTAAACTGACTCACCAATGACCCAATGAACTATGCTCCTTGTTGGTCAGCGATACCTCATAAATTACCCTAGAATATTCCTAAATTCAATAGAAACCCTAGGGAAGACCCGTTGACTCATGTTATCGCTTATCATTTATGGTGTTCATCTACCTCCCTAAATGATGACTTAGTTCGACTACGTCTTTTCTAGCGTACACTCACTAGTCCGGCTGCAAAATGGTACATTGAGTTACCTAGAGCTTCCCTTGATAATTTCACTGCCCTAGCTACTATATTTTTTACTCACTTCCAGTTACCCATACAATATGAAACTGGAATGCAAATCTTAACTAATTTTAAACAGAATAATGCTACTCACATTTATGGTCATATTCATCAATGGTGTCATCGTCGTATAATGGTTAAGACATTTGTTCCTGATCAGCTCCTTACTGAGTGGTTCATTAAGTCTTTATTACCATCTCTAACTGAGGATGTAGCTAAGGGTGGTGTCATCACTGAAGAGAAGGTCATTGCTTGTGCCCAATATTTATATTTGATTAATACTCAGTCTGGCACGCTTTATGAGAAAATTCCAAACGCGCTGAGAGCTAATTTCACTATTCCTCCTCCATCAAAGGACTCTCATGTCGGAGATGGTTTGATCGGTACTGCAAGAACACATCACACTATTGCATCTAATCCTGCACCTTCTTTGAAATCCATGATGTGTCATCTGACAAGGGAAAAAGTGACAAGCAACCCAGAAGTAAGAAAAAAGGGAAATCAAACACTAGTAAATTTGGGGGAAATTCTGACACTTGGTTCTGACGCTTTTGACCAAATGTCGGAAATTTCCCAAAAAAATTTCAATCCCGCCCAAAACCATCGCTATACCGACGTTTAGAGAAAAGTGTCGCAATACCGACACTTAGAAAAAGTGTCGCAATTGCGACGTTTGGAGGAAGACATCGCAATTGCGACACTATTCCCCAAAGCGTCGCTATTGCGACGGTCGCCTCCAAACGTCTCAAGTGCGACAGAATGTATATGTGTCGCAATTGCGACGTTTGGAGGCAGCCATCGCAATAGCGATGCTTTTTCCTCCATCAGTATAACGACACTTATATGCGCGCTACATAAAAATTATTTTATTAAAAACTACGACACTTATATGCGCACTACATAAAAATGATTTTTTTTAAAACTACATTAACGTTTGATATCTCACGCGCATTCACCCTCAGCTCTTGCAGAATAGTGTTCGCCCTCAGCATTCGCCCTCAACTCTTGTAGAACAACATTCACCCTTAGCTCTTGCAGAACAACATTAGCCCTCAGCATTCGCCCTCAGCTCTTACAGAACAGCATTCGTCCTTTGCTCTTGCAGAACAGCATTCGCCCTCAGCTCTTTCAAAATGGTAAGTTCTTACTCCAGGCCCTTCCTCCTATAGTAGGGTTGACTCTATTTGGGTTTTTTTTGTCAATTCCATTGGATTGTGTTAGGCTATAGGGTTCTCCCTAGATGTCTTCCAATTTTATTTTGGATGAGTTTCAAAGAGGATGTGTAAGATGCGTTTGTGCTTGCATGAATTTGACTCCACCAGTTTCATGAAGTTTAAGCTATGGATTTTAGTTTGACAAACTCATCCATCTCAACACCCAGTAACGAATTTCCCTTGGTCTGATCTATATTGAAGGTGAAGTGCAAAGTGGTAGAGAATGGGAGATCGGAAGTCATCAACTTTATCACAAGGGTAATACTCCAGATCGAAAGTGATGAGCTTTAGTTCTCCAGATTTGGGGATTTTCTGATATTTGGGGATTTTCTGATGACATACCAAAGGTCACATCCATACAACTATATCAAGGTCAATGTTGAGATCATTCTCATATAGATATAGGTCACTGATATATAGGGTTAATATCATCATCACTATCCATGGAAACCGAATGGTTACAAAATCTGTGATTGTGGGTGGCTCATTTATAATTATTACCCATTTACGGTAGAGCACATAAACACTAAATATGGCCCGAGCAGAGCCTTTACAATAGGCAATGGAATTGCAGCTGCTTCATCAATAACCAATAGCTCCACTTGAGAAAAAATTTCATAATATTGGGGTTGGATATACTGCAGAGCAAACAATTGTAGTTATCATTCGTGCTCCAATATATTAATATACTTTTTACATTGAACTGAAGAAATGGAAACAAGAAAATGCTAGCCATCATACAATGCTTTGACATAAGAGTTTTGAGTGACATAATTGAAAAAAGAACTCATCCACTGATATTTATAATCATTTGAGTTATTCAAGTTAAACACAATGTCAAGAATCAAGATTCAATACCCTCTATTATCTTCATCACCCAATACAAGATTTAAATTTTCCCAAAGAAACGCTTATTAATTTGGCAGCCATTATTTCTCCCTGCTTTAAAAACCCTACATTTAAATGAAAACAAGCATTGCATTTCAACTACAAAAAATCTATTAGTGTTCAAATGTACATGTGTGCATCACTTGTGTAGGGTATTCCTTTTCCACTTTCACATTATCCAAGAATGTGTGCAGTATAGTTCATATTTTTTGTGATTTAGATTATCTTGAAAAAGGAAAGGTAAATTATTTCCCATGGAAAAAGAAGGTTTTCCTTTTTACTACTGGAAATGGTACAACAAAGTTCCATTTCTACCCGAAACTCCTATGAAACAGGAACCAAATAAAGGCCATGTCCTCAATGGACATCATTTGGCTTTGAAAATGGCCATTGCACCGTGTTGTTTCTTATATTACATCATGATAGTTTCTTGGGTCATTTCTTGTTTCTTGAGATGAAAAACAACCAAAGAAATTGTGAAGATCCTTTCAAGAAATAAATGACCATTTCTCAATCATATCTTAACTATTTTTTATTTTATTCAGTGGTTGCTTACTTTGAGAGAAATTTGACACTTTTATAAGGAATATAACATAAAAACACAAAATGGGAAAGAATTGATGAGGTAGATGACCTTTAGTTGTTGTCAATTAAGAATTGATAATACACGATGCATGTTCTGTACTACAAACTAGATTCCTTCCTGGAGTTAGGACAGAGTATTGAATCAAAGTTGTAGTTTCTAACTTCTTGTATTGGTTCATCAATCTTGAAATTCAGACATTGCATGTCTTCATTGCTTCATGTTTGAATAATTTGCATTATATCGTACAATAGGAAATTAAGAATTATGATTATTATTACTTTATGGATCTGTTAAGTTACTTTTAAGTTTGCATGGTTTAGTGTGAAATTATTCTTGTGTGCCCCTAGGCCCAGGTGAAGGAATGCCAAGGACTGAGAACCCTAGTTTTTAAATGGTATTGTTTCTTATACCCAAAAACCCTCAACATCACTTGTTATTAGTTCTTAACAATAGTGTTGTAAACAATTTGAGAATTGATATAGCAAAATCTTGCACTTCTCAAGATAAATTCCTAAAGCTAAAGTGTGATACCATGTGTAATTCAATAGCCCCATTGTCACCTCACCAACCTCTTTTTACTTCGGGCTAGCTCTCCTCCAACTCAAGGGGGGTTCTTCCTAGTATATTTTAGGGATCTAATGACCCAACCAAACCAAGTCAAGAGCCCCCTAACTCTCTATGTTTACTACTATCAATCAAAATATTGAACAATAGGGTTAGACATGCATCCTGAAGATAAAATTGCCATGGTATTTTTGGGTAGTTTCAAAGGGAAAGTCCCCAAACACATATAATCAAGGAATTATAACTTGATTTCAAACATTAAATATCAACAAAATCGTTTAAAGGATATTGAAAGAAAAAATGTGATGGAAGATAGAAAGTGCCTTACTTAAATGCTCTAAGGATTTTTCAATAGTTGCTCCAAAAACTTCACTTCAAGGCCCTTCAAGATCGTCTCCAACAATTCTATACCATCAGCTTCAACAATGTTGCTCCAAAAATGTCCTAAAGGTCTTCACAACAAGTTTACTACAAGTTGCTCCAACAATATATTCAATAAGGTCTTCATTGTCAACTCATCTCTTGTTTGGGTGCCTTAATGTGCAATGACATGTTTCCAGGACTGAATTCAATGCAAGGCATATTTGAAACTCTAACTATGTCTTCCGGTGTCTTATTATAAATTATTTCAGTTTTCATTTTGTGTTTTCAAGTTAGATATTTTTTTCAAGTTTTTACATTTATAATTTTATTGCAATGTGGCAGACTGATCAGGGCAGTACAGGAACAACCCCGAGACGAGATGATCACAGAAAGAGGCTAGCGGAAGAACATGTAAAGTGCCAACATTTCTCTATCTTCAGGTATTTTAGTTATTTACATAATTGAAAAAATATTAATTTTGTTCAAATATGCAGACATCCAGCCATGGTACGCCTGATGATTCCCTCTTTGAGGAAGAGCTTTCTTCATCCGTATCTCCAGCGCTCTTGTTGCGAAAAAAGGCACGAGATGCAAGGTCGGAATTTAATACTTTGATAGACGCGCCTCAAACACCTGAAACAGAAGAGAGGATTAAAAAACTTATGACCCAGCTAGAAACATATCAGGTAATAATAAAAATTCAAAAGGATATTTTTTTTGTTCTTCATGAGATGAATTGTGATAATTTGATTTTTAATTTTTACATTGACTAAACTAACAAAATGTTCTTTTGTATGTAGTGTTTTCTGGCACTTGCTAAACCCAGTGTTGGTGGTAGTGGGACACAAGGGCAAGAGATTGCCTAGAAACCCTCTCGTACACCTTCTACTCCTTTAGGTGCCAGCCAAGAAACACACCCTACCAAAGAAGACACCTAGCCAATCGTTGAACGTGTTGGCAGTGATGAGGCTGATATGGCCAACTACATTATTGCGTTTCCTGGAGCTACACGTGTTAGATCCACAGGGACCATTAATGGCATGTTGTTGGTGAACGATGAAGGTGTCCCTATAAAGCACGTACAACTCCCAGGTAAATTTTAATATTTTAACTATTTCATGTACTCTATCTAAAACATATTTATCATGATTTTTATTTTTAAATTAATGATAATATCTTTTTTTTCTGTGTAGGAAACAATGAGTTCTACAGGTTTTTGGAGAGCCATGCATTGGTAATTTTTGGCCCAACCATACGCACAAGGTGGAATTCCCAAAATTCCAACCTGAAAAAAATAACTTCTAGATTATCTAGAAGCCCTTTTTGGGGTCGGCACATTTGACAGAACAACGATGGCTCGGGTAGCCGCCAAATATTTGAAATATACCAGGGACACCTATAGGATGCAATTGAAATTTAACCCTATATATGAGCATCCTCTCACAGTTCCAGAGAGTGAGTGGAGAGCACTCATCCATGACGCAAAGGAGAAAAGGGTAAAGAAAGAAGGAAAAATGCCAACTGGACCCACAAGGTAAATTACAACTTTAATTCAATAGATTTAATTTTCTCTATGTCTAAAATAAAAGTGTGCTACGTCATATCTGACTTCAATATTTTGATGCTAGGTTGCCTGACACCTCGAAGGAAACCAAAGCTAGGATTGAAAAAAAGGGCCATCACAAGCTAGGCTAGGGCGGCTACTTGAAATTAGCCTCAAGAATTGTAATTAAGTAGCTAAACATCTTATAATTAATTGTATCGCCTTCCAACGTTTTTGTAATCCTATCAAATATGATTAAAAATAAAAAATCATATGTAATGTAGGGTGATGACTTCGGAACAGAAACTACAGAGGAAGATAAAAATATCGCTTTCCATTTCGGCTATCAAGCCGTAGTTGAACGTCGCAGAAGCTTGGGGCAGGTCCCAAGATCCAAAATTTCTGATAAGGTAAAACATTAACCTTTCAATATGTTTTTTTTCATCCATAAATTTAATGTCTAACAACTTTGTTCAAATTAGGGGAGCAGCACTACCGACGAGGCAAATAACCCAGTTTTAGAGCCAGATGTAGATGCTCCTCACGTGCAACCTGATCATTATAGTGGGGACCAGGCCGACAATGCTATTATCAGTGAGGGCCGTGACGGTAATTAATTTCCACTTATAATTTTTTCTAATTATACCTTGATGGTTGTCCTTATAACGTTTTTTGTTTAAGTGACAGAGAATGTTTCCCTTGAGGATCTTACCACCAGAGAGGAAGATAGGACAACAGTCCCAACGGCAACAACTGGTGCACCAAGTAAATAATCTCATTACAATTTTTTTATTAATATTACCAAAATAGTTCAATGATATTTAAAAATTGACAATTAAAATTTAATATTATCTATTTTTGTAGGCGATGCCCCGTCACTCGATGAGACCAAACATCATGACTACACAACTAGGTCAGCAGTGCGGGTCAAAAGGCACGAAACAGGAGCAGAGCACGATGATATTGATGATGTAATTAGGAGCTTTAGAAATAGGATGAAGAAAAAGAAAATTTGATAATGTAAAATATTGTATTATTATAAGACAAACGTTACCATACTTGGAACGTTTTTTGCATTATATAAAAAAATCATTATCATATTGTTTTTATGTCAAGCATTAATTTCAATGTTTCCTTGCGTACTTTTTGTTGAATTGTTTTTTTATTAGTTATTGAATATTTTTTTTAATGCTCATGAAAGTAAAAGATGAAATATAGATTGGGTATTGGGGAATTAAGAGTGATGTGAGGGGGGGGGAGGGTCCATAAGAGCTTCCACCTTCACGTGGTTGGCCCTGCTTAGTAGAGAATAATTTATTGGAGTGATTTAATCTTGGAGCAAACCTCCTTCGATCCAGCGTAGCAACAAAAAAGTCATTGTTGACTTAGTTGCTACTCTTTCAGATCGTGGGAGGCTTGTTCCAAGTTCATGTGACTCCAATAAATTGTTCTTGAAATGAAGAGGAGCTTATTTAGGTATGTTTTGACATTTTCAGCATATGTTCTAACATTATCATAAGAATGCATCTTAGAGTAAAAAATACTACATCAATTACTTGTATTTATTGTATAGATAATGATGGATTTTGATTGACTTGGCAGTGCAGGTACAAATCCTCTTGCATCATGAGCAATACAACTTGTCAACCAGGGTCATGTCCAGGATATTTTTCTTGTGCGCTTGACCAGGTTCGTAATGTCACATTTTGTAAGTTCCTTTACAGTTCATAATTCAATATTAAGCTTGTTCATGATTATTATATAGGTTTTTTGTATGTGTTTTTTCATCTATTTGATTGTAAGCAACTCTGCATGTTTCCTGTTGTTCACTATGATTTCTCCCATTACCACTCCCAGGATGAATCCGACTTTATTGTTACATAGGTTACTTTATTATTACTATGATTTCTCCATTTACGATTTCATAGGTTACATCACGTAAAGTTGTCAATCTCAGGTTAGTGATGAGCTTTAGTTCTCCAGATTTGGGGCTTTCCTGATATTTTCTCCCTCATGTCATTCCTGCATCACCTTGTTGTTTGAGCATGCCAATTTTCTACCACTTGTACCAATTGGCACATGTCAATCTCTGAGTGGTGCCACATTTCACCTATTTTCGGCCCACTTGACCACCTGAAAAACTCAAATCCACACACCATGTGTCTTTATCATGGAGTGCCACATGTCCTAGATATTTAGGCTAATAGGCCTTCTGTTATGAAAGAGATCAAATTTTTTTTCGTCAACATTTCTTATCTAGGCACGACACCTGCTACTTGTTTAATCTGACGGTCACAGTCTCTCAGTTTACCTTCTAGGTTTGACATACCACTGGTTTCTAGTATATTTCCATGGAATTGGTCTAAAAATACCAGCAACAATCCACACACCTGCAACCGTCGACAGACCTACCATTTTAGTAGCTTCATTTCCGCAACTGCCAATACACCTGCCGTTTTAGTTGTTGCATTTCAGTAGCTGCCAATACACCTGCCGTTTCATTCTCCTGGACTCTATGTATGCATATTTTTCATATAATTTTATCACGAAGTTGGCTGCAGTGCTTTGACATGCCTTTGAATATTTTTTCAGGTTAGAAGACATTTCAGGCCAGAGCTATTGAATAGACTTGATGAGATAGTTGTATTTGATCCTCTTTCTCGTGATGAGCTCAGAAAATTTTCTAGACTACATATGAAAGATGTAGCGATTCATCTTGCAGAGAGAGGTGTTGCTTTAGGGGTTACAGATGCTGCTCTGGATCTTGTTCTTCAGGAAGCCTATGATCCTGTAAGTAATCACTTTGTTTTTCTTTCTTTCTTATTCAGAGTCTATCTTGCCAGGGGATGTGCCCGTTATGGTTTGTTATGAGACCGTTGTCAATTTCATCATCGTCCCTCATAATATGTTTGATTGTGTTTATAAATAATAAACAATTATTACACCAAACAATAAACAATTAACTGTACTATGAGTAATATGATATCTTGAAATAATTCTCATTATAATTTCATAACCTCTACTCTCACTTGGTGGTGTCTATATCACTAACTATGTCTTCTTTAAAATTATAGTTACAGCAGACAATGAACAATCAACTACACTGTGAGTGATATCTTGTAATAATTCTTATTATAATTTCCTAACCTCTACTCTCACTAGGTGTCTATATCACTAGGTGTATCTATTTTAAAATTATAGTTTCAATGGTAGATAAATTGTTATCTTAAAATTATAGCTTTGATGGTGATATCTTGTGATTGATAATGCAGTTTGAAGCAGCTTTGGCCTTGACTAATATGGTCTCAGGAACCTCTGAGAATTCAAAGGTTGTGATTGATTATGGGGCACTGCCTATATTTGTGGAACTTCTTACCTCTAGGAATGATAATGTTTGAGAACAGGTAGCACGTTTATTTTAGAGGAATAAAATTATTCTTCCCAACTATCTTTATATGTTTGTAATTTTGGAATTTGATTTAAAAAACTAGTACCCAAATTTGAGTTCAACTGGTGTTTGTGTAAGGCTATTTGGGCTTTGGGAAATATTGCTGGAGACTCTGCAACATTTAGGGATCTTACCCTCAGTCATGGAGCTCTGAGGCAGGTGCTTGCCCAATTGAATGATACTGCTAGAATTTCAATGATAAGAAATGCTACATGAGCTCTGTCAAATTTTTGCCCTGGTAAACCCCAACCACTATTCGAACAGGTAAGCAGAATACATTTTCTACCTCTTCTTCTTAGTTCACAGATATTGTGGATTTTTTTTATAGATCTTGGTGCTTGGTAGATTTGGACGTAATATGGACCTAGGCACTTGTTCATTACAATGACTTTGTCATCAGGTTTTAGAAAATGCTTAGAAATTTGGGTTTCACAAGGGGATTACCCTTGCTTGCAATTATTGATTATAAATCACATTCAAAAAAATCTTTCGTAGCATTGCTGAGCTCTTTGTAGGTGAATTTCCGAGGCAATTTCACAATATCTAAACTAAATTTTTCTGTCCTTTTCAATACTCTGCACTTGTAACAGAACCAGACAAACAATCTAGTGGTCAATGCAACAACAACAGCACCTCTTGTTGCAATGCCTGCAATTCACCCTCTCTGCACGCATGAATGACTATGGCACCCTCTTTTGTGAACAGGTACTGGAGTTGAAGGTACTGGTTTCCATTAGGATCGTGGAATTCAACATCCAAAATAGTATCAAATTCCACTGCAATAGTATTCCCCGGTGAGGGAAACAGTTCATTGAGACCTATTGGACTCATCACCCCCAAATAGCCTCCGGGGCCACCCAGAGTGTGATCATATGGAGAAATAAAAAATGCTGATCCATCCCCAATTGAAACAAGAACAGGTCCCACATTGGTTACAGAAAACGAGAAACACATTTTGAAAGAAGAAGAAACTTTTGTATTAGGGTCCAGAAACCTAATTGGTCTATTGTACAATTCCCTACCTGCACTTCAAATTGGTACTCCCAACTCCATGCTAAGGCTCACTGTGCCATTCTTCATATGAGCATCTTAACCTGAATTTTGATTCCAAAAAATCCAAGTCCCCTGTTCTATGCCCAAGACCTCTGTTACAACGTGATGTTTCTATTTCCCAACCTGAGTTATCTGCCTGTGGATTGAATATCTCATAATACAATCATTCATTTCCTAAATGTCTACACCATGAATCATGATAAGTAAAGCGAAACAGATGTTAAACAGATCAAGGTCTGTATTTGTTCCCACAATAGAGAATTTCCATAGTAATTCACTTTTAATGTTTTCCTTGTAGATTTTATCACCTCGATCTAACCAGAATATCTCCAAACTAATGCAGCAAATAATCAAAAATTATTTTTTTTTAGTATAGAAACTATTGGTGATTATGTATTTTGTACAGTTCTGACACCTTGAGTGCATGGTTTATTTTCTTTAGCTATATGTGAAATGACCGAAAATTTAGCATAAGGATATGGAAGGTTTAAGGTTTAAGGAAACCTTGTATATTGCATGGTAATTCTCTGTATCATTCTCATCATTTTTTGGATTTCTCTTTTATACTGCGTTTCTACAATGTTGTCTTTATGCTGAGTTTTTAATAAGACTTAGAATGAAAATTTGTAGATTAAAGGCCATTTTTCACTTCTAGATTAATTTATGCATTAGGCTGAAATAAATTAGGAACAAATCCATAGATTCTAGTTTTTGGACTGATATCTATCAAATCGTTGCTTAAAATAAGCTTATATATCGACCAAGGTCTTGCTAACTATGAACTAGCACACAACCTACAATAAGCAGATTACTATGATTTATTTTAAGTGACTTTGATAGAAAAGTCTTAATTGAAGTTATTGAGGACATATCAAGCAGTGTGAAGCAATCCTCTGATTATAAACAGATGGTGAGTTACAACAGTGGTTATAATCATTTGGCTGTGTATATTAACATCTGGTATTGTTCTTCTTAGCATTAAAACTAAATTTTCCTTTTGGATATCCTAAACATGAGTTAATCTCTTTTTCTTCATTATTTAAACCACATTCTCGATCTCAAATTGCACTTTCATAAAATAACAATTTTTTTTTTTTCTGGTAATAGCGTTAATATACAATTTCTGAGGTGCAGAGATCTCTTCAAGCCGAGTTTTACTGTCTATTTTTTTATAACAGCTTCACTAAAATCCAATGAATATTTCATGCCCGTGAGAATATTTAGAATTTTCTTGAAAAATATGGCTTGGAAGGATTTGGAATTTCCCCGATACAGACTTTGTAAAGCTCACCTAATGCATTATACCAACATTACTGTTCAAGAGGCAGTCTTACAAAGTTTTACTGCTTTTTCATTTAACCTTTTTGTAAGGCATCAACCTAAAGGGTAACCCTGACTGATGTGTTTCTCCCTTTTATTTCATTAAACATATCTATAAATGCCTAGGGGATATTTTTTACATTGTTCTGCAGTTTTTATTTCATGCCCTTGTCTAGCAGACAATGAAAACTTTAACATGTTGAATCTATAATATATTATCCTCAAAGGTCATTGACTACATGTATGCCAGATTCATTAGCATTTTGGTTAGACTTTTGCTGTTTAGGTCATTGAGTAAATCACTGTGTTGTGATACTTCACAACCCTCCATTTGCTCTAGGTAATATAACATGTTAAGTCATGGGTTGTAAGTGTTTTTGTTTTGGCAGTTAGTGGCAAGCCAATAGTTTCCAATTTTCATATAATTCACTCATGGATTTTTCGGCGTGGAGATCTCATTATAAATACTCATCTTCAGGATATGCTTTAATAAGCAGAACTTGTATTCGATTTGAGGATGGAAACATATTATTGTTTATATCTACTTAGCTCATGTCATCCTTGTTGAGTTATTTTGTTCCTATTTCTGATGTCTCATTTAGGAGGTCCTTTTTCTCGTCTCTCTCTCTTATGTAGTGTATCCAAGGTGGGTGATCAGGTTTGATCAACCTAAATCTTTCATTTTCTGTCACATTCTTTTATCTTCTCCTTAATATTTCTTTCTTTGCTCTTATTTTCATAAAATGCAAATCCATTCGTCATTTTTATAAAACAAGACAAAAAAAAGTTGAAAATGAATTCTTAGTTTTTGTTCTACCGTTCTTTTTCATTCTATGTTTTTTGTTCTCCTGTTACACATATCTAATTCCTTTCAGGTGTCAACAAATACTCATGTAACCCTATTACATATTTACAGTGATTTCACAACGAAGCAATGGTGCTATGCTATTTGTTGATTGGCCCTCAAACAAGTTGTTATCCTAATAATTAATTTGTAAGTTGTGGCACTCTTCTGGGTTAGCTAATGAAGGTTCATTCCTTGGCAGATATTAGTTTCTTTGTAGGTTTCTGGGGATATACAAGACCGTGGTTGTGCTTTTGATCATATTAATGATTTTGAGAGACAGATACAGACCTGAGGAAGGCACCTTTTCAGCATGTTGCTCAGTCAGGCGTGGTTTAAAGAGAATGGCCCATTTCTTTTTTGCCTACAAGACCGTGACAGTGGTTTTGACAATATTTACATCTTTGAGACTATGATACAAACTTGTGGAAGGCATCTTTTCAGCATGTTGCTCAAGCATGGTTCAAAGAAAATGGTCTATTGTTTTATTTTCCTTGCACAGATAAAATATGTCAAGCACTACCGTGATCTTGTAGAATCCTGCATTTGAATTTGGGAGTCACTTGAACCTATTGTGGAAGAAGTTTAGGTTATCGACCAAGTTTAGAGTTGTTTTAGGTTTCCCACCTGATACATATTTAAATATATTTAAATTTCGATATCCTTAAGATATTTTTTTTGTTATATTGGAAGTCTAAAGTTGTAGATGGATTATATTTGACTTTTCAATTGAGGGAATTCTTTCTAAAATTCCAAATTTGATAGTTTTTGAATGGATTTCTTGTTATTTCTTTCATAATTTATTTTTTTGAAGTATCTCCTTATTTGAATAGTGTATATGGAAATTCAGAGTTTCCCTTAATATTTATTTCACATTATTCTATCCCTACCCAATTGTATAAGTGTTGCATAATTTGTGTTGGTTTCTTAAAAGGAAATGGAAATTTTTTGGGTTTATGTTCAGGACACTGTTCCGATTCGTCATCACTAACATAATCTTGAACAGTGTCACCCACCTGTCCTCGCATGTGTTGACCTTCTGTTGACTTGCTATTGCAATGTCATTTTCTATTTGTGTAGTATTCCATATTTTATTTGTCCAGTGAACATGGCATGCGTTGAATTTTTGCATAAAGACATTAATCTACATGCCGAGTTTCATATCCCCTCGAGAGTCCTAAAGTAGCCTTATGTGCAGAGATTAGTGTTGGTTTATCAAAATCGAGCAATTGATTTTCTTTATATTAACAATAATCCCTGATTTGAATTTGTAGCACTAATATTGGGTATCTTGGTTTATCATGCCTCAAAATTTAGTGATGTTAATAAACACAAGCTTCAGTTTGTGGAAACCAATATCAATTCCATTTCTATAGGCTTGAGAGGGATTGACAACCATTTCTGTATCCTTCTAATCAAATAGGTCAATGAGCCTCACTAATGCGAGCTCAAGTAATGTTATTACCTCCTTTCGGCATTCCCTTGCACCTCCTGGTGCAATTGCTAGTAATAAAATTTAAAACTACATTCCAAAACAGGCTCATAGCCCTTTTATTTTATATGCAACACATATATTAAAAACATAACAAAACTATGCAAATAAAAAATCTATTAAAATGCTCCTGGGGTCCACAATTTATAAATTTTTTAATATATATATGAAATATATATATAAAACATATATACGTCGCATTTAAAACAAAATATTACCAAAACTAGTGTGGGACCTTAACAAACAATAAAACTATTCCGTCGCACGTTATATAAAATAAAATATATAACAAAACCTTTGTAAAAACTTCAAACGAACCCTTTAGCCGTGGAGCCTTCCGAACTTCAAACAACGATAAACCATAATTCAAACCAAATTCATGTTCCAAAATAGCTTGCTAACGTCGACTAATTTTGTGATGCGAAAACCAAATGAATTCCGCCCTAATCTTTTTCAGGTCCGAATTTGGGCTGGCGTACGAAGAGAGAGTTGTGACGCGAATTTCTTATCAAATTCGCCCTGATATTTTTCGGGTCCGGATTTCCACTGCGTGAGCGGCCCAAACAAAGATCTGCTCCAATCAATTTCTTCCACGTGTCCTCAATCAAAAGTTTCCCTGTTCCCGGATGCGGGTGCATTCGATGGCATTTAAGGCAATGTGACATGGATGTGGCAATTTCATATCAATCGCATTAAGTTTTAACGTTGTTCAATCAGCCGATATTTAAGTTCCAAGGTTTTCACATCAAATCGCATTAAGTTTTAACACTGTGTTAGCCAGATATAAAAATTTGTTATATCAAATGCTGGCTAAAAACTTTTCGGAACTTCAAGGAAAAAATTTCATTGCTAAAAATTGTTGGCTCTTGAAGGCCTCATTCCTATCCTCTGTCCAAAACTTCACTGCTGTTCCCATTTTACACTTAGAAATCCTGCTAATTTCCAAGCCAGAATACTACTGCAAGCACCTTTTTCCCCCATCCCTTCTTTTGAAACTAACCTCAGTTTTTATTCCTCCATTTCCCATGAAAATCCCTCATTTTCATAAATTTTCCTTTCCCCTTCATCAAAACCCCTTGACAAGGTTGAAAACTCCTTCTTCGCCTTATCGTAACCCTCCATTTCCCTTGAAAACCATTTGAAAACCATAAAAACCCACATTTTGTACATATATGGGTCTTGGCCCCTTACTGCATAAATACCTGGTCATATGACCCTTCATATGACCCTCGGCCCCGCACTCGGGCGCCAAGCCTTTAAATATTTCTCCGCCCGAAGTATTAAAACCTTTGGTTATTTTGATTTTTAGGTTTTTAATTATTTTAAAACTTATCCGCCGGTCCGAATTTCAAATTAACCTCCACCATCGATCTGATCTTCAGATCGATGGTGCAGAGTCCGTCTCCCTATGGTCCCCGCCGTCCATAAGCTGATTTCCCAAAATCGGCGGTATCCATCGCACCGCCTTTGGGCGAAAGCTGTTTTCCCCCGATCGCCAGCGATTCCATACATCGCATAACATGCGTCCCATGTAATTTTTCAAAACCACTTGCCCATCGCGTGTTATCATTCGGACGTGGACACCCAGCAATATTGCTATCCACCGTCTGATCTGGGGGGGGCCATCCAATGTCTATCGCTCACCGAAGATGCCTGATCGTTAACCGGGCTATGGCGCGCCATCCAATTAATCTTTGCCGTCGATCTAATCTGTAGATCGAAGGTCCATATTCCATCGCCCTGTTTCTGTTGCCCAGTCAACGATTCTCCATTTTGAATTTCCCCCTTGCTCCCGACCGTCGATCTCTGCCCGATCGGTGGCTCTGATTTAATCTTTCTTCCACCTTCTCCGATAAATCCTGATCGTTGGATGATGCCATCCAATGGTCACGCTTCCTCCACATGCCTCCGCAGCAATAAACCTATAAATGCATGGATTTTATAATTTTTGTTTGTATTTTGTAGGGTTTTAATGATTTTTCCGCTGTGTTTAAAGAAAATTCAAAAGCAGAGGGTGCCGACCCTCCCGCCTTCGATTTACCAGAGAAATCATTTGCAGGTTTCAAATTTCATGTTTTATCAAAGATTCATGAGGCATTGATGCCTTGTCAAACCTGCACAGCCCTGTACATCAGCAAAAAACCATAAATCGGGCGCAGTCAGCGAGTATCAGTGATGAAGACCAAATTTATCAGGACAAAGGATTAAAGGATAGATTTTTCGGGGATCACGGCTAAGAATGTTTATCAAAAGCCTAATCCCTGATTTAAAACACATGTTAAAGAAGATCTGAAGTGTTTTATCGACAAGAAACCCTCCACCGCCACAAATTGAGGCAAATTTATCCCTCTAGCTACCACGATGCCACCTGTACCTCAAAGCATTCAAAACAGAGGCTGAATTTATTGATCAGGACCGGATATCTGCCTCACAACATAGCCAAAGGGTAAAATCTGCAGGAAAATTAATGACGAACATCTGCATAGTTACTTCGACGTCACACAGAGCCTCAAAGGTCAAAAAAAGCTCCCACCGAGCTTAATCTTTATGTAAATAATTTAATACAGAGGATTTGAATGTAAGTTTCTTCATTGAGCCCCTCAAAGGCCAAGAAGCCATTAATTTTGTATTAATTGTAATTGAGATCTTTTATCAGATCTCACCTCCTCATCCTTCTATATATACTTTTGCAGAAGATGAGTGAGTTGGTTGCAGAACTTTGAAATACATTTGAGCTTAAAATTTTGATTGTAAATAGTGTTCACTGGCCCTTGGAGCTCTGCTTGTGATAGATTAGTTAGGCTGAATAGTGAAGATGATTGCTAAACTGAAACATTGGACCTGAGTACTATAACTGGTTTGAAATCAATAACAAGATTTTTCTTGGGATCCTGGTCTATATCACTGGTGAAGTGCCCCTTTATTTGTTATTGTTTTCCTTCCTTCTATGTATCTCATATTGTTCACTATTCTCTGATAAAGAACAACATTTATAGAGTTAGGACCTACTGTATATCAGTAACCTTCTCTGACTGAAAAGCTTTATCTCAATATTTTCCTCCAATATATTTGTTTAAGAATGATTTAATACAGTTTAAGTAGTTAGGAATGTTGGAGTTCCCTCGTCCTACTGTTTTCTTTAAACATTGTTCTTAAAATTTATTTTGCTTATTTTGCTTATTAAAGATGACTATGGAAGATATGGTGTGCCCTGGTCCTATTTTTTCTCCAAAAGCAGATTCTGAAAGTTTCCCTTTGTGTTGACTGAAAGCAGACTAGGTTTGAAAGTACTTTATCTGATCTTAAGTTTACACTCTATCTTCTCTTATATGTTTTCATACTTTCTGAAGGTAATTATGTGGATTACCAGATTGTTTGTCAATTAAGTTGCTTTAATACAAACTTGCCCAAGGAGTCAATGGTTAGCCCTGCACTTGGTTGGTTTTAAATAGTTACTTAAGAGGATTTTCTTGTTTGGACTGACTGTAAATCCTTTGTGAAATTATTATCAGTTTCCACCTCTCCAACACTTTATTGTTCCCATTCCATCATTATAATCTCAATAATCTTGTGATGTAGATGACTTGCCCCTTGGATCACTCTTGATGTTGTTGCTCAATTAAAGCCCTGTTTATGACTCCATAGCCCAATGGACTAAAAACCAGCGTTATATCTCTCTGTTTAGCTAAAATTGTTCCATTCACTTGAAAATTCTCACCTTTGAAACTTTTTACACTTAGAACTTTCCACCTCAAGAAGTATTCATTCTCAACCATCCAAAAAACAAAACAAACCCTTGGCCTTCATAAATAGCCTAATATTATTACCCCAAACTTCAAAGAAAAATCCATCTTTTCACTTATTAGAGAGATCCCTCTCTGGATTAAGGAGGGCTAGATCCTAGAATCCCAAAGTTGGTTGAAATAATGTTGCTTCTGCAGTTTTAGTCTCACCAATCTGCTAAAATTACAGATTCCTAACATTTCTGGCGACTCCAGTGGGGAAATACTTCCCTGAAACACTTCATAAGACTCTGAGAGTAAGAGAAACCTTTTTAAGCACTACCAAAGAATGGTAATCATGATAGAACTTGTTTGAATCAGTGACAATCTAGGTAAACCCTAGGATTCCCATAAGTCTTTATATAACCTTGAAAATTCAGCTGGCTTAACCATAAGAGTAGACTGTCTTTGTCTCTTAAATATAGCAAAGTTTTGAACAAAGTTAGGATATTATTAGAAACCACACAACCGAAAAAGAACTTAGAAAACCTAAAAATATTTCAAACCGGTATCCAATAAACATGGTGGTGGACCATAAAACCTTTTACCTCCTTAGGAGATAAAAAATTCCACTTGGTGACTCCACTATCCTTAACAGATCTTAAGAATCCACTGGGAAGAACCCTTACTATTATAATATCATTCAAACTCAGTTAGAGGACTATGGGATTGAAATTTCTGTAAACAAATTAGTTAACCTCTCAAAGATTGTCATACCTGGTTGAACTTTTCTTGTTTATTTTGGGTCTAAAAAACACAGCATAGTGGCTCCTAGAAAGATTCACACTAGAGCCTATCCTGACCCTGATCCACTTTAAGTAGTTGATAACCCAGAAGGTATCCTTAGGAAGTCTCCCAAGATTAAATTGTCAACTTTTTTCAGATCACCCTTGAGAGTTAATTCAGTCCCTGAAAATCTTTCAGCTCTATAAAAATCACAAGTTGACTTAGTAAATCCATTTAGAACTAGGTCTCTTGGTGATTTAGATCAGTTAGATTCTAAGTCTTCACTTTCATGTCCTAAAAACAAGTGAACATCCTGGTAGCAGAGAACCAACACCTCCTGATTTACATTTCCTTCATAATTTAGGTGTTTCTCATCCAAGATCAGCTCAGCAATCTTTTCCTAGTCCATCCACTGTTCAAACCACTCCACTTCAGCCCACATTCCCTTTTGTTAATCCACCTCTTGTAAATCCACCCCCACCACATATCATGGCAGCATGGTATGCTCCGTTAGTCCTTCCTGTACCACTAGTCAATCTTCCACAGGACTATCAGTCCAAAATTCCATTATATGATGCTAGCAATGCTACAACTGCATCACAACATGTGGATAAGATGAATGACTACTTTGACAAAAATGAAATTGATGATGATTCTGTCAAACTTAGGTTATTTTCTCAGAGCTTAGGGTGAGAAGTAAGAAAATGGTTCAAATGTTTAGCCCCCCATAGTATTAATGATCTCCAAGCCTTCCATCAAAAATTCTTAAACAAATGGGAAGTAAAGAAGAATCCTCTCCAGGTCCTTTTTTATTACAAGAACCTCCATAGAAACACTGGGGAAAGTGTGCAAGCTTATTGCACTAGATTTAATAGTGTGTATAATGCACTTTCCCCAGAACTAAAACCTCCACAGGGCTCAGCTTTAAACAAGTTTCCTGAAGGGTTCGACCCTGAGATGGCCTATCAACTGAGAGAAAGAGATTTTTCAACTCTTGAAGATATGCAAAAATGTGCTCTTTCTGTGGAAATCAACTTAATGGAGAAGAGAGCAAGAATGAAAACTGAAAAGAGAGTATCTTTTAGAGAGGAATCCACACCTTCTACTTCAAACTCAAAGATGGAGAAAATGTTGGAGGAGATGATGAAAGAGATGAGCATAATTAAGAGAGCACAAGCAAGCCAAAACCAAATTGCTCCTCAAAACAAAAGCCAGAACCAAAACCAGAATTTTAGAAGGAATCAACCTCCAAACCAACCTAGGGAATATGATCAGTAGATCACTCCTCCCTTTCATCAAAACTATGTAAGTGAGGTTGAGGAAACAGATGAGATAATAGAGGAGGATGATATCAACATGCTGGGGATAGACAATGATGACTGTGAGATTCATTATGATAGAAAACGAGGTCTATACACACCTTATGATGACAGAAGAGATGATGATGAGAATTATTATCAAGAAATGGAAAATGTCATCATAGAACCTCAAAAAGAATACGACCTTAGGAGAAAAACCAGTCAACAAACTCCCAACAACAAAACCTATGAAAAATATTCACAAAACAACACTGCAGCCAAACCTAAAGTTGTCAAACAAAAGGATAAAACAGTGGTTGTAAATTCTGGTAATGATAAAGAGAAAGACACTCAAAACAAAGAAAAAAAGAGTGCAGACATTAGTGGTACTAACACTTCAGATAGTACTCCCGTGAAAACATTTTTATCAAGTGTGAATAAAAAAAATTAGCAAGTTGATATTGCTGATAGAATGACAGCTAATAAGGCTGAAACCAACACTTTAAAGAGTCAAATTCCTTTTAGCCTGGAGCAGGAAATTTCAAAGATCAAAATCTATGTTCCCTTGACTGAGTTAACTGCCCAACATGTATATAGAACCCAAATCTTGAAGGCTTTAAAAATAGAAGAAAATGAGGACACAGTCAATCTTAATGATGACCAACCCGAGCTGATTTTTGGTCCTAAGATTGAAGGTAGATATCAAGAGGGACTTGTTCCTACCTTTTATGTGAGTTTAAACGTTCATGACAAAATTTTGCACAACGCTATGCATGATTCCGGGGCTTCTCATAATTTAATGCCAAAAGCTGTAATGGAGAGCCTGGGTCTAGAAATCACCAGACCTTACAAATAACTTTACTCCTTTGATTCTAGCAGAGAAAAATGTTTAGGATTAATCAAAGACCTCTGTGTTAACTTAGCCCAAATTCCAGCCAAATTTTTAGTCATGGATATTATTGTGGCTGATGTGCCCCCAAAATATGGAATGTTATTATCAAGGTCTTGGGGGCCTAAGTTATAAGGGACTATGCAAATGGACATGACCTATGTGACTATCCATGTTTTTAACCAAACTAGAAGACTTTACAGGGAGTCCCATATGAAATTCATAGTTACAAGTCAAGAAAAACCACAAAACTCTCCCCTGTATTCTGTAAATACAGGCCTGGATTCTTTTATTATGTTTAATAATGAAACATTTGTTGAACAAGTCACTTTATCAGGATTAGTGGCCAATAGGGAGGAAGAGGAACAAAATGTAGGTGTGTCTAAACATTTTGCTGAACCTGTAAAAACTAGCAAACTAAACAAAGGTCTTGAGCTACAGGGTAGATGTCCTTTGCTCTTAAACATTCACGATCAAGAAAACAACCCTCAAAAAAACGAAAATCTTGGGGAATCAAAACAAATACAACTAAGTGTTGATACTCAAGAGCAATAAGAAAGAACAGTAGTTGAAGATGACAGTAACCAGGATGAAACTAAGAAATTTCCTCTATGGAGTATGTATTTTGATGGATCTTGCATGAAGAACAATGCTAGTGCAGGTGTTTGGATTACTAACAGTGAAAACAACCACATAGAAAGCATTTCATGCAAACTAAACTTTCAGTGTTCCAATAACATAGCGAAATATGAATCCCTTCTCTTAGGCTTACATCTATTGAAAAAGTTAGGAGGCAGAAGAATTAATGTGTATGGGGATTCAGAGTTAGTCATTAGGCAAGTCAATGGGGAATATAACGCAAATCATCCCAGACTTAGAGCCTACCGAAACGATGTCATGGACCTTTTGAAAACATTCGAGGAGTCCAAAATGCTTTTTGTCCCAAGAAAAAGAAATATTGCGGCCCACAATTTAGCCTTTGCAGCTAGAACATGCTTAATGCCATATAACACCAAAGACTGCACAACTGAGATAAAATTTATAACAGTTATTCTTGATAATGAGAAATATTGGCAGGTGTTTGATAGTGACAAACAAATAGAAGACTTCATGCAATTCAGAAATAATTTCGAACTAAAAAGTTTAGACTCGGACTATGAAACAGACTGCAGGGAAGCAAAATTTCTTGATGAATAAGAACCGTCTCCTGAACTTACTAATATAAACTTGTTAACAAGCAAACTTATAAACAAAATAGAATTGAATGCAAAGTTAGAAACAAAGGAGTTAGAAACTCTGCACTCTAAAGATGAAAGTTTTCCTAAGGGTCTGGCCCCTTTAGAGTTGTTCGATTTTAACGATGTGGCGAATAAACCAAAACTGGAACCTATAGAGACTGAAGTGGAAGAGTGCAATATAGGCAGTGAACTTAAACCTATGATGATTAAACTGTCTAAAACTTTACTAGCTCACAGTAAACTTAAATACATAGAGCTGTTTAAAGAGTTTTCTGATGTTTTTGCATGGAGTTACGAAGATCTTAAATCCTATGACACTGAAATAATATAGCACAAAATTCCCCTCAAAGAAAACCAAAAACCATTCAAACAGAAAATGCACAGAATAAACCCTGTTCAGCTACCTTTGGTTCAGAAGGAGATCATGAAAATGTATGAAGCTGGTATTATTGTCCCTATTAGATATTCTGAATGGGTGTCTAATCTAGTGTCAGTTAGGAAGAAAACTGGAGAAATCAGGCTTTGTATAGACTTTAGAGACTTAAACAAATCTTCATTAAAAGACAACTACCCTTTACCAAAGATGGATCACATTTTACAAAGGGTGGTAGGGTCTAGAAGAATTTCTTTGTTGGATGGCTATTCGGGGTACAATCAGATCTTAGTTCACCCTGCTGATCAATTAAAGACAACCTTTACTGCACCATGGGGCACTTTCATGTATGTGAAAATGCCCTTTGGTCTAATGAATGCTGGAGCAACTTTTCAAAGAGCCATGGACATAGCATTCTCGGAAGAACTGGGCTTCTTCATCATTATATACCTTGATGATGTCACTGTGTTTTCAAAAACAGATGAAGAGAACTTAGAACATTTGAGAAATTTTTTTGAGAAATGCAGAAGGTTTGGAATATCCTTAAACCCTAAGAAGACACTATTTGGTCTCCAAGAAGGTAAAATTCTTGGGCACATTATTTCAGAAGAGGGTATAAAGATATATCCAAAGAGGATTGAGGCCATATTGCAAATCTCTCATCCTCGAAACATCAAAGAGTTGCAATCTTTCATTGGGAAGATTAAATTTTTGAGAAGGTTCATCCCCAACTTGGCTGAGCTCCTTAGAAATATCACAAACATGTTAAAAAAGGAGCAAGGGGTAAAATGGACCTTGGAAGCAAAGAAGTCTTTCGAACTAGTGAAACAAGCGTTAACTAAAACACCGGTTCTCATAAGTCCTGATTTTTCAAAAGATTTTTATATTATTTCATTTTCATCAGAACATACCATAGTTGTTGTCCTTCTACAGAAAAATCCACAAGGACAAGAGCAGCCTATTGCATTCTTTAGCAAGGCATTGAGAGATGCCCCTTTGAAGTATACCATTATGGAAAAGCAAGCTTTTTCTTTGGTTAAAGCTTTGAAAGACTTTAGAGTGTACATCCTCCACTCACACATCATTTCCTTTCTCCCAAACTCAGTTGTTAAAGACATTCTAACACAGGACCCAGATGGTAAGAGAGGTAAGTGGATTGCTATTATCCTTGAATATGATTTAGAGATAAAACCCACTAAACTGATCAAAGACCAAGGTCTAGTTCGATTAATGGCTGAATGAAATTTTGAAGTTCTTGATATTAATATGATTGATGCTTTGGATGACCAAGAAGAATTCTCAAATCCTATAGTTGAAGATCATTTTATGAATTATCCTTGGTATGCTGATATTATTTATGTTTTTCTTAAATTGAATACACCTCCTGGTTTGACAAAAACAAAGGCAATATTCCTCAAATTGAAAGTTGTAAACTTTTGCATTATAGATAGATGTCTTTATTGGAAAAATGCAAGTGGTGTATTGCTTAAATGTTTGCCTGAGTTTGATGCAGAGAAGGTTAAATACCAGTTCCATGAAGGAGAGTGTGGAGGCCATTTGTACTGGAAGACAACAGCCAACAAAATATTGAGGGCTAGTTTCTATTGGCCTACTCTTTTTCATGATGTGCACAAGATGATCATAGCCTGTCACAAATGTCAACTTTTTGAAGGCAAAATAAAACTGCTACCCCTGCCTCTGCATCCTATTACTGTTGAAGCCCCATTTCAATAGTGGGGACTTGACTTCATAGGAGAAATCCATCCCCCATCTTCTGCCCAGCATAGATGGATTCTCACTGCCACAAACTATTTCACTAAGTGGATAGAAGCCATACCTTGTAGACAGGCCAATGATTCAGTTATCATAAAATTTATGGAGACTCACATTCTCTCCAGGTTTGGCTGTCCTACCAAGATTATCACTGATAATGCAGCAGCATTTAGATCAAACAAGATGGTTGACTTCTATCATAGATATCAGATAACATTGGGGCATTCCATGGCCTATTACCCTCAAGGTAATGGACTTGTAGAATCCTCAAAAAAAAGTTTAGTGAACATAATCAAGAAACTGTTGGAGGACAACAAAAAGTCTTGGCACACAAAGCTAGTTCATGCACTGTGGGCTGACAGATTGACTTTGAAGAAATCCATTGGCATGTCACCTTTCCAGCTTGTGTATGGTACTGATGCAATTTTTCCAAACAACCTTGGTGTTCCAGTGATGAAGTTGATTCAAGAGTTACAAATTGAATAAAATGACATGATCAGAAGAATAAATCAGACCATCCATCTTCAGCGAACTAGAGAGGAAGTTCATAACAAAGCATTGCAGAAACAAATCAGCATTAAGAAGCTTTTTTACAGAAGAACAAAGGCCAGCAATTTCAAAATTGGGGACCAAGTTTTAAAGTGGGACTCAATAAGGGAAGAGAAGGGAAAGCATAGAAAATTTGACAACTTATGGCTTGGCCCTTACTCTATTCATTCAGCTGTTGGTAACAATGCATTTTTCTTGCAGGAGTTGAATGGAACAGAATTGTTTGGGGGTCCTGTCAATGGCAGGATGCTTAAGCATTACTTCTCTTTATCAATGTTATGTTTTGGAGCCTTTTTATCTTTTTTCCATTGTAAATATTTCATCCACCATTGCATTCAAAGTTGTAAAAATAAAAAATACAAAAACAATGAAAAGAAAGAAAAGAGGGCAGATTTTGAAAACAAGAAAGGTATAGCCCCATACCAAAAAAGAGAAACAAATCTGAAAGTGTGCAAGCTTAAATGCCACTCCTATAAAACACACTTCTAGTTAGTCAAACAACCTAATCTTGACTAATTAGTTTTAAATTTTCTGCTAATAGGATAGTGAATTCGATTTGCCAAACTATTTAATCTTGGCTTATCACTAGATAGATTAGGATAGAAATTAAAGGCTCAAACATGTTCAAAATTTGAACCTAAGTTTCCAAAAGAGATGACTCAAATCTGTTTTATTTTATGAGTCAAAAAAGATATTAGCTCAAAATCTAAACCAGAAAACAAAGTAGGAACAACTCAAACAAAATTCAGAACAGAGTTGTTAAAAAGATGAAGGAAGAGTTTTCAATTTTCAGATCTTAAGCCTTCCATTTTGATTTAATTTTCTGTAAAATAAATGTCTATGTGCAGCTTGTTTTTATGCCATAGACCACAACAAGTCAAACAACTTAATCTTGACTTGACTATCTTTAAATTTATGTTTTAGAAATTAGAGAATAAAAATCTGTTGGACAGTTTAATCCCAATAGATAGAAGAATAGGTAGAGAAGCATCCGAACTCAACTGTTTAATCTGAGTTCAGGGAGAAATAAGGAGTAGAATTAGATTAGTTTTATGCTTTCAAAAGAATAAAATGTTGTAAAAGAGTTTGCCAATCCAAGTGCACTCTAATGAAGAAAAAATGTTAGATCAGTAGGATTGGGTAGGAAGAAAGTTTGTATTGATGAAAATCGATTACTTTTATGACTGCTAATATGTTTTCAGAGCACATCATTCAGAGAAAGAAAGGCAACCCAATGGATCGGGCACAGGTCAGCCTCCCAGAGAACATAATAGATGAGGCAACTGATCAACCTCCCAGAGAATGCAGGTCTGAAGTTCTTGATGCCTTCAAGAAGGCATCATCCCCAAGTGGAGCCACTGTTAGCGAGCTATAAATTTTTTTTATATCAAATGCTGGCTAAAAAATTTTCGGATCCTTCAAGGAACAAATTTCATTGCTAAAAATTTTTGGCTCTTGAAGACTCTTGAAGGCCTCATGCCTATCCTCTGTCCAAAACTTCATTGTTGTTCCCATTTTATACTTAGAAATCCTGCTGATTTCCAAGCCAGAATACTACTGCAAGCACCTTTTTCCCCCTTCCCTTCTTCCGAAACTAACCTCAGTTTTTATTCCTCCATTTCCCATGAAAATCCCTCATTTTCATAATTTTTCCTTTCCCCTTCATCAAAACCCCTTGACAAGGTTGAAAACTCCTTCTTCGCCTTATCGGAACCCTCCATTTCCCTTGAAAACCATTGGAAAACCATAAAAACCCACATTTTGTACATATATGGGTCTTAGCCCCTTCCCGCATAAATCCATGGTCGTATGACCCTTCATATGACCCTCGGCCCCGCAATCGGGCGCCAAGCCTTTAAATATTTCTCCGCCTGAAATATTAAAACCTTTGGTTATTTTGATTTTTAGGTTTTTAATTATTTTATAACTTATCCGCCAGTCCTAATTTCAAATTAACCTCCACCGTCGATCTGATCTGTAGATCGATGGTGTGGAGTCCGTCTCCCTGTGGTCCCCGCCGTCCATAAGTCGATTGCCCAAAATTGGCAGTATCCATCACACCGCCTTTGGGCGAAAGCTGTTTTCCCCCGATCGCCAGCGATTGCATACATCGCATGACACGCGTCCCGTGTACTTTTTCAAAATCGCTTGCCCATCGCACGTTATCGTTCGGACGTGGACGCCCAGTGATATTTCTATCCATCGTCCGATCTGGGGCGGGCCATCCAACGACTATCGCTCACCGAAGATGCTTGATCGTTAACCGGGCTACGACGCGCCATCTAGTTAATCTCTGCCGTCGATCTAATTTGCAGATCGATGGTCCATATTCCATCGCCCTGTTTCCATTGCCTAGTGAATGATTCTCCATTTTTACTTTCCCCCTTTCTCTCGACCGTCGATCTTTGTGCGAACGACGGCTCTGATTTAATCTTTCTTCCGCCTTCTCCGATCAATCCTGACCGTTGGATGATGCCATCCAATGGCCACGCTTCCTCCACATGCCTCGGCAGCAATAAACCTATAAATGCATGGATTTTATAATTTTTTTTCATATTTTGCAGGGTTTTAATGATTTTTCCGCTGTGTTTAAAAAAAATTCAAAAGCAGAGGGTGAAGACCCTCCCGCCTTCGATTTACCAGAGAAATCATTCGCAGGTTTCAAATTTCATGTTTTATGAAATATTCATGAGGCATTGATGCCTTGTCAAACCTGTGTAGCCCTGTACATCAGCAAAAAACCATAAATCAGGCGCAGTCAGAGAGTATCAGTGGCGAAGACCAAATTTATCAGGACAAAGGATTAAAGGACAAATTTTGCGGGGATCACGGCTAAGAATGTTTATCAAAAGCCTAATCCCCAATTTAAAACACAGGTTAAAGAAGATCTGAAATGTTTTATCGACAGGAAACCCTCCACCACCACAAATTGAGGAAAATTGATCCCTCTAGCTACCATGATGCCACCTGTACCTCAAAGCATTCAAATTAGAGGCTAAATTTATTGATTAGGACCGGATATCTACCTCACAACACAACCAAAGGGTAAAATCTGTAGGCAAATTAATGACGAACATCTACAGAGTTACTTCGACGTCACACAGAGCCTCAAAGGTCAACAAAATCTCCCACCGAGCTTAATCTTTATGTAAATCATTTAATACAGAGGATTTGAATGTAAGTTTCTTCGTTGAGCCCCTCAAAGGCCAAGAAGCCATTAATTTTGTATTAATTGTAATTGAGATCTTTTATCAGATCTCACCTCCTCATCCTTCTATATATACTTTTGCAGAAGATGAGTGAGGGGTTGGTTGTAGAACTTTGTAATACATTTGAGCTTAAACTTCTGATTGTAAATAGTGTTCGCTGGACCTTGGAGCTCTGCTTGTGATAGATTAGTTAAGCTGAATAGTGAAGATGATTGCTGAACTGAAACATTGGACCTGAGTACTGTAACTGGTTTGACATCAATAACAAGCTTTTTCTTGGGATTCTGGTCTATATCACTGGTGAAGTGCCCCTTTCTTTGTTATTGTTTTCCTTCCTTCTATGTATGTCATATTTTTCACTATTATCTGATAAAGAACAACATTTATAGAGTTAGGACCTACTGTATATCAGTAACCTTCTCTGACTGAAAAGCTTTATCTCAATGTTTTCCTCCAATTTGTTTTTTTAAGAATGATTTAATACAGTTTAAGCAGTTAGGAATGCCGGAGTTCCCTCATCCTATTGTTTGCTTTAAACATTGTTCTTAAAAGTTATTTTCCTTATATTGCTTACTAAAGATGACTATGGAAGATATGGTGTGCCCTGGTGCTAGTTTTTCTCCAAAAGCAGATTCTGAAAGTTTCCCTCGGTGTTGACTGAAAGTAGACTAGGTTTAAAAGTAATTTATCTGATCTTAAGTTTACACTTTGTCTTCTATTATATGTTTTCATACTTTCTGAAGGTAATTATGTGGATTACTAGATTGTTTCTCAATTAAGTTGCTTTAATACAAACTTGCCCAAGGATTCAATGGTTAGCCCTGCACTTGGTTGGTTTTAAACAGTTACTCAAGAGGCTTTTCTTGTTTGGACTGACTATAAATCCTTTGTGAAATTATTATTAGTTTCCACCTCTCCAACACTTTATTGTTCCCATTCCATCATTATAATCTCAATAATCTTGTGATGTAGATGAATTTCCCCTTGGATCACTCTTGATGTTGTTGCTCAATTAAAGCCCTGTTTATGACTCCATAGCCCAATGGACTAAAAACCAACGTTATATCTATCTCTTTAGCCAAAATTGTTCCATTCACTTGCAACTTCTCACCTTTGAAACTTTTTACACTTAGAACTTTCCACCTCAAACAATATTCATGCTCAACCATCCAAAAAACAAAACAAACCCTTGGCCTTCATAACTAGCCTAATATTATTACCCCAAACTTCAAAGACAAATCCATCTTTGCACTTCTTGGAGAGATCCCTCTCCAGATTCAGGAGGGCTAGATCCTAGAATCCCAAAGTTGGTTGAAATAATGTTGCTTCTGCAGTTTTAGTCTCACCAATCTGCTAAAATTACAGATTCCTAACACACTGTTCAAGATCAGACCTCCACTCCTGTTAGCAATTCTGCATGCTCCAATATGATCCAGCCTTCAGCTCTCATCAATGAGAGATTAATTATGACAGGCTTTCTTCGATGCCATTGCAGTCGGGTCGATAAAATGGCGTTTCGCTATGGTTTTTCAGATGAGCCGCAACCTTTGAATTGCAGATACTCTCCAGTTGCTGGGTTACACTGCCTGCTCACTATGACGAGAAGGAGAAGTGGCTAGCTGAACTACTGCTTAGACCTTGGCGCAAATCTGCATTTCTCTCGGTCTGGTCTGTGTCTGTCTTCCTCGGTTTCTTGGAATCCTGCTTCTCTGTATCATCTTGTGCCCACTGCTGAGACTGCACCCATGCCTTGCCTACGTCAAAGGATGCATTGCCGCAGGGGAAGCACTAGAGGTCAACCCCTACGCGATCCCTCCATCCCCTCAACCGAGTTGTCTTCTGGCTAGTCTAGTGATTATTACGCAGGTCGCTATCCAAACACTAGAAGTGGGTGGGGTCGGGTTCTAGGATCTGGCCACCATATTGGCTCCCCTGCTCCTCATTTCCCCACCGCTTCACCTTCTCCCATGACGCACACTGCGCTTTTTTCCTTTAATTTCTCTCTGAACCGCCCACGAATCACAACTTCAATCACCGTGGTTTTCCATGAGGAGGCCCAAGTGGAGGAACAATGCACCCGTTTGGCGGGTCTGAGCTCAAAAAAAGCCGGCCAGCATTCGGGCCTTCAGGAGGGGAGCGGTGGCGTGAATGTGGAGATAGCACTTGGCAATCTTGGACCTTCCGAAGGATGGTGACGAATCGTCGAGGAACCACCAGAGGAGTATTTTGGTTAATTTGGTTTTCTTGCTTCGCGGCCCACTTAATTGGGCATGTTTTAGATTATATTACTGTGTTGGACCTCTGTAATATTTTTGAATTCTTTAAACGTTCAAGACTGGTTTCCTCATATGAGGGCAGTCTTATTTTTTGATTTTTTGATGAAAAATTTGCCATAAGTCTGGGCAATGTTTTTGACTTCGGTCATGCTATAATTTTATTCCCACTGTTAATAGATTAACTTTACTTAGAAAAAAAAAATGTTTCCCTGTTTCTATTTTAAACCTATTTTTTGAAATACAGAGCCATGCTTATATGATTGTTTATAGTCGAAGCACTGTGGGGTGGTTTATTATATTAATATTTCATGGTCGAATTATGTTCATAACAATTGGAAAAAAAAATGTTGCCTTGTTTCTATTTTAAACCTGTTTTTTGAAATACAGAGCCATGTTTATATGATTGTTTATAGTCGAAGCGCTGCGGGGTGGTTTATTATATTAATATTTTATGGTCGAATTATGTTCATAACAATTGGAAATTTTTTTTTTGCCCTGTTTCTATTTTAAACCTGTTTTTTGAAATACAGAGCCATGTTTATATGTCTACGTATTATACTCTTTCTCTGTATATCTACAGGAACCATTTTTCTATGAACAGGGTGGATGCTGTAGCAAGCTACTAATGGAAACAAGTGAGCCTGAACCTTACATCTCGGATGCAACAGATGGTTACCAATTTTGGAATCAAGCGAGCCTGATCTTAGAAGCGAGCCTGGGTTTCTGCAGATGGTTTTTATTTACGGGAACAAGCGAGCCAGAACATACAATCAACCCTAGGTTTATACATATTTTTTCTCTATCATGGATGCTTTCTGTGTGAGGCGTATATCAATAGTACATGTCTTTGCACATTTCCTGTATCCGCTTTATGATACTATTTTATGTGTTGATAGGTTATCATGCTGCCTTCAAAACTAGCTATGCTGGTCTATGTTGCTGGTTTATTGATATGGTTTGATGGTATTTTTATATTTTGGACATATCACACTCCTCACATGATTAGCATTTTTCTCTGTTCAAGGATTTTGGGTACTTTAATTTGTATTTGGAACAATGGACGTCGGTACTCTATCTGTTGCTTTACTATTCTACATACTGCTATTTCACTTTCTTATGGATGCCTCGGGCATATTTGGATGCTTTCTCAGATTGTCGATAATCTCCATGTGGACCGTTACTGGGTTTTATATCATGTCCCTGTATGTGACATGGGGCATTTTTCTATCATTGTCTGGGGTGGGACTTCCACTTTTCTAGATGGATATTTGGGTTCCAATCTTCAGATGTGAAAATGTAATGACTTCATGGACTATTTTTCTTCATATAATATATTCAAAACAACATTTTTTCTCTTGTGAAAAAAAAATTATTATTTATAGTCGAAGCGCTATGGGGTGGTTTATTATATTAATATTTCACGGTCGAATTATGTTCATAACAATTGGAAAAAAAAATATTGCCCTGTTTCTATTTTAAACCTGTTTTTTGAAATACAGAGCCATGTTTATATGATTGTTTATAGTCGAAGCACTGCGGGGTGGTTTGTTATATTAATATTTCACGGTCATTGGAACGCCCACAATTCATAACAAATATTGGATATTTACTGTCCTGTTTTAAAGTTTCATTTTTTTTTTAAATTGAACCCGTCGTCGGTATACCGATGCTTTGTAAGCATCGGTCTTCCGACGTCTTGAACGATTTCCGTCAGTCTTGTGGCGTCCGTCGATATTGCGACAGTTCTTCCTAGGCTCGGTATTGCGACGCTTTTGGAATGCGTTGGTATTGCGACACCTATGGCATGCGTCGGTCTTGCGACACTTTTGCAATGCGTCGGTCTTGCGACACTTTTGTACAGTGTCAGAATTGCGACAGCTTAAAAACGTTGGAAGAGCGACAGTATAAAAACGTCGGAAGAGCGACGTTCAAAACGTCGGACCACATTTCGTCGAAATTGTGACAATTTACAAACTTCGGAAGAGCAACGTTCAAAACATTGGACCACATTTTGTTGGAATTGCGACAGTTTACAAACATCAGAAGCGCGACGGTTTGGGAAACGTCGGAAGAGCGATGCTTGTTTGGAAGTGACAGAAAAAGTGTCGGTAAGTGCAAAACTTTTTCAGTGTGTCGGAATTGCGATGTTATGGAAAACCACGTTTTGCCCATCCTTGAACTGTCGCTCTTGCGATGACTATGTGTCGGAATAGCGATGAAGTGGCCGTCGGAAATTGCGCCAAATTTTCTAGTGAAAGAAAAAGAAAACTTCTACCCCGCAGGAAATATCATCTGATCAATCATCTAGAAATAGGAAACCTCGATACCCTTGAATAATATGTAATGAGGAACACTTTGTTCAAGATTGTCCTCACATGTGTCAGTTGTGTTGACAGATCTTTTTCTAAATCCGGACACAAATTTGGTTGCTATGGATCCAGCTTCTAGTTCCCAAGTGATTATATTATTTGTCACGAAGCCATTGATAGATTTTTTGGTGTCAACACGTAATAAATGTTACATTATTTAGGCTACTGATCAACCTACTACCTCGACCACAAATCCGTCCACATAATCAATACCCCCACCTGCTATTCCTGAATTGGTGGAATTGATCCGTCTAATTCTAATCTCGTAGTCTTTAATCATACGAGCTATGTGCCAAAAATACCAGCTGAATTGTCATTCTCCATCCAAGTAAATGTTCTCAATCACCTTATTCTTCGTACTATTATTGATCAGGGAGCATCTACATGCATTATGTCTCTAAACTGTTGGAAGTCACTTGGCTCACCGTGCCTATCTCAATCGCCAACAACGTTTAAAGCTTTCGATGGACGTACATATAGGCCTTGCGATATTATCAATAACCTACATGTTGAACTAGGGGGGAAAATAGTGAATGTTGAAGTTGAGGTTGTTGACGTCCCCTTGACTATAATATTCTACTTGGAAGGCCATGGGTATATGCTATGACTGTGATTGTTTCTACATATTTTAGAATGATCACCTTTCCACATAAAGGTGTTATTACAATCATCAATCATCTATCCTTCTTTGCCTCCAGTTCCCAGGTAATTGGAAGTGTTCCGTTAGTTCACGCACCCCAACTCGCACTTCACAAGATTGGTGTAGGAATCTTAAATGATTCCACTCTCATTGGAACCTCTGGATTAAGGCCTCCTATGACGTCGATAGAAATTGCAAGTATAGATACCTGCTACATGATCTCTTCCACTCCATCTGGGTTAAGGAAGATTATGGGCGATTATGAAGTTGTTACGTCATAATAAAACATCCATCTATCCCTGGGGCACATTCGCTTATAGGAAACTCCCGTTTGGTTTAAATAACGCTTGGAAAATTTTTCAGAGAGCAATGGATTATGCTTTCGATAAAATCAAGCACATTGTTCAACCCTATCTAGATGATTTACCTGCACATTCACGAAATCAAAATGATCACACAATGCATTTAAGAGCTATATTTTTACGCTTCCGACACTACAAAATACACCTAAATCCACATAAATGTGTGTTTTGTGTTGGTTTTGGTCATTTTCTATGATTCCTCGTCTCAAAAGAAGGAATTCGAATAGACCCATTAAAGGTGCAGGCCATTCTTGATTTGCCTGCACCATCAAATTTGCTTCAGTTACAGAAACTTCAGGGAAAGGCTAACTTCCTAAGGAGGTTCATACCCAACTACACCAAAATGGATAAAGGATTTACTCAGCTCTTGAAAAATGGGATTCCCTTCCATTGGGACCAAGTTGCGCAAGATTCTTTTGATGCTGTCAAGGATACACTTGTTCGGGCGTCATTAATGTATCCCCCCAATTATCAGAGTGATTATTTCTTATATATCGTTGCAGCTGATACAACCATTTCTATGGTATTGGTCCAAGTAGAAAATGGGATAGAACATCCGATATATTATTTGAGTCATAATCTCAATGATACAAAATGTTGAGATTCAACAAGATGATGAGCTTCATGAAACTATTCACCTTCACTAAGTGGGCCCGCAAGCTATTTTTGGCGCAAGTCTATTTTTAGACTATGTCTATTTTTAGACATGGTGATCATATTTCAGAAGTTGCAGGATGCTATTTATGGATGGTTTCTCAAGTTGGAAAAATAGATGAAATTATATTTTTAGAATATTGTGCGAATTCTATTTATATATCATCGATCTAAAAATAGAAGTGTCGATTATTATTAGCTCTTAATAATAATCCGAAAATAAACAACAACTTATTCTCTTGAAGCACTTATTTAGTGCACATATTTGGAAAATCAGTGGGCTGAAGGAATTACGCAATTCCTAGGGTTTACTGGTGTTTCATGCATGGAGGACTCAGTTAGAACTGAAGCGGCAAAGTTATGACAGAGTTGGAAGAGTAGTTCATGGAGTTGTATTTAGTTTAACTCAGTTAGACTTAGTTGAGCTAGTTGTATCCAGTCTAACTGAATGATACACTAGTGAGAGTGGAGAGAATTAATTATTTAATTAATTCACAAATAATAACTCATTAATCAACTAAACAATACAACAGTTAACTACAGTGCATGTCAGTTCTAATGGAGACCCAGTGGAGAGATAGGTGAAAGGGCAAGATGAACTATCTGTTGTGACTATAGTGATGCATTGATTTCACCACACACACATTGGAGTTGGAAATGAGGATTGAAAATTCAAGGCAAGGGTAATTCGAATTCATTTAGAGCTATTATTCAACAGGGATTGCGCAATGGAGGCAAGCTAGCAGGAGGGCAGAAATCGGTGCATGGATTTGCAGATTTCTGTTGATTAGTGTGTGACGATTGATTGTACTAAGAGGTTGATGTACTAAGGTTTGTATGAGATTGTTACATGATCTCCATGATACATAATATATGATATTTTGGGTTTTCAACTTTAGGATTTCCCATTAAACAACTGTGTTATGTGCGATTTCTTTTATTTATGCTTCACATGTGTTTGTAATTAATTTTCTACAAAATATTAATAGTGGAATGATTCTGTGTTTTGAAAGAAGTTAAATATTGTGAGATCAGGGGAATCTGGATGTATGCATGCTTAGTGTATACTAATTTCTACACAAAAGTGAAGTATTCATACATAGAAAATCTTTCCTTGGCATTTGTTCAAGTTGTCCAAATATTTTGGCACTATATCCCGTTCTAGAAGACCATTGTCATTTCGGATTGCAACCCCATGACTTATATCTTATCATGTCAATTGCTGGGGGGGAATTATTCAAAATGGATTGTAATTTTACAATAATTTGATTTGGAACTCATCAAAACCAAGTCAAAGAAGTCTTTAGTTTTGGCTGAGCTTCTCTGTGACCTTCCCTCTGATTGTACTGCTACTACATCAGAACCATCTATTCCTAATGAGTATCTGTTTTGATGAGATCATCTGATCCTTGGTATGGGGATTTTATCATTTATGTCGAGACCCAAAATTTTCAGCCTAATACCTCTCACTCTGACTAGCGATGTATTCGATACCAAGCCAAAGATTATCTGATCGTCGACGATACACTTTATCATCATGGTGTCGATACAATTTTAAGTAGGTGCCTCACTCATAAGGAGGTTGAAAAGGTTTTAAATGATTTTCATGTTGGGGTTGGTGGTGGACACTTGTCTCAATACGCTACTATGCAGAAGATACTCCGCACTGGATAATTTTGGCCTACCATATTTCGCTACTGCATCCTCGCGGTCATAAGTTTTCATGCGTGCCAGATATTTGATTGTAAAATCCACAAACCGCCAGCAACATTGCATCATGTTGTCTCTTTGGGACCATTTTCAAAATGGGGCATTGACTTCATGTCCTGTAACCCTCGTTTATCTGAGGGGCATGGTTATGTTATTATCATAGTAGACTACTTTACCAAGTGGGCCGAAGCAATGCCTACATTCAATAACACAGGACAAACAATTGGATTGTTTTTCTTTAATCATGTTATTGCACAGTTCGGGATCCCAAAGGCTATAGTCACAGATCATGGTAGGAATTTTCGTAATCACATGATGACTAAATTGACTGCCAAGTTAGGATTGTCTCACAATATTTCTACTCCTTATTATCCATAATCAAATGGACAAGTTGAGGCTATTAAGAATATTCTTAAACGAATTCTTCAATGAATGATAGGAGTTCATAAACGAAATTGGAATTTGATCTTGTACTCGGCCTTGTGTGTGTACCGACCCTTGATGAGAAACGTAACCAAATTTGCCCCCTTTTCATTGGTGTATGGTCTGGAAGATATATTTCCAATTCAATGTGAAATATCATCATTAAAAATCGCAATCGACTTGTTACCTGACACCTCATAAGAAGAAGCGTGTATTTTTAACCTCATCCATCATGATGAAACATGTCGTGAAGCCCAATTGTCCAACGAAGCACATAAGAGATGTATAAAGGTGTAATATGACAAGAATGTCCAGCCTCGTATTTTCTCAGAGAGCGAATTGGTCCTTCTTTATGACCAGGAAGCTAATGTAATAGGTACAGAGAAATTTGAGCCATTATGGCATGGCCCCTACATTTTCAAAAGAGTTCTTGCTAAGGGTGCTTACGATTTGGTGGATTACGATGGAAATCCATTGGGGAAGCCCCAAAATGGGTTGTATCTGAAACGTTACTATGATTAATCATGAGAGTAGTAATTTTTTGTATTATATTGTATATATATGTTGTTGATTTGCATTCACTGTCTTAGTTTTTTTTTTAGAGTTTTCTTGACGTTATTAATCCGCTTTACATTTCATCGCAGATGTATGAATCTTTGGAACCATTTTTTGGGTATGGTGATGGTGCAAGTCGTAGTAAGCAGAATATATCCTCTACAGCATGGGCCATTTTCACTCCAAATAGAGAGTTAGTGAGTTTTCAAGGGATTTGTATCAGTAGATTTACAAACAGTATCGCTGAGTATAGTGCGTTGATCAAACTTCTCTCTGATGGCATTTCATTTGGTCTTAATTGCATCATCATAAGGTTAGACTCACAAATTGTGGTATTACAAATTACTAGTGTTTATGGTGTTATAAATCCAACACTGCATCGTATGTTCCTAAGAGTTCGAATTTTGGAAACACACTTTGATTTTATTCAATATCAGCACATTTCCAGAAACTTGAACACATTGACTGATTCTTTAGCAAATTGCGTTATAAACATAAATTTGCAACACATGTAAAGATACATTAACATAATTGAAATCAAATAGATATATATTTATATGTTTTTACAAAATTTGTGCCCAAGACAGATTGTTCATTTGACCTCAAAATGTATGCAACATGTCAAAAGTAAACTAGTGATGCTCATGGTAACATGGTATCGATCTTGCTATCTTACATAGTAACCACATCGAGAGGTTAGGAACGCCAATAGTATGGTGCTATATTCGCATGGGTAACTCTTCGATCCATCAATCCGGAATCCCGAAGGTCAACCTCTATATTTTCTGCTGAATCTCATTAAGAGTCTCAGCCATGTCTAAATCCTGAAGGACTTCTTTCCCGACAGCCCTCTCTGTTGGCTCATCCACTCCATGCTCTTGTTCCTGCACTGGTTGAACTCAACCCACATCTGAATTACATTAAAACTTTAGTTTAGTCTTGGGAAAACATAAAAATACAAAAACATGTATAAAACTTAGAAAAATAAAAAACATGGTCAAAAAATTCTTATCGATTGCACCCCACTGAGCACCTTCTGGTAAATCTAAGTTTGGATATCCTAGGAAATCGACGCTTGCATATGCATACTCCTCGATGGTGATAATATGTTTCTTAAACCAGGCAAAGAATGCAGTCGAGAACATGATGGACGATTAGCCTACATGTCTAACCATCAATTCTACCCATCTCTGCATCCTTGGATCTCTAGGATTAGACACACCCAACATCACATGCTGAGGCTACATCAGCGTAATCCTCTCTAAGGAAAAATAAATGAGGATCGAACCATAAATAAATGTTTTCTTCCTTCCTCCCTTTTCATTTCTCATTTTTTCTTTTATTTGAGAGAGTACAACTTCAGAACAGTTGAAAATTGTGGGTTCCATGAACTCTAGCACATACTGGATATCAGATTTGTTCTCTACATGTAGTGTAATGGTACCAGCAAGCTTTGCGATCATGAATAGAATGGTTCTCAATGGAAAATCACGAATTTCATGGGTGTTTATTTTCCCATCCTTGCTTGGCTCTGCCCCTGGATAGAATACTGCAAAATATAGCCTCTCACCGTCTCTCCTCCGAGAGAAAACCCTGAGAGAGAAATGGTTAAGGCTCTCCTCGACAAGCCTGTCAGAAAATATATGTCCTCCACTGTAATAGGAACCACTTTTTTCCTAATCTGAAATGCGTCAATTGCCAAATCCCATGCACAAACAAGGAGCTCTAAAAGTTCTATTTGTTGCCTCATACCTGATAAGTGGAAGTACTTTAATAACCCAAAATATATTAGGGCTCTTACAGTACCCGAATCATTAAGAGCAATCATATTTGTTTCCTCATGCTCTCTTTCTCTCCAAGTAATCGCCATTCTAGTCCGATGAATCCCTCAAAAATAACCATAAGACTCATTAGACTCCTTTTCATGCAAACAATTAGGAAAAATGTGGGTACAATGCAAGAATAAAAAATGTGAATTGCGGCTAATTCATTCTTGGTCAATAGAAAATGCGTTTCATATGCACCTAACCTTCATTTTGAGTGCATTCCAACGCAATTTTCGATGCCCAACGGTGTGTTGCCCTCTTTAGAAAAATAATTTATCCTAAGGGGCCAAAATCCATAAAATTTGCAATGAAATGAAATGAAATGACTACTGAAAGAAAGAGGGGGTTTATGGCACCAACTTGGATCAAACGGCGATGAAAACCATCCACAGAATCAATCGCAATCAACAGCTGAAGTTCGGGGACAAAAAAAGGTTCAAAGCTCCAAAATGAAAATGGTAACCTTTAAATGGTAAAAATGAATAGTAAAACTCTTTTAATTAATCATTTGATTATTTTCAAATCATATTTATTGCTGTGACTATGGTTTTATTCAATTTTTATCATGAAACGGGTATTTTTAATCCATTTAATGTTATTCTGAACATGTTTGAAACTAATGAGCGGATTTGTCGTGCACATTTATTTCAAGAATGATTTTACCACAAAGCATACTTTTATCCTCATTTTTTGAGCTTTGATAAAAATTAAAATGGACTTGAAGTGCACTTTTATCGCTTTTTCGAGCTTGGAAAACAACGAAAAAGGAACCCCTGAAGTCTTCTTTTAGCTCTTTTAAGACTCCGATAACGTGAACATATTGCTGAGCACTTGTCTTTTCGAGCTCATAAAAGTAAATAAATTGATATCTACTCAGTATAATTTTAACCCTTTTCCGGATTGAGATAGATTATTTACAAAAAAGGAATGCCTTAGTCGAACATGGCTAGGAGGTTCTCTCAGATATTATTTTACACTTTTTCGAATCTAAGAGACAAATTTATGAAAAAGTACTTATGGATTTTTCTTTTTTCCTCTTTTTAAAACTATCTAAATATGAAAAAGGACCGGTTTGTCACTGTCGTTAGGCTCATTAAATTATAAAATAGTGATGGGCTTGTCAATCATGGCAAGAATCAAGTTTCATTCATCGCTAGAATCGTTAAATTATTAAATAGTGATACGTTATTCACCCGAAGGTTTTAATTATAGATCAAGAATATCTTACCTTCCTTAAGCTTGTTAAAAAATAAAGAGGTACTGCTCGAAAAATGACCAGGGAAAATTTGGGAAAGTGAACAGAACTTTTACGGTAGTAGGTCACTCTTGAACATGACACTTCACTCCATCATCGTGACTGTTTGGGTTGGATAAGCTACTTGACAGTTCATTCATACCTATGGTTCATCATACCTTCACATCAGTTTTGGGTCAATGCTTCCAACTCATCTCAGTGTCGCCGATATGTTCAATAGAATTCATCCAGTGAATACTCATCCTTATGCAATACTCATAAACCTTCATTCTCATGACAGACATCCCTGAAAATTTCTATATCAAGTCACACTTTGTCTTCGAAATCAGTAACTCTTGTTTCGCAATAAATTTGTTTCCTGTCGAAACCAAATCATCATCAAGGAATTTCACTTAGAAACATCATCTTCAAGTACCACGAAGCTTGTTACAACATCGACAAGATCCTCGCTTCCGGACTTTTGATCGAAATATTTTTTTTGGCGTTCGACATCAAGTCATATATTCATGCCTTAAAAAATGTACTGCAGTACCTTGAGAGCCATTAACATCAATGGTGGATCTCTCATGTTTGTTAACAACTGACATCATTAGTTGGTTATCAAATTATGTCTTACCATTTTTTAGTACAAATCATACATTCGGATGGCTAGACTTGTACCTGAATGATCGAGTGAATGAGGTAAGAAGACCTCGGATATAGTTTCATCCATCTGGGCTATGATTTCAATATTTTTGTACACATCATCTGTACGGTGACCTTACATACATATCGTCATCCGAACATGGGCCTATATCAGTAGGCATGTCTGTATTTTGCAACATTCCAATGTAGACAACTTTCTGCACTATGTACATGTTATTAGATAGTTTATGTGCTGAGCATGGGAATGCCTTCCCTTAGAAATTCGTGATCAATAGGATATATCATGATGTAATATATTGTAATATTGATGCAGGTCACCACTTCAGGTCCAACCCATCACATCGTAAAACATCCATTCAAAAAATATTGTTTTTTTTAGACAAGGAACAACAACCTCCGCAGGTATATGTAGCAGTCCGTAAGCCACATATACCAGAAACTCATGACTTTCACAAGGACCGAGGTGTCAAACATTGAGGGTGTCTATCCCTCTAGCTTGGTCATGATGGAAAATAAACAACCCTACCCCCCACCAGTTATTATTCTGAATTCATGCTTTAGGGGGTAGTTGTTATAGGTAAATTTGGGCATCATTTCCAATGACCTGGTCAAACTGGACATCATCCCTAGGACCAATGAAATAGGGTCTATAATCCCCTATCATTTCAGTTTCTTTTCATATGCAGTTACCTCCATTCAAGGGTGCTTTTCAAAGAAATTATCGACATTCTAGAGTGCGTTGGTCAAATGGGAGTGAAATTCTCATTGTTCTAGAATCTCCACATGGCCAGTGCCTTCTAGAAGATTTCATATGTGTCAAAATTTGAATCCATGTGTCCATCTAATGCCTTTAAGCTTGGGAACATGTCTTGCCTATTATTAGAAAGTCATTGATTGAGAAACTACCTTCAGTTTCCCTATAAATCAATCATAGATCCTAGTGCTAGAAAAGGGAGAAATTTGGTAAAAAAATGATGTTAGATTTTCAACTGAGAGAGTGATAGGAGTGATATTCTGTTGGTGAGATTTTTATGGTGATGAGGCTAGGATGATGCTGGAGCTGGTGACATCAAATTGACCATTGTTTTTAACCCCCCCCCCCTTCTACTCATTAATAAATATTGTTGTTAATTTTCTCATATATGTATTTGTTTATGTTTCTATTTCTCATATGAGGGATTCTTAACTGATATATATGTTTCATGCTCAATCGATTTAACTGATTAAGATAAATAGGCATCTGTATATTGCAATCTCTTTATTTTTTAGTGTTTATACTTGCAGGAACTAATCTGGCGATCTAAGTTGGATTGGAAGCTACAAAAAAAGTGACAAAAGGAGAACAAGAAGTGCTTGGATCATAAGTAGGTTCCTCTAGCTTTATGTTTTTCTATTTACTCTTAGAGAAAGTGTCTACAAATTCTTTGATCTGTTATTCTAAATTCATAGCACCGCATTTAGGGAATCTATTTTATCTATAATTCATAATTCCACATAACAGGTTGGGAGCCCATGAAAGGAGGAGGAAGGTCCACTTTCTTGGCGATAAAACACCATGGATGAGATAAAAGATATAAAATCAGAGAGCTCGACTCTATCTTCACCATTTAACAACCAACTCGCTGCCTTGGAAATTCTAGAGGTCAAAGCTTCTCCTCCATTTGAGGAAATACAACCAGAAATGGATCAGCGTGGTTTTCCAAGAAATAAGAGCGTTGGAAGTGCTAAGCCAGAAATATCAATATAACATTAGTGCAAGCCTGAAACTGGAAAATATGTTAGCCCAAAAAACTAGGGTTTTGACCAAGTTCCTTCAGTGATCTTCCAAGGAAGTTTTATCTGAGTCTTCAGGGGATGTATTTACATATTTCTTCATGGTGGAAACATTGCACAGGGTTTTTCATGGGGCACTTCAGGATCAGGGATAGGAAGTGAGAATTGTGACAAATTACTGTGTAACACTTTTCTTGTATGCACTGGACATAATCTTTGTCTAACGGGTTTGGCATCTGGGTAAGTCTTAATTTTGTGAACTACAATGCCAGGGTCAATTCCTGGAATTTCCTCATAGGACCAGGAAAAAATGTCTCAAAAATCTTGAAATAGGGATTTATATGTCTCGATTTTTTCAAGGGAGCACAAAGAACCTGTTATCACTCTCCCCAAATCCCCAAGGTTGAAAACGGGTTTGAAGAAAGGTAACCACAGACCAGGCTTTAGGTCAGGTAGCTAGTCATACCAGGACTAGAGAGGGCTCTCTCGTTGTCACTTTTTCAGTCAAATTAATGACTAATTATCTAATGATCTTAGGCTAGGTATGTAATCTCAATAAATAGGAGTTGTTTTATGTTTTTAGTGTTGGATAGAAGATTTAGTGGGAAGACTGTGTATGAGGTTTTTTAGGTATGAATTCCAACGTCAATTTGTAGAGTGTATGTGAGGCTAGATAGGTAGTTTTGAAGCATGTTTAATAGGTAATTGAGCATAGGATGAAGTGAAAGAGATTTTTAATGAGCAATGAGGTGAATTCATCAATTTAGAAGAAAATAGACATAGCAATGTAAACCTTGTCTAAAATAGAGCACGAAAAAACATGATTTGTGATCATAAAATTACAAGATAAACATATATGAAAGAATAAGATATATCACCTAGCATGAATAGATAAACATACATAAGAATAAAATATGCTACAATGCATACCACAAGTAGCACAACACAATTTCTACAAATATGTCTCTGATTTCATTCCAAATTGTTGATTACAAAACCTCCACTGTAAAATGAGACTATCCAAACCCAAAAAATACTAAAGAGAGTAAAATTATAGAAAATATGGACTATGGCACCTCATAAGGTAAAAATACCATCCAAAATGGATTATAAATACACAATATGAGTCATTTTGTAGATTCTAGGGAGGTCAGAAACCATTCCCTGAATTTCAACTATGAACTAGGAGTGTTTGTCCCTTACATTTAATTACATATTCCCTCATGATCGGAGGAAAAAACCAACTCAATAACTCTAATTCCAACTCATAGGACAACAAAACCTCTAATTTGTGACATTTTTTGAGCTTGAAAAGTGTCTTGAGGAATCCAATGTTGATTCGTAACATTTCTAACATATGGGTAACAAAATTTGCAGAAGCATAACAGAACTTTGCAGGAACTTTTGAGGCACTTTTAAGAGTCAAAATACACCTATGAAAGAACTTAAAACTAACCCTTTGTGTCTAGTTTATATAAAATCTTGAATTTTTTAAAATGACCCAGGGGAAGGCCTCCAAAAATCCATTCTCCCAACGCTACTTGAAAAGTGTAACAGACGCTCCAAAAAGGTGGTGGAAACATGAAAAATGAGGGGTTTTGAGATTTTTATCCAAAATTAAGGCTTTTCATGCCAAGGGGGCTCTTTATGTGTGATATAATTATCAAAATACATTGATCCATGTAAATAAATCATCATTTGTATGCCCCCAAAATAAGTGTAACAAAAGTTTGTTACCCTTCCATGAGGAATTTCCAGAATTGTGCAAAAATCACAAAAAATACCAAAATTGTTAAAAACTTCTCAAAGTTGGTTATGTAGTGCCTGTGAATGATGGGATAAATAGCCAAGGAAGCTTCAATCAACAATTCCAAGCTATCCTTCTCTTTAAGCTTCATTTGTGCTTATTTAAGTCTTTTCTTCAATTGTTTTAGCCTTATTTGAGAAATTGTGTTCCTGGTGCAATAATGATTTTCCATGTGTATTTGCAACTTATTGTCCCTCTTATCACTCTTAAAGAGCTTATATTAATGTTAATTTACCCTTGACATCCAAATCTTTCTGTATTCATTAATATCCATGGCTATAAGCTCATACAAGGTCAACTCTTCAGGTCGATAAGTTGACTGTCTTTCTAGCTCCAGCGCCCTTTTGAGGCCTCTTGTTTTTTGTCTTCTTGATTGTGTTTCAGCCTCCATGTCCTACATTTTCTCAACATCAATAACCTCCTTAAATTTACCTTTGACTACCTCTAGGTATGGCTTGGGCTTACTTTGTAAGAGCTACTTCACTTTCAATTGAAAATTTTCTTGTTGCAATAAATCGATTTGAGGATTAGCAACAAAAAACATCCTCTTCAATTCCGCTATTTTCTCATCCTTATCTCTGATGATATCTTCATCCGATCTGACCTCTACCTGCTCTGCTACCTCAACCTCCAATGATTTTGATTCACTATACTAATGAAAAAGAGGCTACTCCTTTATCTCATTATGTTCCACAATGTTTTCAAGTGTAAGAACACTTTTGGCAGACTTAGGCACAAAAATATGTCTCTTCCCCTTCTCATAGGTATGAGTAAACTCAAAAACCATAGGAGAATCTAAAAAATATAATGGCATGCCAGAAGAGCCAACATCCATTGGTTGTGTTGATGATGTACTAGGCATGATAAGAGGGCTAGTGGTAGGCGTTGTTGCTAATATTTCCAAGAAATTTTCCCAAGTCATGTTGATGGAGGAAAGTTGATGAAATACAATGAGCTTGATCAGATGATGATGAAAAATACTAGTGTGATGATCTTTTTTTATGCTCTAAACCTTCTCATTCATCTTAATCAAACTCTTTTACAAGTAATATGGCAAATGAAGTGTTTTGACAAAGGTGAAATGCATCAACAACCTGATATGATACATCATACCTATACAACTTGGAAAATATTCCTTCACATGTGAAGTACTTCATTATGAACATCATCAAAGGAGAATACTTGTTTCTGAGGTGTCTGAAAGGAAGGAGGTAATATGGATCTTCTCTAGTATGAGGCTTAAGAAACTGTTTTTTTATTTTCAATGTCTAACACCATGCCCTTGAACCATTACTCTCCATGACAAGAAATACATATTGCTGAAGAAATTAGGTCTACTGATAGAATTTTTTCCACACCTGCAATAGTAGCATTTCCCATGTTGAATCTTTTAGCGAATAAGTTGGTCAATTGAAGATGATGCCGCTCTTCCATGAGCTTTTCAAAAAATCTCAAACACTCAGCCCTCTTAAAACATCTTCTGGCCAATGTGAGGCATTGAGTTCATGCATTGTGAAGGGTTATAACCTGAGGTGGAACCCTACCTTGAATCTCTTCTTCTCACTTTCCAATTTTTTTTTCAATATAATGATGAAAACCCTAGTGTGTTGATGGGATAGGTAGATGTAGTGAGATTTGGAAAAACAGAGTGTAGGAAAAGTGTAAGTTTAGAGGATGAGATGAAGGATCATGGAGCTAAGAAAAATTATGGAAACAATTGAGTGGATTGGGTTGTATTTTAGGTCCAATTTTTTGGTGGAATTGAGTGAAATGAGTGTGAGGAAGGTGGTGAAAATATGAAAACGCAGGGAATTTCCAATTTCAACACTATGAAAATAGCTAGTGTAGAGGTGGGGTAAGTTTAAAAGGTGGAATGTAGGGTCATGAAGCTGAGAAAAATTATAGAAAAAATTCAGTGAATAGGGTTGAATGTTAGCTCCATATTGTAGGTGGAATGAGGGGAAATGGATGTGGGGAGGGTGATGAAATATATAAAACACGGGAATTTTGCAAGTTTTTCACTGTGAAAATAGTTAGAATCTAGGGTTTGGGTGAAATGACATGTTAAGGATGGTGTGAATGATGGGAAATGTGGGGATAAGGTATATGAGATATGTGGGTTAGTGTTTATATACTAGGGTTAGGGTTTAGGAAGGTGGAGTAGGTTAGGGTTTGTCAAATGAAATATTTTTATACCATGGATAAGTGATAATATGGAGAAAAAGAGAGTGGTCATAAAAATGTTTTGAACACTAAAAAATTGACCAAAAGAGAGCATGAGAGTAGTTATTTACCTTTTATGAGGTGTTCACAAGGTAATTATGACAAACTTAAAGCTGATTTGAAGATTTTAGGAGCCCAAAACCCAAATCTGCCTCTCCTCCAAAAGCGTAACAGTTGTGTACAAAAGCGTAACAAGGGTTGACAAAAGCGTAACAAGGGTTGCGCAGCACCTCTGCAGCATGCCAGAAGTGTAACAATGGCTGCACAACACACTCTAAAATTGTAACATGCTTTCCCAAAAGCGTAAAAATAGCTACAGGAGCATAATAAAGACAGCTAGAAGCGTAAAAAATGAGTTTTGAAGTGGTTTTATGCCTTGAATTTGAACTTTTGACAGCCTTAGGAGTACAAGTGAGGTAAGAGAGGAGATCTTACATACAACAAGAAATAACAATGAGTTAAAATGATCTTTTTTTTTCCTTTTATAAGCTTGAAATGACCGTTTTTCCTTGTAATGAGACAATAATACAGATTTGACCTTTTTGGAATTTTTGACATTTGAACCATTTTAAAACAAGACAGGTTGTATTTTTTTGACTCCCTAAGCATGCTAGCTCCATTTTTTAAGGTTTATGAGTGAGATTAAGGGTGAATACCTTGTTTAGGTGACAAACTGAACATTTTCAAAGGCAGATGATGACCCCTGGACAATGACCTAGATGATGTGGAAAAACATAACCCTAAACCTTTAAATGATAATGAAAGAGATGACCTTGAAAGTGATGATGGAAATGAAATGAGATGAGGGAGCATAAAATTTTAACTACACCTCCTCATTGACCAAAATTATTTTTTTGAAACGTGTTTGAAAAAGTAAAAATTGTGACCTAGTACGTTACGAAAACAACTGAAAGAGTTATTTTTTATCACTGACATATTGACACTAACATTGGCTCCACCTGGAAATGGAAACTCCTTCAGGAGGTGTCAAGAGCACTGTAGATTAGGTAGCCTTACCATTTGGAAATGGAGTCAATATTGGACATTGAAAAACTTTGACAAATTGGAAATGATAAACTAAATCTAGAAATGACTTTGACTAGAAAAAACTAAATTGACTCTGACTTGACAATTGACTAAAAAATTTTGAACTTTTTGAAAGAAAACATGAGCTGAATGTAGAAGTCTCATGGCCTTCTCCTCCAGCTTCAAACTTTTGCAGCAACTTCCTTATTGCTTGGACATCAAATTTAAAATGTTATGTACAGTGAAAGTGGAATTCATCTTCAGTGATCAAGTAAGATAATGTTTTAGGAACCTACCATTGATTGGTCCTCCTAACATTTATTTCCCTTAAATATCCTCTAGTAGAAATGCTTTAGTACCTCTGAATCCAATGATCTTGTAAGGTACTTTCCATAGATTTCCAAAATTTATGTGCTTACTTTTGTCTTCATTCTGGGCATCCCAACGAAGAACAACATCTCCAAGCTTAAAATCATCAGATTTTTCCTTCCTATCATAAATATTTTTTATTTTCTCATGAAGATTTTAATTATGACTGAAAACTTCATCTCTTGACTACTGTAGATGATCATTTGGCTGATTCTTCGCTAGATATCATTTGGTTCACTTTCAATCTCTTGCGGAATTTTCATCACCAGTACAACTAGAGAAGTAGGAAACACTGTGTCAACACCATACATGAGCTAGAAAGGTGACGTGATGATTGATCTCTTTGTGCTAACTCTGTCCGCCCATAGAGAATTGGTGATCTTTTTGTGCCAATTCCTCTTGTTTTCTTGCAGCATCTTCTTGATTATGTTCACCAAATATTTATTTGATGATTCAGTGAGATTGTTGCCTTGAGGATAGTATGTTGTATAATGACCAATCATAATGTGATACTTATCACAAAACTCAATCATTTTATTGGACTTAAAGGCGGCTCCATTTTTAGTAATGATTTTGTCTGAACAGCCAAAACGATACAAAATATTTTTCTCTAAAAACTGAATAATGATAGTGTCAATAGCTTTCCTTGTGGGGATGGATTCAATCAATTTAGTGAAATAATCTGTGGAAATTACTATCCATTTATTTTTATTTTATGATGGAGGATGGATCTCGCCAATGAATTCAAGTCCCCATTGTTGGAATGGTGCTTGCACTTCAATCGGTTTTAAGGGAAAATATAATAGCTTCCTCTTTTCCTGAAATATTTGACATTCATGACACTCATGACTGTTTTATAAATTTCATAAAATAAACTTGGCCAATAGAAACCCACCCTCAAGATCTTGTTAGCTATATTATTCCAGTAAATATGACCTCCACAGTCACCTTTATGAAAATATGTCATCACTTTTTCAACTTCTCCTTCAACCAAACAATTCAACAACACTCCACCCGAATCTTTCCAATATAAGACATTGTTAAGGATGTAGTACTTAAGAGCTCTCAACTTCAAAGATCTAGCTTTACTACTTGGCAAGCCGGGAGGAGGATTCAAGTGTTGCAAAACATGAACTATATCATTATACCAAGGCGATAAAGAGAAAATTCTAGATACCTCAGGTAATGTTTCAGCCTCTTTCTCTTCAGATAATGTAGCAATAAAATTAATTTCCAAAGCATGGAGATTTGAATCCACCATAAGCTTCACCAGGCCTTTTCATTTGATCATATTTGTGGGCTTGATATCCAAGTCATATTCCAACATAGCAGCAATCCATTTACCTCGTCGACCTTTAGGATCATTCTGCATAAGCACATCTTTAACAACAATGTTTGGAACATATGCAATGACATGAGAGTGGATAATATAGACCTAGAAGTCCTTCAATGCTTTGACTAAATCCAAGGCCTGTTTCTCAATGAGGTTGTACTTCAAGGCTGTGTCTCTTATAGTTCTACTAAAGAAAGTGATGGGTTGCTCCGTGTTCTGATTTTTTTTTTGCATAAGGACAACAACAAGAGTATGCCTTGAGGCAAATGAAAAAATGATAAAATCAAGTGTATAATCTGGACTAATAAGAATAGGATCATGAGATAAATCCAATTTAACTTGATTGAATTATTTCTTGCCTCTTCAGACCATTTTACTTCACTATATTTCTTCAGCATGTCAATAATTTCCCTTAAGTGTTCAGCAAGATTGGGGACAAATATTCTCAAAAAAATGTTTTTTCCATTGAATGACTGAATCTCCTTTGTGCTCCTAGGATAGTCCAAATTATGAATTAATTAAATCCTTGAAGTATATATCATAATTCCATCTATTGAGGTAATATGTCCCAACAATTTACCTTCCTCCATAGAGAAAAGTCTCTTCTTTGGGTTTATCAATATGCCAAACTTTCTACATCTATGAAAAATTGTTTTCAAGTGTTTCAAGTGCTTCTCATCTGTGTTGGAAAAAACAGTGATATCATCAAGATAAATAACCAAAAATACATCCTTTTCATTGGCGAAAGCATATCCATTGCTCGCTGAAATGTAGCCCGTACATTATTCAATCCGAAAGGAATTTTGGCATAAATGAAGGTGCCCCAAGGTGTTGTGAAGGATGTCTTTTCCTGATCATATGGATGGACTAAAATCTGATTATACCCAGAGTATTTTTCCAACAATGAAAGTCTAGAAGATCCAACTACCCTTTGTAGAATATGGTCTATCTTTGGTAGTGGGTAATTGTCCTTCATTGACACTTTATTTATATTTCTGAAATCAATTCACAAGTGAATCTCTCATGTCTTATTTCTCACTGGCACTATATTATACATCCAATTTGAAAAGCGAAGAGGAACTATAATACCATCATTAAATAATATATTTACCTCCTTTTGTATAGAGGGCAACAACATGGGATTCATTCTCCTTAACATCTAGCGGAAAGGTTTCTAATATAGCTTTAAGGAAATGGTATGATGAATTATACTCTTATAATATAATTTTAAATCATAATATTCCCAAGAAAATACATTAACAAACTTAGACATAAGCATTGCGTATTTACCTTTCATTTATGCACTCAAAGAGTTTGAAATTTTGACCATCTTTGGATTTTCTAGAGTCCCAAGGTTGAGATATTCCACTCCCACTTCTGTTGTTAACATGGTTGGTTTGCGTGCAACATCATCTTGATCGAAAAGCTCTTCCAAAGGTACCAAACCTCTTGGAATGGAGTTATCTTTCAGCTGAAGCACTTGCATCTCTGCTGCATGGATTTCTTGGTCATCTTAATAGCACTGGTTATCCATTTAAGAATTCACAAATTCCTCTTCTATCTGTAAGAATTTGTTGATCTGTTTATCATCTTGAAAGACCTGCCAATACTAAACATTATCTATGACATCAGGGTGATGTTTTACGTTTATCTCATACTTCTTATTAGGATACTATTAGGCCAAGAAGAAGGTACTTTTCACCACCATATTTACCACGATTTGTCATGTAATTTTATATATTTTCCCGTCATATTAGCAATAAAGTAAAGTAAAATAATGAAAAATCAAGGCAGAGTGGACTAATGATAAAAGAAGTGTTTAATAATGTAAACTGATTTGTCACTATCTTTATTGATAGGGAAGCAAAATAGCCAAACTACTAATCGGATGACCTAAAGACAGAAGATAAGGAAGGAAAACATAATCATATCGGCTCTTATGAATCAGCGAAAGATATAGAGGCACTCCCACTCTTGGAATACTTAGTCTATAGCCATGAAGGAACAAGGTATAATAATGAGAAGGATCTGTTACTACTTTTGAGTTTATCTTTAAGCTATAAAAGGACGAAGATGAACATGACGGGGGGACTGCAATATAATCTTCCTGTAATAAACATATTCAGACATAATCATCAAGTTTTGTACTAATTTATTGCTCGGTGGATTAATGAATAATTTGGCGTTTTTGGAATAAACAATCTTTGAGTATTCCTGAGCAGTAGGATTCTAGTGGCTTTGGGCCTAGCCCTGGGGGTTCTCCTACTACTTTTGTGCTATACATTTATTTATAGAATTTTCGTTTCCAGTTAGCTATTGTGTTTCATAATATATCATTTAATTGGTTAATTGCGAGTGTGAGATTTTATAGCTTCCTCTTCACTAGACTATTTTAATATTCATGTCCTCTTATCTGGAATCAATGCTTTTACAATTGTTAGACTAGTTTTAGCACGGTTGATGTTCAATTATGCATATAGTTAATGTTTGGATATTTTCATCATAATTATGATAATTTGGTTGATTTTTAATTTGGAAGGATGTTATTAGTTGATTCAAAGAGAATTCCATTGCAAAATCTAGAATAATTGATTGCTAGAATCATTGTTCAATTCATTAAGGTTGTTAGTATGAATGTTAATTCCAAGCGTACGAAAAAAGACCACTTTAGCTGCACATAAAAAACAGCCCTAATAGCACAAATGACTGCTAATATCTTCAGATCTACAGTTAGGTGATCAAGATAAATTCTGCAAAAATCTAGATCTATGCATTAGAAGACATTAAACAGTAGAAAAAACAAGTTTTATTCCATGCATCCAATAGAAAAGACAATAATATATCAAATAAATTTTGTATTGATGGCACCTGGGAGGAAAACACAAGAGGGAGTTCCCTATTCTCCTCAATCAGATGGTTTCTTGTAAGTCCTCAGCACTTTAGATCTAGAATTCCTCTCTCTTGATGGTGTAGAAAACCCAGACAAAAATGGAAAAATGTGGCTATGATAGTGGATCAATAGCCAGACCAAAAGTTTAGATCCAGAGTGATCTTTAGGCAACAAAAGGTGGTAAATGAATGGGAAAACCCTTCTATTTATAAAAAAATATTGAGTTAGTCTAGATATTGGTGCATAATTTAAGTATTATTAACCAGTCAGAATCCTCCTTTTATAGAATATTTTATTGTATATTTGTTGGAGGAGAAAAAGGAATTTGACTTGGGTCAAATCCCTTTATTTGTAAATAATAAATAAATAGTTGTTATCATTTTAAGGATCTAGTTGAGTAATAATCAAATAAATAATAATTTATATAATTATTTAAGGGTGAATTAGTCATATTTAACAAAGAATATTATTTAAATAAGATTTAAACAATTATTCTTAGAAAATAAGAAGATAAATAATGATTTATCTAATTAATTTCCTTGTTTTGGGTTAAATATAACTAGAAATATTAATTAAACTACTATTTATTAATTATGTGAGGAAAATCAAACAAATGTATATTTGTTTAATATTTCCCTACGCCAGGATTTTATTCCCAGACCATAAAAAACTTAATAAAGGTGGTTTACTAAGTTATTTTCATAGTGAAAGAAAATTTACTTTGGGTAAAATTGGTCTTACATGGTGTACCTAGGTCCATCCAATGATAATAGGTTATATGACCAAAAAATGGTGTAACAGATTTCCCCCCTGCGTGCGAGTGTTAGGAGCTAATCGTATGACCGAAGTACGTTGTAAGAACTCAATCACTAGACATCGAGGGGGAAGTCAAAGAGAGAGAAGTATAAGGTAGACCAAAGCGCTGAAAGAACTAGTCCCTAAGGAGGCGAGTCTTATAGGTGTGACAAGTCTCTTTGAAGCGTGAGTACCTATGCCATAGGCGGCTAGGGAGGCATACCTATGCCCACCAAGGCAAAGTAAAAACAATAAGGCATTCGAAAAACCACGAGACTGGACAATATAACACATGATGGCATAAACATGAGCCAGATAAACAACAAAATAATGAATCCCACATACATATTGTGCCTGGGATAACAGAAAGGACTTGTACAATGATATCTAAGTATATGAAAGATAAATGAAACCCAAATGCCCTTGAAAATAGGAAAGGGCTCTGAAAATATGACTGATATATGAAAGCAAAAAGGCGCTGCAAGCAGCTGAGGCTGACATCATCAAATGTATGGAGCTTCATTGAAGGCTGTAATGAAGAGGTCATCCGAGTGTGTGGGGGGCTACCTATAGGGCCACCCCCTCATGAGGGTTGAGACATCTCGCACACACCCAAGAATCATCGATGTCAGCTGCCGCATCACTAAACCATCGAGTATATGGATCTCGATCATGCTGAAAGGAGTTGGAGTTGAGAAAAAATCAAGTCAAAGGGAAATGAGGAGTCCTTTTTCCTGATCCGAGGCATTGAACAAGAGTGGAAGCTGGAACCAAGGTACACCGCCCTCTAGACCTGTCTTCTGGAATGAATGAGCTGATGTCAACAGAAGGGGGTCCACCACAGGTGAGGCAATAAGGGATCCTAAACTAAGGCATGAGAGAAAATAGTCGAGTGACTAAGAGACTGACACCAATGATGATGATTAAATGGGGGGTACTGAGTAGCGACGGGCAACTTCCCTTGTTAGAGCATAAATGGCATGGATGACCTGGCAGCGACTAACACAATATCACGAGGGATAGGGGACAGTGGGACTGAAGGCCATAGTGTGTGACACGAGAGAGGGACCAAGAAATGAAGGATGGTGGACTATAGCTAGATGCAAAGGGACTTGAGATAGACTCCATGAATGCAATGATGACTCAACTCGGATGCTCTAAACAAGCGTGACTCGATGGTGTTGCCACACAGAAAAGGTCTAATGGGGACCATGAAAACATGAGTACAAGATGTTAACTCATGAAGAAAGTTGACACGAGCGTGGAATAGTATGGAGGCAAAGTGGTGCCCCCAGTACGAGTGTTGCAAGTGAAGAAATTCGATTTTGAGGGGGGGTGAAGTGACGCTTCATGGAAAAAATGTGTCCTGATGGAGTATCAAGTCACTAAAAACTAACAAATACCCATTTGAGGGCTTGGTGAGATCTTTCCAATGGTATATACGATTCGTCAAACTGAGCTACGGTTTGGCCACATCAGGCGAAATAAAAATCATGGGTTGTCTTTCAATAAGGCATTTCCCTTCCAAATTCACTCATTTGCAGGTGGAGCTGTGGTGAATGTAGTGAGGAGAGAAGGCCCTAAATCTTGTGGCGAACATAACAGACAAATTGATCATTGGAATTTGAGATCTGACAGTTGTAGGTAACATGCCTAATCCTACTCTTTCATTTCAGTGGGTTAAAAGTTCACTTTAGGTACCTAGAGCTCATGAATAGGCCAGGTCGCACTTTTTGGGGTCTGTTCTGCGTCCTGGGTAGCAGGTACTGGGCAAAAAACTGTGACCTGTCCCAGGAAATGACCTGAAAAGTGCGAATTATCAGAGAAAGGGAGTTTCAGTGTTGTTTTTTGCAGAGATCTGGGATTTTTATGGTTGAGGGGCATAGGTGCCCCCAAGCATGTTGTGGTCATGCCAAAATGTATTTAGGAAAAAGGGAATCTAAACACATTTTAATGATGAGGTGCATCATTTGTTTTCATTATGGTTATGTAGTTTGAGAAAGGGAATGGAGGATTACAAATCTCTTTTGGTACTTCATATGTGAATCAAATGGAATTTAAGTTTCCAAGTTGGCATACATGGTGTCACTATCCCAAGGAGAGGATTTGGAGATAATGAACTAGTGCTCTCCCATAAAACTCATAGGTTGGTCAAAAACAATGTCGAAAGGACTGGGTTGTTTATGAAATGTGAAGGAATGATGAGGGGTATCATCCCTAGCATGATATGAAGTGATATGGGACTCTAAAGGTTCTTCTAATGTGGAAGAATAATGGTACTAGAGTCGACATGACCAGATACACTAGGAGAGTTGTGGAGAATTTCTTCTCCTGGTCTCTCAAATATGGGTGCCCCCTTACCTAAACATTGGATTTTATTGTAACTACCACAAGGTGTGTGTGGCTCGAATGCATGGGTTCGATGTAAGGGGGGATAGATAAAGTCAGGGGTGGTGAATAATTCCATAATTTCGTCATTGTAATAGAAGATGGGGTGACTAGTGGAAGAAATAATACCTAATGCGGCAAAGCTACCTGACTCATTATCATGAGAAGAGAGGTTCGCATGCGCATCATCACAAGTTGTGATAGAAGAGTAAGCAGATAAAGGATCTACCCATGTTGATCCCAAGGTGATTGCTGAAGGGAGGTCAGGCGAAACATCAGGGGGAGTCTCCGAGGGGGCTTCCACCGAGGGTCTCATGGATGATGATAAGTAGCTAATGGTGGATGAAGGCTCTGTCATCTCGACATCAGGAGGGGGAATGTGAATGGGAGAATTTGTTTCCTCTGTTTTTTCGGAAGAAAAATGCGAAAATAAGGGAGCGGTGGACTCGTTGCGCTTGGCCTCAATTTGGTGTAAGGCTTCTAAAGCGAAATGATACTCTTCGAGGCGAGGACAGAGGTGAGTGTAGTGGCCATGGAAATCACACAAAGAACAAGGGTGATTTGTGTGCAATGGTTTGAGTTTCGGGATTGAATTAGGTATACTAACATATACCTTTGGGATATTAGATTCCGGAAACGTCTCATTGACCATGGAATTAAGGTGAGGAAAATCCGAACAAGTATGGGTGACGTGGCCAATAACATCACACAAAGCACACTGGATGGCACGCTTTGGAGGCCGAGAAGGGGCGGCCTCATCCTTGATGCCCCCTTGTGAGCTTTTCCCTTCTTACCCGAAGCGGTCGCAATGGGAGATGGTTCCTGTTGAGGTGACTGAGGCACCGTTCTAGCGGGAGAAGTCATAGGGACCTGTTGAACCAGGGTAAAAGCAAGATAAGGTTTGGGTTGACCAAGTGGGGTAGCGGCTGGAGGATTAAGGTACCAAACGGGAATACCAAGGGTCAGGTTAGGAAGAGAGAGGGTGGCCATAATAGGTACCTTGTATACTCTTGGTGGGGGAGCTAGGAATGGTATCTGACCAGGGGGGTAATGACCAGGCGGGACAGTTCCAAGATGGTTAAGGCCTGGAGGAACTGTTCCAGGAGGATAAAGGAGCTCATGAGTACCAGCTGAAGGTGAAGGGCTAGGAGAAGAAGGTTCAGAGGGCTGATCAGAGGACATCATGAGAATATGGTAATCAGGGGAACCAGATGGAAGAGGTTGAGTGGCCACCAATCCCTGCTGTGCATCCACCTGCTCCTGAGGGGGCGCTGGTTGCTATTGTAGGGGTTGAAAAGGAAAGGGAGGCGGAGGTGCTAATGCTGGAGGAGCTGGAGCACCAAGCTTCGGATATTAATAATAAGGGGGTTGGGTAACAGTGTAGTAAACAGGAGGTTGGGCCAAAAGAGGAGGCATGCCGTATCCCGGATACGTGTTACCAGGAGGGGGAAAAGTGCAGGAGGTGCTACGCCCCCCCAAGGAAAACCATAACCCATGGGAGGTTGAGCGTATGGATGAGAGAGAGCTCCAACGATACTGCCGGCGGCTGTTGAAAATGCAGCAAGATGATGGAGCTTAGTGAAATGAAGTCGCCTTCACTAAGTGGGCCCGCAGGCAAATTCTAGGCGCAAAATATATTTTTAGACTATGTCTATTTTTAGACATATGGAGCATGGCCCGAGGATTGCAGTATGAGATTCTTAGAGTATGTTTCATGTTGGTAAAAATAGATGGGACTCTATTTTTTTGGACCTATAGGTCAAAGTCTATTTTTAGACTACCTCTCCTTAAAATAGGGAAGTCAAATATTATTTACCCTTAATAATATTTGGACTATAAACTTCAGTTTACTCTCTTGGAGCACTTCAGTTAGAGCCTTGGAAGTGGCTCATGTATCTGACAGAGGAATTACACTATTCCTAGGGTTTGATGGCATCATGCATGGTTGACTTCAGTTAGGACTTCAGTGGCAGAAGTTTGGTGGAGTTAATGAGACAGCTAGTGGAGTTGTGTTCTGTTTATTTTAGTTGAACTGGTTGAGATTAGTTTAACTAGATAATCAATTAGTTATGAGTGGAGTGAATTAAATATTATTTAATTAATTAATTAGTAACTCATTATTCAACTCAATAACACATCAGTTCACTACAGTGCATGATCAGTTCAGTGGAGACCAGTGAAAGAGGTAGATGAAAGGGTGGAGTTAGGTATCAGTGGCGACATCAGTTGTGCATGAGATTTGCACCACACTTGGAGGAATTGCCCATGATGATTGCGCTGTCAAGCCAAGGAGATTCAAACCTTGGATCTCTATATAGACAGGCCTGGATTGCGCAATAGAGGCAAGGCAATTGGCGGTGATTTTTGAACCAGTAACCTGTTCAAAACTGAGCTAGTTTGTGTGTAACTTTATGAGAAAGTACTGAGTACTTGTGAGGAGTATTGTACCGAGTTTGTTACATGATTTCTCCATTATAATATACACAATAGCTGCGGGGTTTTCAGCTATAAGCTTTCCCCATACATACTGTGTTAATGTGTATGATGATTTGATGTGTTATCGCTTGATTTTATTTCCTCATGTTTGATGATCTGAGTGGAAGAGATTATGTGTTGCATATAAATTCGAATTGTATGTGATCAGGATAATCTCGGTGGATAATTAATCATTATTCAGCAAATTTCTACATGGTATCGGAGCTATTGAAGCAGAGATTGATCATCACAGTGATTACAAACTTATTTCGGTAGACAGAGTCTGCATGCGGGCCAGGTAGCCTCCGGATTCATATTTCTTCGGAAAGTGAAAGGTCTGGTAAATGCCCCTTGCAGTCGATCTCTGTGCTAGAAATAATTTGTTTTGACGATCTAGAGCGGCTGAGCTTTGAGGTGGAATTCGAAATTTTGCAGCAGTTTTGTTTTCTTGGTGCCAGTGTTGAAAATGTCTTTCAACGGTTTGCGACTCGAATATGCTCTTGAAGGCAGTTCGAATTATGTTGCATGGAAGGATCGCATGGAGGTAGTATTAGAAGATAATGGACTGAAGGAGTTCGTGGATACGGATGTCCAAAAGCCCACTGATCCTGCTGAAGTCGAAGCATGGCAAAAGAAGATGGAAAAATGTCGAAGGATCTTGTTGGAGGGCGTCAAGGATCATATTGTATCCAGCCTGCATGGAAAGGCTTCTCCATATTTAATGTGGAAAGCTTTGACGGATCTATTCCAGAGTAAGAGCGACCAAAGGAAGCTGGCGCTCAAAGATAAGCTCGGGAACATCAAGATGGAGAAAGGCGACAGTATCGCCAAATACCTCACGAAGTTCACTCAATGCAGAGATGAGCTGGGAAGTGTGGGGGTGACTGTCGAAGACGAGGACATGGTCGACTTGGCTCTCCTTGGTCTTTCGAAGGCTTGGCACTCATATCAAGATAGTGTCAATGGTCGGGAGAAGTTGCCGGGATGGGAGCGCCTTTGGGCGGATCTCATGCAGGAGGAGATAAGGAGGACTACTCGTGATGGATCTTCATCAAAGGGAGCTGATGAAGAAAACTGCGCTTTGGTGTCCAAAGCAAAGAAGGGGAAGGGTAAGAAAACCTCTCATTCTGGTGCTAAGGGCAAGAAGCAGGATATGGCGAAAGTGAGGTGTTTTCACTGCCATGATCACGGACATTATGCTACCAATTGTCCAAAGAAGAAGAAGAACAAGCAAGCGGGAAGATCTGCAGATGGAGAAGCTTTGGCTTCACAGTTCGAGCTTGAATTTTCACTGATCGCATGCTTGGTTTCAAGTGTGATAGGATCGGTATGGTTCTTGGACAGTGGTGCGTCATTTCATATGACGGGAGATCGGGATTTGTTCTCAGATCTGGAGGACAAAGATTTGGGTGTGCACATCGAGATGGGCGATGATGGTAGATACAGTGCGACTGGTATCGGTACCATATCCTTTCAGAGGGAGTCTGGTAAACCCTTTGTATTGAAGGATGTCGTGCATGTACCTGGATTGAAGAAGAACCTGATTTCAGTAGCGATGTTGGAGGATAAGGGGTATGATGTGGTCTTCAGCGAAGGAAAAGCCTTCCTGCGCAGTAAGACTACTGGAGAGACCCGGAAGATAGAGGTTCGAACTCAGAACCTTTATCAGTTGCAGGTAGATGACTGCGCAGCTATGGCATGCAAGGCTGGAGATGTGGTGAGCCGGGATGATGAGGGCGAACTATGGCACAGGAGATTGGGCCATCTTCACCATGGAGATTTGAAGATTCTGCAGCAGATTTCTACTGGACTTCCTAAGGGCACCCTTGCGCAGTCAGATCAGTGCAAGGGGTGTACTTTAGGGAAGTATGTGAAAGCCACCTTTCACGAGAAGGATAATCGCGCCACGACGATCCTTGAGAGAGTTCACACAGACGTGTGTGGTCCTTTCTCAGTTGCTTCGACAGCAAAGCACAAGTATTATGTGATCTTTGTTGATGATTTCTCTCAAAAGTGTTGGATCTTCTTCATGCAGAAGAAGAGCGATACATTCGCGAAGTTCTGTGAGTTTAAAGCACTGGTCGAGAAGGAGTCGGGGAAGAAGGTGATTGCTCTAAGGAGTGATAACGGTGGTGAATTCATCTCGGCTGAATTCCAGGAGTTCTGCAGCGCAGAAGGGATTCGGAGAGAGCTCATCGCACCCCATAACCCACAGCAGAACGGGGTGGCTGAGCGGAAGAACAGAACGATCGTGGGTGCTGCACGGGCGATGTTGCATGACCAGGGCCTACCCCTTCACTTGTGGGATGAGGCATGCAATACAGCAGTGTATGTGCAGAACCGTTGTCCTCACAAGGTTCTTGGCATGAGTACACCAGAGGAGGCTTATTCTGGCAAGAGGCCTGATATTTCCCATTTGCGGATTTTGGTTCTCCTGTCTACATGCATGTGACGAAGGATGCGAGAAGGAAGCTGGATCCAACTGCTGAGGTTGGAATATTTGTGGGGTACACTGATACACCTCACAACTATCGGGTGTATTTGTCAGACAGTCGCAAGACTGTTGTGCGACGGGATATAAAATTTCGGGAGGAGAAAGCCATGCAGTGTTCGCTTGAGAGGGAGCTACACTTGCATGCAGATGAGGAGCTGTTAGTTCCTAAGGAGGAGCTTCCGGATGTGGATCAGCCACAAGAGGAAGTTCGGGAGGTGGAAGAAACCACCCAGGCAGCGCCAACCATCAGAGGGCGCATGCGCACTACAGAAGCTGAGCGACTGGCTCGGGATGCAGAGAAGGTTGTAGGACCACCTACAGCACAGCGCAGACAGAGACAGTCACCGGATCGGTACACTGGATACATGGCTCTTGTGAGTCAATGTGTTGTGGCGGAGCCATCCTCTTTTGAGGAAGCTGTGGAGGAACCCGCATGGGTTGATGCCATGATCGAAGAATATGATTCGATCGTCAGGAACAGTGCATGGGAGATTGTCCCAAGACCGGTGGGGAAATCAATGGTGGGTTCGCGATGGATCTACAAGGTGAAGCAGGCAGCTGACGGGAGTGTGGAGAAGTACAAGGCGAGATTTGTCGCCCGTGGATTTTCACAGATCGAGGGGATTGACTATGAGGATAATTTTGCACCTGTCGCAAGGTACTCTTCCATACGGACGATCCTTGCTCTCTCAGCGCAGATGGGGTGGCACATTCATCAGATGGATGTGAAGACTGCGTTCCTCAATGGAGTCATTGAGGAGGAGGTGTACATAGAGCAGCCTGAAGGTTTTGAGATCTTCAGCAGTGAGTCGCATGTGTACCGACTCAAGAGAGCACTGTACGGGCTGAAGCAAGCACCTCGTGCTTGGTACACTCGGATAGACAACTACTTCACCGAGCTTGGATTCTCCAAGAGTGAGGCGGATCCAAACCTGTACCAGATTGTGGTGGAGGGGAAGCTGTTGATCATCGTACTGTATGTAGATGATCTGATTTTGACTGGCGACGAGCAGTTGATACTTTCATGCAAGGAGGATCTTGCACGGGAGTTTGAGATGAAGGACCTGGGCATCCTTCATTATTTCTTGGGATTGGAGATTTGGCAGCGCAGTGGAGGACTGTTTGTTTCTCAGGGCAAGTATGCTCGGGAGATTCTGGAGAGGTTCAACATGCGAGGCTGCAAGCCTGTTGACACTCCTCTTCCTGGTGGTTGGAGGAAGGAGGATGCTACTTCAGCGGAGGTAGTGGATGCCACTGTCTATCGACAGTTGGTGGGGTCGCTTATGTATCTGGTCAATACACGACCCGATATATGCTATGCAGTTAACCCGCTTTCGCAAGCTATGGTTAAGCCTACCAAGCTCTTTTGGAAGGCAGGCAAGCATGTATTGCGCTATATTAGAGGCACATCGGGATATGGTTCATGGTACAGACAGGAGGATCAGTTGAGGCAGCATGGCTTCACATATTGGTATCATCATATCAGAGATTGTGTTCAGCGGAGAATCATGATGCTTTCATATGTTCCCACGGAGGATCAGGATGCCGACATCCTGACGAAGGCGCTCACCAGGAGCAAGTTCAAATTCCACAGAGGCAGGATAGGGATTGCAGATAATCCATATCTTGCTGAGAGGGAGTGTTGAAAATGTAGCAAGATGATGGAGCTTAGTGAAATGAAGTCGCCTTCACTAAGTGGGCCCGCAGGAAAATTCTGGCGCAAAATTCTATTTTTAGACTATGTCTATTTTTAGACATATGGAGCATGGTCCGGGGATTGCACTATGAGATTCTTGGAGTATGTGTCATGTTAGTAAAAATAGATGGGACTCTATTTTTTGGACCTATAGGTCGAAGTCTATTTTTAGACTGCCTCTCCTTAAAATAGGGAAGTCAAATATTATTTACCCTTAATAATATTTGGACTATAAACTTCAGTTTACTCTCTTAGAGCACTTCAGTTCGAGCCTTGGAAGTGGCTCATGCATCTGACAGAGGAATTACGCTATTCCTAAGGGTTTGGTGAGCACATGCATGGTTGACTTCAGTTAGGACTTCAGTGGCAGAATTTTGGTGGAGTTAATGAGGCAGCTAGTGGAGTTGTGTTCGGTTTAACTTAGTTGAACTAGTTGAGATTAGTTTAACTAGCTAATCAACTAGTAATGAGTGGAGTGAATTAAATATTATTTAATTCATTAATTAGTAACTCATTATTCAACTCAAGAACACATCAGTTCACTACAGTGCATGGACAGTTCAGTGGAGACCAATGAAAGAGGTAGATGAAAGGGTGGAGTTAGCTATCAGTGGCGACATCAGTTGTGCATGAGATTTGCACCACACTTGGAGGAATTACCCATGATGATTGTGCAGTCAAGCCAAGGATATTTGAACCTTGGATCTCTATATAGACAGGCCTGGATTGCGCAATAGAGGCAAGGCAATTGGCGGTGAGTTTTGAACCAGTAACCTGTTCAAAACTGAGCTAGTTTGTGTGTAACTTTATGAGAAAGTACTGAGTACTTGTGAGGAGTATTGTACTAAGTTTGTTACATGATTTCTCCATTATAATATACACAATAGCTGTGGGGTTTTCAGCTATAAGATTTCCCCATACATACTATGTTAATGTGTATGATGATTTGATGTGTTATCGCTTGTTTTATTTCCGCATGTTTGATGATATGAGTGGAAGAGATTATGTGTTGCATATGAATTCGAATTGATATGTGATCAGGATAGTCTCGGTGGATAATTAATCATTATTTAGCAAATTTCTACGACGGCACTTAGAGTGCCCCAGTGCGTTAACTGCAGATGCAGGAAGATCGGGTAGAATGGTATAAACATAGCTGTACGAGAATGATCGGGTCATATTTTAGGCTATTTGGAGGGAGGCTTCTTCGGTTTGGGGGAAATGCGTTGCGACATCTTTCCCGATAGGAGACAAGAGAGATCTAAGGAACCAATCCATGTAGACACGGTCTTCAAAGGTAGGGGATTGACATAGGCTCTTTCTTCTCTGCCATTCCTGGACATGATCGGATAGGCGGGTCGCAGATGATTGATGGAAAGAAGTCAAAAGTTCGATACCAGTGTCATAACGAAGGGGAAGCTGGAAGTAAGATAAAAAATCCCGGGCAAGAGTCGCAAAGGTGGTATGAGAGGAAGGGGCCTGATCAACATACCACTTAGAAGCCGCGCCTGTAAGCGTTCGTTGGAACAACTGAAGACGGACAGAGTCATCGGTAATGGAGGTAGATGAACACCACATGTGGAAAGATCGAACATGATTTGAAGGATCTTATGCAACAAGGCCTTCAAACTTTGGGATGTCAGAAGGGAGATTTTTTGGCATAACAGTTCAACTAGCATCATGGTGTATAGGGTCATTTATCAACTGGTCAAAATCGGGGAGGCTGAGGCCTGCCATGAAAGGGAGCAAGGGTGCAGCCAGGGTAGTGTCCATTGCGGTCCCACTAGTGGTATTCCCGGTGGGAGGGCCAGGGTTACCGCCAGTATTAGGTCTTGCACCAGAAATGGTGAAGGTGACAGGGGGAGAACCGAAGGTGGAAGGAGAAGGAGAACCTGAAGGACCAGAAGAAGATTCAGAGTGCAGACTCAGTTGAGGACTAACTCAAATCCTATGTGGAGGAGTAAGTCTTCCTACCGAGAAGCTGGATGAAGGACAAGAAGTCTCTAGGATAGCCTGTGGTGGTGTAATGTTGTGAAAAAAAACACGGAAAAAAGGAAAAAGAGACCGACAAGAGCGAGTGCGGGATCAGTGATTACAAAGTTGAAACAAGGGCAAAGAGGTGCGGGATCAATTGATTTCAATGTTTTAGAGTCTTTACATGGTGGTGTTAACCAAGCCCTTTTTCACTTAGGTTGTGTGTGTAAAAGTGTGTAAATTTTAATTTTTAAACCCAAATGTTTGTAAAGAAAAAAGAAAAAGTGTGTTGTATAGCTGTAAATAAACCTGCAAATGATAGTATATAGGCCTGCAAAAACAGAAAATAAACAGCTAATAATGCAATAATCTAAACCCTAGGAGGTCGGTCTCTCAACAACTAGTCTATAGGTGAGTAAAAAGTAATCAAAACACACTAAAAAAAACTAATAGATATAAGGTCAAGAGGGACAGGGATCTAAAAGACAAAATCTGCTAGAACGTGGTGCAGAAAGCAGTAACAAATCAGAGGAAAAATTGTTGTAAAAAAGGTGGCGAAAGGCTATCTCCTAGAGGGAAACAGAGTGAACCCTAGAGGAAAACCAAAACAAAGCTAGATGAGGTGATTTGTATGGATCACAAGCTGATATGAAGCGGATCTGAAGGTGAGGTATCAGATCTGAAAAAATGGCTAAAGACTTTGAAATTTCAGACAACCTGCAACAACAAAAACTCTTCCACAAAAAGTGGAGGGTACTGAAGCCCTAGGGGGCTAGGTTCCCACTTAGTTGAGTGAAAAATAACAAGTATAGGTCCAAAATGGGCGGAGACGAATGTCAGAAAACCTTGAACAGAGACTCAGACAAACCCAGAAAACTTTCAGAAAATCCCTACAAAAATTCCAGGTCGCAGTTTCTGACCTGTTTTTAGTAGAGGTCACAGTTTTTGGGCTGTAAAGTGTGCCCTGAAGGTCCAGGTCACATGTTTTTGGCCAAAAATTGTGACCTGCACTTTCGGCACTCTCGGCGACAGGTTTCAGAAAAAGGTTTCATCTCATCTATGGCTGATGTCTGTCACCTACGCAATAGGTCTGAAAACACACGAAAGTCAGAAATTTTATCGTTTTAGGGTTTTATGGGTTAAAAAAAACATCAAGAAAAGAAATAACAAGGGTCTGAAGAGAAATCCTAAGGTTTGAAGAAGCTGGATATGCAAGGATCATAAAAACAACAACGGTCGTAATCGTAAACCCATGTGGAGTCGCTAGTTGTTAATATGAATCTTAATTCCAAGCGTACGAAAAAATACCACTTTAGCTATGCATAACAAACGACCCTAACAGCAGAAATGACTGCTAATATCTTCAGATCTGCAGTTAGTTAATCAATATAAATACTGCAAAAATCTAGATCTATGCATTAGAAGACATTAAACAGTAGAAAAAACAAGATTTACTCCATGCATCCAATAGACAAGACAAGAATATATCAAATAATTTTTGTATTGATGGCACCTGGGAGGAAAAAAAAAGAGGGTGTTACCTGTTCTCCTCAATGGGATGGGTTCTTGTAAGTCCTCAACACTTTAGATCTAGAATTTCTCTCTTGATGGTGTAGAAAACCCAGACAAAAATGGAAAAATATGGCTATGATAGTGGATCAATAGCCAGACCAAAAGTTTATATCCTGTTGAAGCCCCAAAAATCGGGTCTACAACAAGGGGGATACCCACTCGGTCCGGACCTTGGTTAGCAGCTCCTTTTCTGTTTGGTGTAGTGGGTCCGACTGGGGATAATGGGACCAGTTTCCCAATATGTGTGTGTGTGTTTGAGATTTGATATTTCTTTTCTAAAATTCCTAAGTAAAATGCTTTTAATCTATTACTAATCTATTCATATGCAAACTATATTCTAAGAAATATCTAACTCTAAAACTAACCCGGGATGCGATCTAAAATGATTTCAGATAACAATCGATAATAAAGATCATTCAATTATCATGAGAAAAGAATTCAATAAAGATAAACCATTTCATATAAAAAGTTATATGAAATAGTTGTGAGAAACATATCGCATAATAAGCTATTCATACATCAAATACAAATAAATAGCTATCACCGTACAAAAATGCCAAATGATAACTCAAGTATTCAAACATCAATATATAAATAACTAAACATAAATATCAATTTTAACACAAAAACAGAAACAGTTAAGAGATAAAAGTACCATTTATAACTGGTTCTACTCATGAGCTAGAAGCAATAATGATTTATCTCTTCCTCATCCAACATCCATTAAGAGTACAGAAATGCAACATCAGTAATAGATATTAGACACAGATATCAATAAATCTTGTTCCATTCATTCATCAAAACCTCTTCTGAGGGTGCAGAAGTGCATGTTCTGAGGATAAGTTTTTGACAAATTTCAGGACCCTTCTCTAAATGCATGAGAAGGGTTTAAATACTACTAACAAAATATAATTATAGCTTATTACAAAAATTTAGGATTCAGTTTAAATGACTGTCCTTTTTCTAGGCAAAAATAAAGTAAAACTGAAACTAAATCTAAAATTGAAAACTATCAACTAACTACTTATGAATTTGATCTCTAAATTTTCAAGCATCCAACATTGTTTTGAGAAGAGGTGGTTGGCCGACTTCAGATTTCAACTACCCTAAAAAGACAGAATCGGCAAGTGTAGGCGCAATCTTCTCAGCAGAATTAATGATGCAATTAAGAGTGCTACATTGACTGTGTGGTTTTACTAGATATGTCCAGTAAGAATCCCAATTTAATCTTGTCAACTCTTGAATTGATTTTTCTTTTTCTTCCGCCTTTTGTTTCCATTCTATTTGCAATTGTTGTGCCTGTGGAAGATATCCCGGAATAGTTTCTGAAATCAAATTAGCCTTGTGCAAATTCTCATTTACACAATTAGTAATATTGCCTGCTGCTGTAGATGACTCCTCTACCGCCTTCTCTGCTTCTCTGATCTGTGCATCCTAATTATTGAAAAGTATTTCTTTATGACTGTTATTGATAATTGGTGCACCAGCTCTTTTTCCTTCCTATGTATTTTGCCATGTCAAGTAATTAGTAACTCTTTCATTAGTTAAATCATAATCATGTCGTAATTCTATGACATTATTAGTGATTTTATCACTTTCTAGACAAAAAGAGTTCCATTGCGAGATTTTCTGGCATAATACATCTTGTTGTTGCAGTAGTTGGTTGTTTAAAGAAATAGATTCTAAAATAAACTCTGGAAGTTTGGGATCATCTTTGTGCTCTTCTCGGATAATCTGTATTTGTTTCTCTTTATCGGCCAAACTTTTTTGATATCCGATTTGCATCTCTTGAAGCTCTTGCTGTAACTTTTCAAGTTTTACCCATGCTTCACTGCTAGCATGAGCTTGTTGCAATTGCTGTTGCAGAGCTTGTATCTGATCTTATTTTTCATTTAATAATAGCCGTACCTTAGATGCTTTGTCAATAGTTGCAGAGGCATAAGCTCCTGTAATCTGAGATAGCTTGGTAAGATTCTCAGTAGGATCCATAGTAGGATCTTTCCATAAGACATCTAATTGTTCTGCATTAGTAGAGATTGCGCTCTCTAACTTTCTCTTTTTCCTTTGCTTCCTCACTACTGCTTTATACTGCGGGCTGTAGAATACATCCAAAGGAGGAATATCCTCTATATTAAGTACAATTTCAGAAGAGGGAGTGATAGGTATATGCTCAGTCTCTGTGAAATTGCCACTTATTCCGTGCTTAAAAATTTTGTTGTCTGTACAGGGGTTTGTGTATTCTTTCCTTCAACATTAAGCAATTGATTAAACGTTTCCCATTCTTTATCTAATTGAATGCTGGTGGATGGTTGCTATACAGTGGGAGGTGGAAGATTCAACTATGGAGTGGTTGAAGTCTGTAGTTGTGAAAGCTCTTTTGACTGAGCTGTATCTTTTACTGAGCCTTCATATTTATCAAACTTTTGAGAACGTTCAGAAGTTTCTTTGTCAGACTTTGATTTAGACCTGTCAATATTTGAGCTATCATTGAGACTGACACTAGGAGTTGGTTCCCTTGTGGGTTCCAAGCGTAAATTATCCAAAGGGATAGTAGTCAATCTTCTTTCTCTGTAGATTTTAAATTCCTGAAATAATTATGGGGAAAACTATGTTTGAGCTAAATGAAAAATTTCTTTAAATGAACATTTTCCTTGAAACATATCATCAAAAGGATTTTCTTCTCCAGAAAATACTCTCACCTTAACTGCAGTGGTGAAATCTTTGACAACATCATATGGATCAAATAGCCTTCTCGAAAAATTGAACAGTTGTAAGCATGTAATATTTCTTACCTCTTTGAATGCATGAACAACATCAAACAATGAAAATGCTCCACAGCCTACAGGAAATTGTGGCCAGATGGATTTCTTCTTATCCTTTAATTCCTTTGTCAAACCTCCTTCACCACAGGTTTAGTATGCAATTGCCTGAGCTATAAGTTTATCCGGAACATACAAGGGTAAAACATGAGGAGAAGCGGAGCTTCCAAAAACCCTTACATAGGTAAACAACTCTTCTCCAAACCACCGTGCGACAGGGAGAATGTCGACTTCTGCTTCCAGAGAAAACCTTGGAGCATCCTTATTATACAATATTCTGTACAGCGGCAACATTATGCCATGGAAAATCTTGTAAAAATGAGGAACAAATTTTGATTCCCACAGTTCTTTGTGATACACATGAATAGGCAAAGGATCATAAATTTTCCATTGCCTGCCTATTAAAGGGAATTTAGAAACAAAGCAGATAGAATCCATGACATAGGTAGATAGATAAAAAGGAGGATAAATCCTCTGAGAAATAGTCCGTTTAGACCAATAATTGAAAATAGTAGTGGCTAAATTATCAGACAGTGTTTTGGCCCAGTCTACAATGGTAGCGTTAACAACAACGTTTAATAACGAAAGCCATTCAGGAAAGACCTTATTTATGTCAGGCTTTCCAAAAAGCCTACATAACATAGCAACAACAAAACAATAGGGAGAGGTGAGTGAACCAGTACTGTACATACCGTGTTTGTCTTTCTTCAATGGTTCATCTCTTTTGGTCCATTCCTTTGTGCATTCCACCAAATTTGCATTTTCCCTTGAAAATTTCTCCATAAATTGTTTGTTGTAAGTCGCCTAAGGCTCCGGCAAGTGATACATAAGCCTCAAATCTTCTGTAGTGAATGACCTGATGAGCTCTTGATCTGGAGTTCTAAATTGCCTGTTTGAAATATCGGTGCTATCCAACACCCATTTTACCATATCTGTATATGGAAGAATTCTCGGTCTTGCTGCTATCCGGTGCAAAAATGAACAAGCCAATTCTGTAAGAGATGCTTCAGATTAATTACTTGAACCTGCAGTAGCCGCGACTTCCATTACCTTGGGATTTTCTTCTTCGAGCAGATTATGCATTCCCTCCTAGGTGGTGATACCGGCATCCTTGTTGCAAGCAATATCTACATACAGGGAAGCCATCTCTTTGTTTTCGGAACTTGGAGTTTTCTATTTCTTTCCCATAATACTTTGTGAACGCTTTGTATAGTCTTCTGCTCCTTCGCGCCTGCGGTTTTACGAATTAAATGAGAGTAATGACATGAGAAAGGTGACGGGATAGATTTAAATGCTGAAGGCGGATGAAATATATTATTTTAACATGAAACAACCTTTCAATCAAAACAAAATCATTTTTATCGATAATTGACAATCTATTCATTAATTCAATCATTAAAGCGCATAACAGATATTGATTTATGAAAAGATTTTCTTTGGACGACGAGCTTTTAAGAATCTGCGACATTGCGATCTACGATTTGATGTGCAATATCGCAATGTCGCAATATCGCAGATCGCAGTTTTCTCAAATTGAAATCATCGCAAGATCGCAATTATCGCAAATCGCAATATTCATGAATCGCAGTCTCATAGCATCGTGAAATCGCGATATCACGAAATTGCAATATCGCAAAATATAATATATGAAAATTATTTGTTAAACATATTTTCTGCGATATGCGGTTTGCGATCAATATTTTAATGCATAGTTTTTTTTGGGATCACGCTATCGCAATATCATGAAATCACAATTTAGAAGATTTTTGCTTCACAAAGGATATCCAATTTTTGTGATGGATGCAGTATTTTTTCTTCAAAGAAATATTATATTCTGATCTATCATAAACTTAAGTTTATTTAGAGATTTTTGAAGGAATTTCCCTAAGTTATGATAGTAAGTTTTATTTGAGAAAGGAAACAAGCAGTAATTAATTTTTTGGATTTTTAGACTCAGGGTCCCCTCATATTTAGTATTATTACTAATACTTAAACAAAAAAGGGGGGTTGTTGCTAGCCACAACAATTAGCGATTCACTTGGAAGAACTAGTTATCTCTGCTTTTCTTGTGAATTTTCTAAACTTTTCAAAACAGAAAATTTTCCAGAAAATCGAACTTTATTATGAAAAGAAAAATTACATCATGCTTTAATCTATAAATGATATTTCATTTCTTCTATATTCAACTTTGATTATTCACCTCCTCAAGCTAGTCCTTGTATTTACATCAGTCATTACTTAGTTCATAAAGATAAAAACAAAGGCTTCTTTGTAAATCAATTTAAAATATGCTCATTTGTCGTAGGTAGAGCCACTGCTGCCAGCAAGCGTTTATAGCCTCGACAGGGTTACCTGTTATCCAGCAATGATCTTGTATCCTACTTAGAGAAATATACCATTTTCAAAGAGAAATCCATATTCACACTTATTGCTTTTATTTTTCTTTTTCTTCTTAAAGAACAATGTCTTGGTTTGGTAGCCAATTTATGACAGTGTCATTCACTTGATTTATAACTTTGCTGAACAAGCTGGCTCGTGATGAGACCCCTTATCTTTTGATTTATAAAAATCTTGAGTCATTGCCCTGTTGTGGTATGTAGTATTGGCAAAGTCAGCAAGCTATAATATCTATGATCATGATAAGTCGGCTCGTGATGAGACCTCTTACTCTTTAAGTTAAGTGTATTATTGGATAATTCCCTGAACTTTGTAATTTCCTAAATGGGGAGGAAATCATTGTTTTCTTAAGATAGCTCTGGACGACAATGGTAGAGTTTTGGAAATAATTTTTCTACAGAGAAAATTTGTTTTGTGATTGATACCTTTCATTGGACTGATATGAAACAATCTTTCACTAAAAGTTGCCTTTTATCAAAGTTTTCAAAGTTGAAACTAGTATCATTTCTAGGCTAAAGTTTTTTTTTAACTGTATCTTTGAATAACAATGATCAATATTCTAAAAATAATTCTATTTGTAAAAGTGAAGAAACAACATCTAAAAAACAAAATCTGTATCTTTTTTGTGAATTCCAAATGTAACCATTAACAACTCGTTTTATTTATGACGATAAAGGAAACTAATATACAAAATAGAAGAATGATCTCCTATGGAAAATATTTTTTGAGAATTTTTCCATTAACAGGTAAAGACTCTCTTTTACCTGTTAAATCCTGTAACATAAAAGTAGATGGACCTATGATTTCTGCAATTTGGAAAGGACCAAGACACATTTGTTGAAATTTCGTATGTTTTCCTTTTTCCTCATGAGCCTTGTCCCATTTTAAAATGAGATCTCCAACCTGAAAGTCTTTTCTGGTTATCATGTTTGAATCAAAGGAAGCTTTTACTAATGCTTGATGATGAGCATGAGTTATTTTGGCTTTTTCTCGTTGTTCTTCTAACTTAATTATTTCCATCTGTCTTAGTTGTATGGAAGAATTTGGTGCTTCATCAATATATTGAACTAAGGCCAAAGAAGGAATTGCTAAATGAGTTGGAAGAACTACTTCTTTCCCATAGACTAAATTAAAGGGAGAAGTACCAATAGAAGCCTTTTGTGTTATTCGATCTGCCCATAAAGCATATGTTAAAGACTTATTCCAATTTTTATGATTTTGATCAATGGTTCGCTTAATGATGCTAATTAAGTTTTTATTTGTGGATTCAGCTAATCCATTTCCCTGTGGATAATAATTGGCAGAGTATTTAAGTTTAAAACCTCTCTTGAGTGAAAATTCAGTCATAGCATTACCAGAAAAATACGATGCATTATCAAACATTAAAGTAGAAGGTAAACCAAACCTGGTAATTATGAACTGATCTATGAATTCGATGATATGTTCAGCATTAGCAATCTTGAGAGGGACTGCTTCTACCCATTTCGTAAAATAATCAGTTGCTGTAATGATCTACCTATGTTGCTTAGAAGAGTGAGGAACGATCTCACCCATTATGTCCAATCCCCATTGATCAAAAGGTTGTTCAATGTTCACTGGTTGTAATGGCAATGATGGTTTCTTTTTTCTTCCAGCTGCAGTTTGAAAAATTTGACATTTTCTTACATAGCTATGTGAATATTTGAATAATGCAGGCCAGTAATAGCCTGCACGAAGAATTTTGTGTGCAGTAGCATCTCCAGAATAATGTCCACCTGCTGGCCCATCGTGAAGTTCCTGCAATACTTTTTCAGCTTCATATTTCTCCAGACATCTAAAAAGAACAGAATCGTAATTCATTCTAAAAAGAACATCGTTTACAAGATGATATTGTTTAGCCTTCAACCTTAGAGCTCTTTTCTTGGTGTGATCGAGATTTGGAGGAGCATATCCATTCTTTAGATAAAAAATGATATCAGCATATAATGATTCAACATTGTTTAGGCTTACCTCATACGTTTGTATCTCTTCAGATGATTTTTCAGAAATCTGTGATGCTCCAGCTAGTATTTTGCAAAAGCCTTGACCTCTTACAATACTTGTTGGTTTGATCTCAACATCATATTCTTGTAAGGCAGTAATCCAATTAGCTCTTTTCTCACCCACATCTTTTTGGACTAAAATATTTCTTACCGCTGGAAACGGTAGAATGATTTTTGTATGGGTTTTAAGTAAAAAGGGTCTGAAATACTTAATTGCTTTGAAAATAGCATAAGATTGTTTCTCTACATCTGAGTAATTCAACTCAGCTCCCTGTAAATTTGAACTAAAAAAATAAATTGGGGCTTCTGCTTTGTCTTGATTTGCTTGAGTAAGTATTGCAATGTAAGATTTATCAGAGGAAAATGTATACAAAATAAAAGGATCGGAAAAATTTGGGGTTGCTAAAGATGGAGCGTTAATTATTGCTTGTTTAATCAGATTGAATGCCTCATATTCATCTTGGCCCCACTTGAAGTTTGAGTTATTTTTAATCATTGCTTGTAAAGGAGATACAATTCTTGAAAAATCTGGTACGAATCTCTTTACAAAATTAATTTGGCCAAGGAAATATTGCATAGCTTTCTTGTTGTGTGGTAAAGATATTTTAGAAATATCCTTGATTCTATCAGGATCAATATGAATTCCAGATTTTGACACTATGAATCCAAGAATTTTTCCTTCACTTAATGCAAAAAAGGATTTTTTCGGGTTAAGTGAAATTCCATACCTTTGACAACGTTGGAAGATCTTCTTCAAATCTTTAAGATGATTGCTTTGTTTTTTTGAATATACAGTTATATCATCCAAATAGACTACCACTGATTTGTTAACTAATCCCTTGAAAGCAATGTCCATGGCTCTTTGAAATGTGGCACCAGCATTGATCAGACCAAAAGGCATATTTTGAAATGCATAAGTGCCCCATTTGGTTCTAAATGTAGTTTTCAATTGATCATCAGGATGGACTAACACTTGATTGTAGCTAGAGAAACCATCTAAGAAAGACATCAATTCTGATCCTGCAACTGCCTGTAATATTTGTTCCATGGGAGGCAAAGGAAAATTATCTTTTTGGCAAGCTTTATTAAGATTTCGAAAGTCAATGCAAATTATAATATCTCCGTTCTTTTTTCTAACATGAACCATATTTGAAACCCATTTAGAATGTCAAACAAGAAAAATAATTTTGGCTTTCAATAACTTATTGAGTTCAGATTTGATTTGAATTTATAGATTGGGATGGATTTTTCTCAGCTTTTGTTGTACAGGTTTTTCATCATTTATCATTGGGATAGTATGTTGGATAATAGAAGTGTCATAAGTTTTGAGTTCATCGTAGTTCCAAGCAAAGACACTTTTATATTGTCTCAAAAGACGAACATATGCTTATTTTTCTTCAGGAGCTAGACCAAGGCCTAGGTTGATATTCTGTGGTTTGGTATCAGTTCCTATATTTACTAATTCGTAATTCAAAGTCGAACTTTGTAATTTTGAATTGGTAGATCTTTTAAATCGATCTTTCAAATCATAAAGGTCTTCTAACTTGACTATTGACTTTGGAATAGCATTATTAGTGCTATCATGTTGTATTTGTTTGTCATGTTGATCTTCATCAATTATCTGATTGGTATAAGATCCTTCAGATGTGAGGAAGCTTACAATATCAGGATCATCGTTGAAAATTCTCCAATTGGTAATGTTATCAGGAATCGAAGGTCTAAAGATTAATTCAATTGAAAATCGATCAGGACTAAAGTCTTCTGCAGGAATAAGCTTAAGGCTACATTGGCTAAGAGGTCTGCACTAGCATTCTGGACTCTAGGAATTGGTGAAATATTAAATGCTATAAAATGTTCAGTTAGATCTTGAACTAAAGATTGATAATGCTTTAAATGACCTGATAAACAGTGTATAGTATTGTGTACCTGTTTGATTACAATTTCTGAATCTCTGAAATCTTGTAAATATTTGATATCTAATCCGATTGCTTTATATAATCCTTGGATTAAAGCTTCGTATTCTGCGGTGTTATTAGTGCATTCAAACTGAAGTCTACAAGTTAGCATAATTTTGTTTCCCTCTGGACTAACCAACACGCATCCTGCTCCTGCTCCTTCATTAGACTTAGAACCATCAAAAAATAATTTCCAAAATAAAGATTTATTTACATGAGTATCTACAAAATTAATACATTTAGAACTATCTGTTTGAGAAAAAATTTCTATTTGAGATAAAACAGAATGTTCTAAATAAGGTGAAGTATGAGCATTGAAATTTCCTAAGAAAGAATCAACTGAGTAATTGCCAATGATATTACTGCTGTATGCAACTGGTTCATTCTCTCCTTCCAATTCTGTTACTATGTATTTCTGATGCTTTTCTCGTTCAACCTTTATCTGATTTGGTTTACTATTGTAAGGAAGCCACATGTGCGACCAATCGGTTGCAAAGTATCCATGAAGTTTTTCTGACCAATCTCTGCTAAGAATTAAGCCATAAAATTCTGGAATATCTGCAACTAAAATATCAATGACTTGACATACCTTTGGATTTGATGACAGCCGTATGGTAACCTGGTTTAATTTGCCAATCACTTCAACTTGCGATTGATCTAACTGCACTATGCGTACAACAGATTTTTGTGGTTGAATGTTTAATTTTGCACATACTGATTTTGGTAAAATATTAGATGAAGCTCCAGAATCCACTAAACAGTTATGCAAATTTTTATTGAAAACTTCATAAGTAAGAAGAAATGGAGGAGTATGAGATCTCGACCTTCCTCTAATTAAAGCGATATTTTCAAGATCAACTTTACTGATCGCATTAGCTGGAGGTCTTCCCATCTCATTGGAAGCTTGAGAAATTACAGGATCGGGCAAAGGTTTTTCTGGTACAGCATGTAATTCTTTCAAAAGTACCTTTTGTTGGTGGTTTAACTTGCTCAATTCATACAAAGTGATGTTAGCCCTATTCTTCTTCATATCTTCTATAATGTTATATTCCATTTCATCCGGAACAATCATTGTTCTTGATGGAATTGATGAATCTGTTTGGACTGGGCTAGTTTGAATTGCTTTAGATGTCATTTTCTTGGGTACAACTTTTTCCTTAGTCAATGGGCTTGTGCTCTTTGACTTATGAGTAGTTTGAGGAGGATCAAGCTGATTTCTACTTCAAGTGCTAACCGGGGATGCTTCTTGATCTTCCTCATCTGGGAGGATGAAATCCCACATACCTTGGACTTCTAAAACTTCTTCTTCATCAGTTGTTTCTTTAGTAGCAGTTTCTTCTTCTTCTTCTTCTGATTCAGCATTTGTAATAGCATTTGGTGGTTTTGAATTAGTTGAAGGATTTCTTCTAAAAGGCTTGAATGAATTTTTAGAAGATGTTTCTGCCACTTGTTTCTTAATGTCAACCATTTCGTTAGACATGGTTTTCAAAACTTTCTGCAATCCTTCTAAATCAAATGGATCTTTTGGTTGTTTTTTCTTGTTATCTTCCTTAAAAGTGACCTTCTTGGATTTCCGTTCTTCTATTGCATTTTTCTTTTCTAAAGAAATGATTCGTTTCTCTACTGCTATTGCTTCCTTCATATTATCTGCTAAAGTTGTTTTGTTAGCCCTATCAACAAAGATTGCTATGTTTGATGGTAAAGCAGAAATGTACCATTCACTTCGCACTTCTTCGCTAGGCTTGGAAGCAGTAGGAATTTTGTTTAACAATTTATTGAAATGTGAATTGAAATCCTTGACAAGTTGTTTTGAATCATCTCTAAGATTAGATAAATCATTGATCAATGTTGCTGTAGACCTGTCGTCACCAAATTTAGTTAAAAATTGATCTTGAAAGATATCCCAAGTAGTGATAGATCCAGATGGTAACGAGAAATACCATGATCCAGCTGCTCCTTGTAGGGTATAAGGAAAAAGTCGAACAAAAAAATCTTCATTAATAACTCCATTAAGATTTATAGACAGCATAAAAATTTTTATATGTTCTTCTGCTAGCATGCCTGCTTCAAGATTAAACTTAGGTAGCCATTTTTCAGGATGGGCTGGTAATTGACTCAAGGGTGCGGGCATTAAGACTGCCCCTGGATTATTCCATGGAATTTGGGCCATAGCTGAACTACTAACAGAGGAAAGTGTAGAAAATGATATTTGTGACTGAGAAGATGAAGATATTATGATCTGAGAAGGAGATGTGGAAGATTTAGTGGACTGATGGACAGTAATTAGGAGTGGAGGAGTGGGTGGTTGACTTCGCGATGAAGTGTTTGAGATGGATGATAATGATGAAAGAGTCTCACTATCAGACCCTTTAGGTGATTTCCTGGCTCTTTTTCTTGTAGGTAGAGGTAACTCAGTTGGCTGAATGCCAAGCTTTTCACTCTATAATCTAGTGAGAGGATGAGCAGGATTATATTGTGAAGTCACACTGCCTTGAGATTTATCAGACCTTTGAGGTGATATTGAAAATCGATGAAGTTTATGAATCAAAGATTCAACTTCCGGAGGTTCAATAGCATATTCGTCTGAAAAGTGAGGGTTTTTAGCAGTGTCTGTTCTTCTTTCGACTTCTAGTTCTAGATTTAAAATTTCTGAGTGTGATGGAGAAGTCGGGGAAGATGGTGAGGGTGATTTACTATCAGAATGGTATTTAGATTTAGATTCACTTTCCATTCATAGTTCGTGGCCCTCCTTCTAGCGCCAAATATGTTGAAGCCCCAAAAATTGGGTCTACAACAAGGGGGATACCCACCCGGTCCGGACCTTGGTTAGCAGCTCCTTTTCTGTTTGGTGTAGTGAGTCTGACTGGGGATAATGGGACCAGTTTCCCAATATGTGTGTGTGTGTTTGAGATTTGATATTTCTTTTCTAAAATTCCTAAGTAAAATGCTTTTAATCTATTCCTAATCTATTCATATGCAAACTATATTCTAAGAAAAATCTAACTCTAAAACTAATCCGGGATGTAAATATTTCTATTTATGTGATCTAAAATGATTTCAGATAATAATCGATAATAAAGATCATTCAATTATCATGAGAAAAGAATTCAATAAAGATAAACCATTTCATATAAAAAGTTAGATGAAATAGTTGTGAGAAACATATCGCATAATAAGTTATTCATACATCAAGTACAAATAAATAGCTATCACTGTACAAAAATGCCAAATGATAACTCAAGTATTCAAACATCAATATATAAATAGCTGAACATAAATATCACTTTTAACACAGAAACAGAAACAGTTAAGAGATAAAAGTACCATTTATAACTGGTGCTACTCATGAGCTAGAAGTAATAATGATTTATCTCTTCCTAATCCAAAATCCATTAAGAGTACAGAAATGCAACATCAGTAATAGATATTAGACACAGATATCAATAAATCTCGTTCCATTCATTCATCAAAACCTCCTCTGAGGGTGCAGAAGTGCATGTTCCGAGGATAAGTTTTTGACAAATTTCAGGTTCCTTCTCTAAATGTATGAGAAGGGTTTAAATACTACTAACAAAATCTAATTATAGCTTATTACAAAAAATTAGGATTCGGTTTAAATGACCGTCCTTTTTCTAGGCAAAAATAAAGTAAAACTAAAACTAAATCTAAAATTGAAAACTATCAACTAAATACTTATGAATTTGATCTCTGAATTTGCAAGCATCTAGCATTTTTTTGAGAAGAGGTGGTTGGCCGACTTCAGATTTCAACTGCCCTGAAAAGGCAGAGTCGGCAAGTGTAGGCGCAATCTTCTCAACAGAATTAATGATGCAATTAAGAGTGCTGCATTGACTGTGTGGTTTTACTAGATATGTCCAGTAAGAATCCCAATTTAATCTTGTCAATTCTTGAAATGATTTTGCTTTTTCTTCCGCCTTTTGTTTCCATTCTATTTTCAATTGTTGTGCCTATGGAATATATCCCGGAATAGTTTCTGAAATCAAATTAGCCTTGTTCAACTTCTCATTTACACAATCAGTAATATTGCCTGCTGCTGTAGCTGACTCCTCTGCCGCCTTCTCTGTTTCTTTGATCTGTGCATCCCAATTATTGAAAAGTATTTCTTTATGACTATTATTGATAATTGGTGCACCAACTCTTTTTCCTTCCTCTGTCTTTTTCCATGCCAAGTAATTAGTAACTCTTTCATTATTTAAATCATAATCATGTCATAATTCTACGACATGATTAGTGATTTTATCACTTTCTAGACAAAAAGAGTTCCATTGCGAGATTTTCTGGCATAATACATCTTGTTGTTGCAGTAGTTGGTTGTTTAAAGAAATAGATTTTGAAACAAACTCTAGAAGTTTGGGATCATCTTTGTCCTCTTCTCAGATAATCTGTATTTGTTTCTCTTTATTGGCCAAACTTTTTTGATATCCGATTTGCATCTCTTGAAGCTCTTGCTGTAACTTTTCAAGTTTTACCTGTGCTTCACTGCTAGCATGAACTTGTTGCAATTGTTGTTGCAGAGCTTGTATCTGATATTCTTTTTCATTTAATAATAGTCGCACCTCAGATGCTTTGTCAATAGTTGCGGAGGCATAAGCTCCTGTAATCTGAGATAGCTTGGTAAGATTCTCAATAGGATCCGTAGTAGGATCTTTGCATAAGACATCTAATTGTTCTGCATTAGTAGAGATTGCGCTCTCTAACTTTCTATTTTTCCTTTGCTTCCTCACTACTGCTTTATACTGCGGGCTGTAGAATACATCCAGAGGAGGAATATCCTCTATATTAAGTACAATTTCAGAAGAGGGAGTGATAGGTATATGCTCAGTCTCTATGACATTGCCACTTATTCCGTGCTTAAAACTTTTGTTGTCTATACAAGGGTTTGTGTATTTTGTCCTTCAACATTAAGAAATTGATTAAACGTTTCGCATTCTTTATCTAATTGAATGCTGGTGGATGGTTGCTGTACAGTGGGAGGTGGAAGATTCAACTGTGGAGTGGTTGAAGTCTGTAGTTGTGAAAACTCTTTTGACTGAGCTGTATCTTTTACTGAGCCTTCATCTTTATCAGACTTTTGAGAACGTTCAGAAGTTTCTTTGTCAGACTTTGATTTAGACCTGTCAGTATTTGAGCTATCATTGAGACTAACACTAGGAGTTGGTTCCCTTGCGGGTTCCAAGCATAAATTATCCAAAGGGATAGTAGTCAATCTTCTTTCTCTGTAGATTTTAAATTCCTGAAATACTTCTGGGGAAAACTGTGTTTGAGCTAAATGAAAAATTTCTTTAAATGAACATTTTCCTTGAAACATATCATCAAAAGGATCTTCTTCTCCAGAAAATACTCTCACCTTAACTGCAGTGGTGAAATCTTTGACAACATCATATGGATCAAATAGCCTTCTCGAAAACTTGAACAGTTGTAAGCATGTAATATTGCTTACCTCTTTGAATGCATGACCAACATCAAACAATGAAAATGCTCCACAGGCTACAGGAAATTGTGGCCAGATGGCTTTCTTCTTATCCTTTAATTCCTTTGTCAAACCTCCTTCACCACAGGTTTGGTATGCAATTTCCCGAGCTATAAGTTTATCCAGAACATACAAGGGTAAAACATGAGGAGAAGCAGAGATTCCAAAAACCCTTACATAGGTAAACAACTCTTCTCCAAACCACCGTGCGACAGGGAGAATTTTGACTTCTGCTTCCAGAGAAAACCTTGGAGCATCCTTATTATACAATATTTTGTACAGCGGCAACATCATGCCATGGAAAATCTTGTAAAAATGAGGAAACATTTTTGATTCCCACAGTTCTTTGTGATACACATGAATAGGCAAATGATCATGAATTGTCCATTGCCAGCCCATTAAAGGGAATTTAGAAACAAAGCAGATAGAATCCATAACATAGGCAGATAGATAAAAAGGAGGATAAATCCTCTGAGAAATAGTCCGTTTAGACCGGTAATTGAAAATAGCAGTGGCTAAATTATCAGACAGTATTTTGGCTCAGTCTACAATGGTAGCGTTAACATCAGCGTTTAATAACGGAAGCCATTCAGGAAAGACCTTATTTATGTCAGGCTTTCCAAAATTCCTACATAACATAGCAGCAGCAAAACAATAGGGAGAGGTGAGTGAACCAGTACTGTACATACCATGTTTGTCTTTCTTCAATGGTTCATCTATTTTCATCCATTCTTTTGTGCATTCCGCCAAATTTGCATTTTCCCTAGCAAATTTCTCCATAAATTGTTTGTTGTAAGTCGCCTAAGGCTCCGGCAAGTGATACATAAGCCTCAAATCTTCTGTAGTGAATGACCCGATGAGCTCTTTATCTGGAGTTCTAAATTATGTGTCTGAAATATCGGTGCTATCCAGCACCCATTTTACCATATATGTATATGGAATAATTCTCAGTCTTGCTGCTATCCGGTGCAAAAATGAACAAGTCAATTCTGTAAGAGATGCTTCAGATGAATTACTTGAACCTGCAGTAGCCGCGACTTCCATTACCCTGGGATTTTCTTCTTCGAGCAGATTATGCATTCCCTCCTAGGTGGTGATACCGACATCCTTGTTGCAAGCAGTATCTGCATACAGGGAAGCCATCTCTTTGTTTTCAGAGCTTGGAGTTTTCTCTTTCTTTCCCATAATACTCTGTGAACGCTTTGTATAGTCTTCTGCTCCTTCGCGCCTGCGGTTTTACGAATTAAGTGAGAGTAATGACATGAGAAAGGTGATGGGATAGATTTAAATGCTAAAGGCGGATGAAATATATTATTTTAACATGAAACAACCTTTCAATCAAAACAAAATCGTTTTTATCGATAATTGACAATCCATTCATTAATTCAATCATTAAAGCGCATAACAGATATTGATTTATGAAAAGATTTTCTTTGGAAAATGAGCTTTTAAGAATCTGCGACATTGCAATCTGTGATTTGCTGTGAAATATCGCAATATCGCAATATCGCAGATCGCAGTTTTCTCAAATCAAAATCATCGCAAGATCGCAATTATCACAAATCGCAATATTCACGAATCGCAGTCTCATAGCATCGCGAAATCGCGATATCGCGAAATCGCAATATCGCAAAATATAATATATGAAAAGTATTTGTTAAAAATATTTTTTGTGATATGCGGTTTGCGATCAATATTTTAATGCACAGTTTTTTTTGGGATCGTGCTATCGCAATATCGCGAAATCGCAATTTAGAAGATTTTTGCTTCACAAAGGATATCCACTTTTTGCGATGGATGCGGTATTTTTTCTTCAAAGAAAGATTATATTCTGATCTATCATAAACTTAATTTTATTTAGAGATTTTCGAAGGAATTTCCCTAAGTTATGATAGTAAGTTTTATTTGAGAAAGGAAACAAGCACTAATTAATTTTTTGGATTTTTTGACTAAGGGTCCCCTCATATTTAGTATTATTACTAATACTTAAATAAAAAATGGGGGTTGTTGCTGGCCACAACATATCCATAGTGATATTTAGGCAAAAAAAATGTGGTAAATGAATGGGAAAGCCCTTCTATCTATAAAAAAATATTGAGTTAGTCTAGATATTGGTGCATAATTAAAATATTATTAACCAAATCAAGATCCAACTTTTATGGAATATTTTATTATATTTTTTGGAGGGAAAAGGAATTTGACTTGGGTCAATCCCTTTATTTGTAAATAATAAATAAATAAATGATTTATTTATCATTTTAAGGATGTGGTTAAGTAATAATCAAATAAATAATGATTTATTTAATTATTTAAGGGTGAATTAGTCATATTTAACAAAGAATATTATTTAAATAAGATTTAAACAATTATTCTTAGAAAATAATAAGATAAATAATGATTTATCTAATTAATTTCCTTTTTTTGGGTTAAATATAACCTGGGAATAATAATTAAATTATGGTTTAATTAATTATTCCATGAGGAAAATCAAACAAATATAGGTTTGTTTAATATTTCCTTTTGGGGTTTCCTGTTTGGACCATAAACAACTTAATAAATGTGGTTTATTAAGTTATTTAACATAGTGAAGGCAATTTTACTTAGGGTAAAATTGGTCTTACATGGTGTACTTGGGTCCATCTAATGATAATAGGTTAGATGACCAAAAAATGGTGTAACAAATAGCTGCCTTGACTCGTACTAAAAGTGATGCCCAATTGAAATTTATTCTTTTCTACTTCGATAGTCATTTATTAAGCTTAGAACAGATATAGCTCTTTTGAATAGTTCAAAACATTTCATAATTCACTTCCAGGTTGGTTTGATTGAATGTCGCGAATTAGACAATCTCCTTATGATGATTTCGAGTAGTTAACCTCCAATGTCACTTGCTTATATTTTTCTTACACTCTTGAAATAACAAGACTTTCCCTGGTTTGATAATTAATGAGAAGCATTAAGGTTACCTTTAAATATTCAGCTTTATGACCCAACAGATACAATGGAATTTTGAACATGTTGGTCGAAGTAGAAAGGGAATCAACAACAAAATTTTTGTCCCTTGGGATCAACAAAAAATTATACTCGGTGAATGTCTTGAGGATGTCTAGCACTACATTTCGATAAGCTCGCATCCTTGGATGATTTTCCTAGTATTCCCCTTTTAATTGCTTTATTACTAGCTCGGATTCGCCATACACAAAAATCTTGTTGGCACCTAGTTTCTTGAGAATTTTCAAACCAACTATCAAAGCCTCATACTCAACTTCATCGTTTGAACATCTGAAAGCCAGCTTGTAGGAGGACATTCGAAAATTGGGAGGAATTTTTAGTGACTTATTTACAGGGCTATGAATCCACACTCCAATTCCAACCCCTTCTTTACCCAACGCTCCATCGAAGTCCATGGTCCACAAACTACTTTCTTCATCAAGAAGATGCAAATCATATGGCTGAACTTTACTTGCTGATTGAGATAGTTCTGTTGTACCAAAAAAATTTCGTTTCTTTCACTATTTCATCACTTTTTTGAAGTAATGTGCTTGGTCCCAAACCACTTGGCACCTTTTCATAAAAATTTTCATTTTCCAATTCTAAAACAAAATTTGAAAATTCATAATTTTCTGCTTTTTCTTCAATCAAAACTTTGGAAGATACTGAAAATTCACCCTTGAACAAGATAAAGGACTCTAACTCCGTATGGAAAACATGTATAGGATGATTATTTGGATTTTCTTGGCTGTTGGTCATGTACTTCATCTTACTTTCCTGGTATAGTTTCCTAAGTTGCCCAAAGATGGGAATGGTAGCATATGAAAAGTCAAGTTGTAAGGTACCTATAAGCTTTGCTCCCCATGACCAGGAGAGAAACATTCCATATCTGGGAGGGATATAAGCCATAAAAACATCCATGAGGACATTCTTGGATAGGATTTTCTCTAATGACACCACTAGGTCCTTGAAGAGGCCAAGAAATTTCACCCTCCCTGAATCAAATGAATAAATATCATGATAAGGTCTCGTGATATCTAGTACTAATATGTCCATAATGGCCTTGTGCATGGGGTTGTGAGAGGCTCTGGAATCAAGCATGGTGTTATGGAGGATAAAATCATGGATTTTAATGCTTAGATAAAATGGAGGGACCTCACTATATTCTAGATCACCATCAACAACAGGACCAAAAAGAAGCTCAGGGTGATCATCACTCACATTAACCATGTCATACATTTGATAAAATCTAAGAAACTTAGCTACTTGAACTTTTTACTTACCATTCTTGACTATTTTGGTTAGAGGAATGGAAACTTTCAATTTTGTAATTTCATTTTCAAGAATAAAAAGAGCAGACTGTTTTTCTACCTCTTTTAATGGTGCATATTTCTTTTCGGGTTGATCTTTGTCTGACGACTCTCTATTCTATCTTCCTTATTGGACTTATTTATCCTTTCTTTGACCACTGGAGGAAGCTTCATTTCATTTAGCATGATTATTAACAATAGTTCCTTCATCTTTACTTTGATTTGGAGCAAAAACTTCTTTATGATAAGCATCTACTTGAACATTCTATTTTTTATGATTGGAGGTTATAGGAACATTCCTACTCCTCAAAACATACTATCTCTGCACTTGAGAAAGAGAATTCTGATATCCCCTCTGATAATCTTCCATCCACACTGATAAAATTTCGTCATTTCACAAGAAATATTAATCTGAAATACATTTATATATATTGTTGATCATCCGGTGCACAAATTTTTGCAGAAATTTGATCTTCTTCAGTGAGGAAAATAGGTTGTTGATTTTCTTCAAATAAATGATTCTCGCCATAAATTTCTTCTTCATCATCTTCAATGGGGACTTCAGTGTAATTTTGTTGAAATGGAGTGTGAATTTGTTGTTGACTTTGTGGATCATGACCCCTATGTTACCTTTGTTTGATCTTGTATTGAGGCTGTTGATTTTGACCCCTGAAATTGGGATTTATAATGGAGCGTTCAGCGTGTTGATAAACAATGGACATTTTATCCATCATATTATCCATGGTATTGATCAAGGTATCTAATTTTCCCTTTGATGAAGTGGATGTTTCCTCTTTTATGGTGACTCTTTTCTCCATATTGATTTTAGACTTTTTGATGATCAAATTAGCTTCCATGCTCACTGCGTTCCTCTGCATTTCTTCAAGATTTGATGGATTTCTCTCCCTCACCATAGTTCTGAGGTATTGGTGTGAGCTGAAGTGGTAAGATCAACAGAGAAAATCTAGCCATGACTAATGAAGGACGTGGTGGAGGTGTTGATGGAGTCAAAACTTGTAGGAGTAATGATGGAATGAAAGGAAGGGTTGAGGATGTAGCAGTATGAGAAGGTGTAATGATAGGTGATGCAAAATCTTGCTGCTGATATTGGAAATAAGCTTTTTCTGAAGTTTCTTGAAACTTATCCACCAAGCCCTTAATTTTGTGGAAATTAGACCATACTTCTCTATCAACTTTGAAATAGAAAGACTCATAAAATGGTGCAAAGGTATCAAAATAAAAAGGATCAAAGGTGGTTTCTAAAAGAAAGGTTTCAGACTTAGTTCTAAACAGAGATATTTCAGATTATTAATTATAAAATAAATATTCTAAAACAAATCTCGTGGGTAAGGAATTTGATTTGAAAAGTGGAGAAAAATCTCTTCTAACCTTCTAAGACTTGGTTTTATTCTTTCTAAAATGACTCTCAAGGTCATTCACAATTGGTGATGGATTTGGGTCTCGATTTTACCTAGTATGTCTTTTAGGAGCCAACTTAAGATAGAAATTTTGACTTTGGCTCAGATTTAAGAATTCATCCTATTTCGAATGCTAAAGCTTGTCACCTACAAGTCTAAATTTCAGAGGATTAAAGAAATATTCCCAGGGAAGGTTTAGAAATCACTCCCTAGAAACGATGCCAAAACATTTATCACTCTCCCCAACTCTCCAAGGCTGAAAATGGGTTTGAAGAAAGGTAACCACAGACTAGAATTTAGGTCAGGTAGCTAGCCCTACCAGGACTAGAGAGGGATCTCTCATTGTCACTTTTGTAGTCAAAGGAATGAATGAGTATATAATGATCTTAGGCTAGGTATGTAATCTCAGTAAATAGAATTTGTTTGATGTTTTTAGTGTTGGATAGAAGAGTCAGTGAGAAGACTGTATATGAGGTTTTTTAGGTCTGAATTCCAAGGTCAATTCATAGAGAGTATGTGAGGCAAGATAGGTAGTTTCAAAGAATGTTTAATAGTTCATTAATTATAGGATGAAGTGAAATAGAGTTTGAATGAGCACTAAGGTGAATTCATTCATTTAGAAGCAAATAGACATGGCAATGTAAACCTTGTCTAAAACAGAGCATGAATAAACATGATTTCTGGTCATAAAATTACAAGGTAAACATATATGAAATAATAAGATATATCATTTAGCATGAATAGATAAATGTACATAAGAAGAACAGATGCTCCAATTCATACCACAAGTATCTCAACACAATTTCTGCAAATTTTTCTCTGATTTCATTCCAAATTGTTGATCACAAAAGCTCCACTGCAAAATGAGACTACCCAACCCCACAAAAGACTAAAGAGAGTCTACTTAAAGATTGCATGGAATATGTCACATCATCTAGACTAAATCACGTCCAAAATGGATCATAAATACATAATATGAATCATTTCCTAGATTCTAGGGAGGTTAGAAACCATTCCATGAATTTTATCTATGAACTAGGAGTGTTTGCCCCTTACATTTAATTACATATTCCCTCATGATAGAAGGAAAAAACAACTAAATAAATCTAACTCCAACTCATAGGATAGAAAAACCTCTAATTTGTGACATTTTATGAGCTTGACAAGTGTCTTGAGGAATCCAATACTGATTTGTAACATTTCTGGCAGAAGGGTAACAAAACTTTGTAGAAGCATAATAGAACTTTGCAGTCACTTTTGAGGCACTTTTAGGAGTCCAAATCCACTTCTGAAAGAACTGTCATTTATCCATGTGTGTCTATTTTCCATAACATCTTGAATTTTGAAAAAATACCAAAGGGAAGGCCTCCAAAAATCCATTCTCTCATGTTTACTCCAAAAGCGTAACAGAGGCTCCAAAAAGGTGGCAGAAACATGAAAAATGAGTGGTTTTTGAGTTTTTTCTCCAAAATTAAAGCTTGTCATGCCAAGGGGGTTCCTGAACCTGTGATTTACTCGTCAAAATACATCCATCCATGTAAAAAAATCATCAATTGGATGCCCCCAAAATAAGCGTAACAAAATTTTGTTACCCTTCCGTGAGGAGGAATTTCTAGAATATTGTGAAAAAATCACAAAAAATACCAAAATTGCTCAAAACTTCTCAAAATTGGTTTTGTAGCACCTGTGAGTGATGGGTTAAATATTAAATGAGTCTTCAACCAACAATTCCAAGCTATCCTTCTCTTTAAGCTTCATTTGGGCTTCTTTAAGCCTTTTCTTCAATTGTTTTAGTCTTATTTGAGAAATTGTATTACTAGTGCGATTATTTTTTTCCATGTGTATTCGTAGATTATTTTCCCTCTTAGCCCTCTTAAAGAGATTCTCTAAATTATCATTTACCCTTGACAGTAAAATCTCTCTATCTTTATTAATATCCATGGCTATAAGCTCATCAAAGATCAACTCTTCAGGTGGATGAGCTATCTATCTTTCTAGCTCCAGCGCCCTTTTGAGGTCTCTTGTTTTTGGCCTTCTTGATTTTTTTTAAGCCACCATGTCCTTCATTTGGTCAACATCAATAACCTACTTACCTTTACCTTTGACTGCCTCTATGTATGGCTTGGTATTTCTTTGTAAGAGCTACTTCACTTTCAATTGAAAATTTTATTGCTGCAAGAAAGTGCTTTGAGAATTAGCAATGGAAAACATCATCTTCAATTATGCTATTTCCTCATCTTTCTCTCTGATAATCTCTTCATCTGATCCGACCTCTAACTACTCTACTACCTCAACCTCATGTTGGGAAAAATACTGAGAGGGGGGAGGGGGGGGGGGGGGGGGGTGAATCAGTATTTTGAACAGACTGAAAACTTTTCACCTTTTATTTTTCTTAAAAACCATACGCTACTTTACTGAACCCAACTCGAGTATACACACGGATATCCTTAAGAAAAATTGCGTATGTCCAGAGATCTTATTATGTATTTAATAATTTACTTAGATCATTGCATCATTCATTCATCATATGTTTAGTAAGCAGTAATCATGTGCAGTAATAACAGAATAAACCATCACACATAAGCAACACACATGAACACCAGTATTTAAGGTGGAAACCCAATTCGGGAGAAAACCACTGCTGTTGTCGTCTCTGTCTTCAATATTTATTACAAAGAGAACTTCTTACAATTTTGTACTGGTGCAGACTCATACCAGCATGAAGGCACCCACCTGCAGAAGGCTGCAACCTTCTCTCGTTCTCCAGCCACTACTGGAAGGGAGCTCCAACCCCCTCACTGAAGGCTTCGACCCTCAGCACCACCATGGACCACGTTTCATCAATTTTCATACTGGATCCAACAGCTTCCACACAACATACCTTTTAGGCCACTTTTCATCAGATTTTCAGACTGGACCCACTCCATACATCAAACTGAAACTTATAACTCCATCAACCAATCAACCAACAACTTGATCTTCAATCAACATAATCAGCAGCATATTCAACATTCAAACAACCCAGAACTGTATGAATACATCATTTACAGATAGCAGTAAAACAACAAAACTGATCAGACATTTCATTCCACACATTTCATCAAAACCCTATATTCCATACGTGCTTTTACTTCACTGAACCTGCATATATACGCGCTTTCACAGAGACAAACCTGCGTATACGCGCGTTTGCTGAAACGAACCTACGTATATACGCACTTTTGCTGAGATGAACATGCGTATAGATCTGTAACTTTTGAGAAATATGTAGCTCTTCATAACAGATAACTCAGATTTCACCCTCTACTTCAGCAGAGATTCACCAAATCACAAATCTAAACATTCCATAAACAGATCTAGAAAATACATAGTCATTTCAGATCTAGAGATCCCTTTTCATCATTTTCTTCATAGGTACATTATTAATTCTGATCAATCAGTAAACAGTTACCCATTCCATGCTGAAATACTTCAGAGCGAAGTATTCATTAAAACCCAGACTTCAGAATAGATATGCAGATACAAACTCAACCCTGAACAGACATTGATTCAAATAGCATACGCTACTTTGCTTTACTGAAGCCACATACATACGCGCTTTCCTACACATCAACCCCTGTATACTTATGTGTATTTTATTCTTCAAAAACCCTAACTTCCATACGCGCTTTTCATGTAGCGAACCCGCGTATATACACACTTTTGTTGAAACCAAATAGCGTATAGATCTGTAAAAATAAATTTTGCAGAACAGACCAGATCTATAAAACTTACCCAGATTTATTTATTTAATTCAGCAGACTTGCGCCAGTTCTTCACCATCCCTTCAGTAGGTCATTATGGAGATTCATCAGATCTAGAGATCTTGAACCATCATTATATCCATGGGTGCATCATAGATTCAGATCTAACAACAGAGTTCATCCATATAGATATCTCTTAAAGAGATTTATTTATTAACAACCCTTACACATGCACACCCTTGCACTATGATCTTCTTTTCTTTATATAGATTTAGCCTTTGTCAATACCATGATTCAAAACCACTCAACAGCTGATGGTATTCCTGGACGGGATCAAATAGATAATCCAACGCTCAATACAGTGGGCCAATACCATGGTAATGTCCCCTGGTTTTATAAATTCAGAGTGCAAATAGGCATATGCTACTTGGTACGTAATTTTCTGCGTACATACGCTACTTTTCCTTTACAAACCCGCGTATGCTTTGTGACATATCTTATTCATCATTACTCTAGCACTTACTGGAATTTATTTCTTTGTTACTTCTGAACTGCTCTGCAGATACATCAGATTTACATTATTAACAAATAGGTTGCTATCCAAAGTCAACTCATCAAGTTAGTTTCCATCAAGGACAACTTCATCAAGTAGGTTGCCATCAAGGACAACACATTGCATCATATTGCCAACAATCTCCCCCTTTGGACTTGATGGCAACCATGATGGTGTTTGATCACCACAATAGATAGATACATTGATTATAACCAGTATTCAAACACCATGATACTCTCCCCCTTTGACATCAAGGGAAAAGGGCGGATCAAAACCAAACAAGGTTTTTCTTCTCTTGTAGAAATAAGAGCTCTGTAGATCTGATGTGCACTGAAGTTACCATGCTTGCTCCCCGTGAGTTCATGCTGAATATTCAAACATATTTTTCAATGAAGTACATGACTCTATGACCTTTCCTATCACCAAGGACTCATACTTACATCAATGATCCAACCAAGTGGATTTACATATGTGACTCAAGTACCCAACCAAGTGGGTTTACACATTTTGACTCAATTACCCAACCAAGTGGGTTTACAAATTTGAAGAAGTCTTTACATGACTGAATATAACAATTTACATCATAGGTATAACCTTTTCATCAAAATATAGAAATAACTTATACAATCAAGACCAAAGAATCTCAAGCATGAGATCAGACCACAACAAATAATTAGAATGCCAACAATGCATCCTTTCCATATGACTAAAGCTCCCCCTTAGCTTGTGCATCCTGAACACTTTCAACAGCAAATCATCAAGGCATCTTCATCAGAAACATTAGAGAATGAAACAGAAATATGAGAGTTGGAACATCACTAGAGATACCCAACAGCACGACAGCTGTGTTGAATAATGCTGACCCAGAAATTTTTTTTGTCAACAAATACCCATACGCAGTTTTCTGTGTATAAACTCGCGTATATACGCGACTGTCCTTCAGGAAATCCGCGTATCCAATTTAATCTTCTGTATTTAAGTAGATCTGATCTTTTGCATGGAAGAGACTACTCCCAGCTTCTGTCTGAGATATTCGAATGCTTCCTTGGGTAAAGGTTTGGTAAATTTATCAGCAACTTGTTCTTTGGAGGGAACATCCTCCAACTTCACCTTTTGTTCAAGCACTTGTTCACGTAAGAAGTGATACTTGATGGGAATGTGCTTGGTCTTGGAATGCATAACAGGATTCTTTGAGATACTGATGGCACTTGTATTATCACACATAATGGAGATAGGAGGTGAAAATTTGATTTGAATGTATTTTAAGGTTTGCATCATCCAAAGAGGTTGAGTGCAACATGATGTGGCAGCCACATATTCTGCTTTTTCTGTAGATAAGGAAATGGAGCTTTTCTTCTTGCTGAACCAAGATACCAACCGAGGCCCCATATAGAATGCACCACCACTAGTGCTTTTCCAATCATCAACATTTCCAACCCAATCTACATCAATGTAAGCATGAAGAGTGAGATCAACATTCTTTGGATACCATAGTCCAAAGTCTTGAGTTCCTTGTAGATATTTGAATATTCTTTTGACAGCCTGAAGGTGAGACTCTTTTGAATTAGCTTGGAATTGTCCAACAATCCCAACTGCATGCATAATGTCTGGTCTAGTCCCAGTGAGATAAAGTAGACTTCCTATCATAGATCTGTATTCTAGTTGATTCACTGTGGGAGAATCATCATGATAACTGAGATTACATTCGGTTATCATTGGTGTACTTACAGGTTTGCACTCTTCCATGCCATACTTCTTCAGAAGTTGCTTAAGATATTTTGCTTGTGATAAGAATATGCCATCTGTTGCTTGATGCACATGCAAGCCAAGAAAGAATGTTAGTTCCCCAAGTAAAGACATTTCAAATTCTTGTTGCATAACAGAAGCAAATTTCTGACTCATAGACTCTTCATTACTTCCAAAAATGATTTCATCAACATATACAACCACAATCAATAGTTTATCATTTTCAGTTTTTGTGTATAAGTTGCTATCAGCAGACCCCTTTGAAAATCCTTGTTGATGAAGATATTTGTCAAGATGATAATACCATGCCCTTGGAGCTTGTTTGAGACCATATAGAGCCTTTTTAAGTCTACAAACAAGTTTTTCATCATTTCCAAAAATGAATCCTTCTGGTTGTTCTATATAAACTTCTTCTTCTAGGTCACCAATGAGAAAAGCAAATTTAACATCCATTTGATAAACTTTGATTTGTTGGAAGCTTGAAAAAGCAAGAAACATTCTTATGGCTTCAAGTCTAGCTACAGGAGCAAAAGTTTCTTCAAAGTCTATACCTTCTTGTTGAGCGTACCCCTTGCAAACAAGTCTAGCTTTATTTCTTATAACATCCCCATTCTCATTTAACTTGTTTTTGAATATCCATTTAGTTCCATTGACATTTTTTTCATGAGGTCTTGGTACTAATTCCCAAGTGTGATTCTTTTCAATTTGATCAAGCTCTTCATTCATGGCTTGAATCCAACATTCATCTTTGCTAGCTTCATTGACATTGTGTGGTTCAATAGTGGATAGAAATTCCAGATAGCTAGAAGATCCCACAAGAGTCCTTCTTGTTTGTACACATGATCCCTTTTCTCCCAAAATTTGAGATTCTGGATGATTCTTTTGAACATATCTGGATGGAGCTTTTTCAGATAAATCATCTTCAGGTTCTTCATTGGGTTCATTGTCTATATCATTTCTATTTGATGTAGAAGGATATATGTCACCATCGTCTTCATCTGTTGTTTGTTTTTCTTCTTTTGGAGCTGCAGGAGACTCATCAATAACAACATCAATACATTCAAAAATCTTCCGAAGTCTTTTATTGTAACATTTATATGCTCTACTCCTAGAGGAGTAACCAAGAAGTATTCCTTCATCTGCTATGGGTTCAAACCTGCCAAGTTTTTTATCATTATTTTTTATAAATAATTTTCTTCCAAAAACTCTAAAATGCTTCACAGTGGGAGGATTACCATACTAGAGTTCATATGGAGTTTTATCACTATTTACACGAACATGTGCCTTGTTAAGAATATTTACCGTTGTATGTGCTGCTTCTCCCCAAAATGTGTCAGGTGTTCCGGAATCATCAAGCATAGCTCTAGCCATTTGTTGAACTGTTCTATTCATTCTTTATGCTACGCCATTTTGTTGTGGAGTGCCAGCTACAGAAAAATGTCTTTTTATGCCATGTTGTTCGCAAAATTCAAGGAATTCATCTGATGTATATTCTCCTCCTTGATCAGATCTAAGACACTTGATTTTTAGATCTAATTCATTTTCAACCAGTGCTTTGAAGATCTGAAATTTCTCAAATGCTTCATCTTTGTGTTTAATCAACCCAATCCAACACATTCTAGAGAAATCATCAATAAATAAGATATAGTATTGTTCACCACGTGGTGAATTTTTCCTCATAGGTCCACATATGTTAGTATGAATGAGTTCAAGAGGCTTACTTGATGATCCTTCCTTGGCATTAAATTGCACTCTGGTTTTCTTACCGAATTGGCAAGATTTGCATATGATACTTTCAGGTAGAGTAATATTGGGAAGATCATGAACAACTTTAAGTCTGGTTGATTTGTTGATTTGAGAGAAGCTCAGATGCCCCAAACTTCTATGCCATAGCCAATTTTCTGAAGATTTACTCAAGTAACATTGTTCTTTGCAGTTATTCAATACATACAAGTTGCTTGGAGTTCTTTTTCCTTTTATAATTGTTTTACCTGTATCAAGATCACGTACCACACATTATTTTGAACTAAAGACAACTTCAGTTCTTTGATCACACATTTGACTTACACTTAACAGGTTATGCTTTAATCCATCCACATACATGACATTATTAGCTTTCACCTTTTCTTTTATAAAAACAGACCCTTTTCTCTTAATGACAACAGGAGTATCATTGCCAAATGTAACATTCTTTTCCTTTTCTAGAGCACTATATGCAAGAAGTTTGTTTTTGTCACCTGTCATGTGTTTTGAGCATCCACTATCAATGTACCATTGGTTTTCTTCACCTTCTGCAAATAAAGCTATGCCACAATTTTCAACCTGTAATTCCTTCTTTTTCCACACTTTGGAGCTTGAAGGAAAATGTTCTTTTGGCTGAACTTTGCTCCTGCATTCAAATTGTTCATGGCCAAAGTTATTGCAATAAGCACATTCAACTTCATTTTGAAGAGGAGAAAATTTGTTATAGGTATTCTTCTTTGTTCCAATGTCAATCCTTTTCTTTCTTGCTTCTCTTTTCATGATGGTTTTATATGCAACACATTGAACAACTTTATGACCAAAATTGTGACATGAGAAACATTTTCCATTGAAGAAGAAATTTCTGCGATCATGAAATATTCTACTTGAATTTACCTGTTGATTGGTGTTTCTTTGAAAGATATTCCTGTTAGTGTTCTTTGAATTGAGATGATCATGCTTTACCTGTAAATATTCTTTATTCCCTTTCTGAGTGGCATAATGTTGTATACTAGCTGTAGATGATTTTAGATAATTTGGTGCTGAAGCCTGAGAAGATTCTCTGACATATCCAAGACATGTCTTTATAAGAGGAGAACGTTGTACCTTGATAATCTCATCTAAGGTTTCATATCCTTTAGAAAATCTAAGATTCAAAGTCTTTACTTTCTCAATTTCTTTTCTTAGACTTACTATTTCTCATTGTGTTTCTCCTTTTCTTCAAGCTGATTTTTCAGAGTTTCTATGGATATTTTACTTTCTTATAAGCATATTTTGAGTTGATTGAATTCATCAAGAAAATCATTGTCCTCTAACACATCCATAAAATTATCCTTTTCTTCTCTAGATTCCTTTTCAAATGCCATGAGAAGTCTAAGATCTTGTTCACATTCTTCCTAACTATCAGATAACCCATCATTGTCTTCATGAGCATAGTAACCTTTTCTAGTGCTAAACCGATTCTTATTCCTTCTTGCTACTTCCTTCCCTTTTTCATGTGTTTCTTTATGAGGACACTTAGCAGCATAATGACCAACTCTTCCACAATAAAAACATTTGAAAGGAAGCTTACCTCTGAACCGTCCTGTGCCAAGTTGAATTTTCTTTACAAAATTTACCTCATCTTCTTCTGAAATATACCCTGATCCTTCTGTCTCTTGTACTTCTTTCCCTTTTGTAGAATCTCTAAAGACGGCTTCTTTGACTTCATATGGTCCTCCTCTTCTCATTTAACATGAAGTTAGTATGCCATGAAGTTGCACCATAGTAATATTTTGAAGATCCTGCTTTTCTTCAAGAGCAGAAACTTTTGACTCAAATTTTGTCATTAGTGATCTTTAAACTTTCTCAACCAAAGTAGATTCAGTTATTGTTTCTCCCAGATTTCTCATATGATTTACAATATCATCAAGACGTAAAAATAAATTGGCAATGCTCTCCTCATTATGCATTTTTAGATTCTCATATTGAATTCTGAGAGTTTGGAGTTTAGCACTTTTTACCTTTGCATCACATTCATAACTTAGAATGATTTTGTCCCATATTGCCTTTGTTGTATCCAGCTGCATGACTTTGAAAAATTCTGTTTCAGTTAGACTTCCCAATAGAGCATTGACTGCCTTTGCATTTGTTTCATAATTCTTTCTTTCTATTGGATCTGTTGGTACTACGGCTGGATATTGATATCCTCCTTCAACAATAGCCCATACATCTGCTCCTAAGGACTGAAGATAGGATCTCATCCTTGTTTTCCAGAAGATTAAATTGTTTTCGTTGAAGAGTGGAGGCCTGATAGATGCTATTCCATCTTGATTGCTCATCTTGTTTTATCTTCCTTCTAGCAGCTAAGCTTTTTCAGAAGGACCTGCTCTGATACCAATTTTTGGGAAAAATACTAAGAGGGGGGGCGGGGGGGTGAATCAGTATTTTGAACAGACAAAAAAATTTTCACCTTTTCTTTTTCTTAAAAACCATACGCTACTTTAGCGAACCCAACTCGCGTATACACGTAGATATCCTTAAGAAAACTTGCGTATGTCTAGAGATATTATTATGCATTTAATACTTTACTTAGATCATTGCATCATTCATTCATCAAATATTTAGTAAGCAGTAAGCATGTGCATTAATAACAGAATAAACCATAACACATAAGCAATAGACATGAACACCAGTATTTAAGGTGGAAACCCAATTCGGGAGAAAACCACCGCTGCTGTCATATCTGTCTTCAATATTTATTATAAAGAAAACTTCTTACAATTTTGTACTGGTGCAGACTCATACCAGCACGCAGGCACCCACCTGCAGAAGGCTGCAACCTTCTCTCGTTCTCCAGCCACTACTGGAAGGGAGCTCCAACCCCCTCACTGAAGGCTTTGACCCTCAGCACCACCATGGACCACGTTTCATCAATTTTCATACTGGATCCAATAGCTTCCACACAACATACCTTGTAGGCCACTTTTCATCATATTTTCAAACTGGACCCACTCCATACATCAAACTGAAACTTATAACTCCATCAACCAATCAACCAACAAATTGATCTTCAATCAACATAATCAGCAGCATATTCAACATTCAAACAACCCAGAACTGTATGAATACATCATTTACAGATAGTAGTAAAACAACAAAACAGATTAGACATTTCATTCCACACATTTCAGCAAATCCCTAGATTCCATACGCGCTTTTACTTCACTGAACCTACGTATATACGCACTTTCACAGAGACAAACCTGCATATACGCGCGTTTGCTGAAACGAACCTACGTATATACGTGCTTTTGCTGAGATGAACATGCGTATAGATATGTAACTTTTCAGAACTATGCAGCTCTTCAGAACAAATAACTCAGATTTCACCCTCTACTTCAGCAAAGATTCACCAGATCACAGATCTAAACATTCCATAAACAGATCTAGAAAATACATATTCATTTCAGATCTAGAGATCCCTTTTCATAATTTTCTTCATAGGTACATTATTAATTCAGATCAATCAATAAACTATTACCCATTCCATGCAGAAATACTTCAGAGTGAAGTATTCATTAAAACCCAGACTTCAGAATAGATATGCAGATACAAACTCAACCCTGAATAGACATTGATTCAAATAGCATACGCTAATTTTCTTTACTGAAGCCGCGTACATACGCACTTTCCTGCACATCAACCCGCGTATACTTCTGTGTATTTTATTCTTCAAAAAACCTAACTGCCATACGCGCTTTTCATGTAGCGAACCCGCGTATATACGCGCTTTTGTTGAAACCAACTAGCATATAGATCTATAAAAATAAATTTTGCAGAACAGACCAGATCTATAAAACTTACCCAGATTTATTCATTTAATTCAACAGACTTGTGCCAGTTCTTCACCATCCCTTCAGTAGGTCACTCTGGAGATTCATCAGATCTAGAGATCTTGAACCATCATTATATCCATGGGTGCATCATAGATTCAGATATAACAACAGAGTTCATCCATATAGATATCTCTTAAATAGATTTATTTATTAACAACCCTTACACATGCACACCCTTGCACTATGATCTTCTTTTCTTTATATAGATTTAGCCTTTGTCAATACCATGAGTCAAAACCACTCAACCGCTGATGGTATTCCTGGACGGGATCAAATAGATAATCCAGCGCTCAATACAGTGGGCCAATACCATGGTAATGTCCCCTGGTTTTATAAATTCAGAGCGCAAATAGGCATACGCTACTTGGTACGTAATTTTCCGCGTACATACTCTACTTTTCCTTTACAAACCCGCGTATGCTTTGTGACATATATTATTCATCATTACACTGGCACTTACTGGAATTTATTTCTTTGTTACTTCTGAACTGCTCTGTAGATACATCATATTTACATTATTAACAAATAGGTTGCTATCCAAAGTCAACTCATCAAGTTAGTTTCCATCAAGGACAACTTCATCAAGTAGTTTTCCATCAAGGACAACACATTGCATCATATTTCCAACATCTCCAATGGTGTTGATTCACTATGATGATGCAAAAGAGGTTGCTCCTCTATATCACTATGTTCCACAATGGTGTCAAGTGTAAGAACAATTTTGGTCGAATTAGGCGCAAAAATATATCTCATCCCCTTCTCATAGGTATGAGTAAACTCAACAACCCTAGAATCTGAAAACTTTGTTGGAATGCTAGAAGAGCCAATCTCCATTGGTTGTGATGATGATGTACTAGGAAATATAGGAGGGCTAGTGGTAGGCATTGTTGCTAATATTTCCAAGAAATTTTCCCGAGTCATGTTGATGGATGAAAGGTGATGCAATACAATGAGCTTGATCATACCATGATGAAATATACTAGGGCGATGATCTTTTTTTCTGCCTTGAACCTTCTCAGTCATCTTAATCAAAATCCTGTACAAGTAATATGGAAAATCAAGTGTTTTGATAGAGGTGAAATGCATCAACAACCTAATATGATACCTATACAACCTGTAAAATATTCCTTCACATGTGAAGTGATTGATTATGAACATCATCAAAGGAGCATACTCGTTTCTAATGTGTCTAAAAGGGAAGAGGTAATCTGGCTCTTCTCTAGCATCGGGCTTAAGAAAGTGTTTTTAATTTTCAATGTCTAACTCCATGCCCTTGAACCACTTCTCTCCATAACAAGGAATACTTGTTCCTAAAGAAATTAGGTTTATTGATATGATTATATCTTCACCTGTAATAGTAGCCTTTCCCATGTTGAATCTTATAGAAAATAAGCTAGTCAATTGAAGATGATACCCCTCTTCCATGAGATTTTCACAAAATCTTAAACACTCAGCCCTCTCAAAACATCTTCTGGCCAATGTAGAGGCATTGAGTTCATGCATTGTGACGTGTTCTAACCTGAGGTTACTACAAAAGCGTAACACACTTGCCTAGAAACATAACACAAGCTCTTAGAAGTGTAACAAGAGCTACATGAGCGTAAAAAAGACTGCTAGAAGTGTAACAAATGAGTTTTGAAGTGGTTTTATGCCTTGGACTTGAAAATTTGACCACCTTAGGAGTACAAGTAAGGTAAGAGAGGAGTTATTACATACAACAAGAGATAAAAATAATTTAAAATGATTTTGTTTTTTCCATTTATAAGCTTGAAATGACCTTTTTTCCTTGTAATGAGACAATAAGACATATTTGACTGTTTTGGAATTTTTGACATTTGAACCATTTTAAAACAAGAAAAGTTGTCTTTATTTACTCCCTATGCATGCTAGCTCCATTTTTTAAGGTTTATGAGTGAGATGAAGGGTGAATGCCTTGTTTAGGTGACAAATTGAACATTTTCAAAGGCAGATGATGACCCCTAGGCAATTACCTAGATGAGGTGGAAAAACATAACCCTAAACCTTTAAATGATAATGAAATAGATGACCTTGAAAGTGATGATTGAAATGAAATGAGATGAGGGAGAATCAAATTTGAACTCGACCTCATCAGTGACCAAAATTATTTTTTTGAAAACTTGCTTGAAAAAATATAAATTTTGACCTAATATTTTAGGAAAACAACTGAAAGTGTTATTTTTTATCACTGACATACTGACACTAATAGAACCTATGTGAATGTTATCGATAATTCCAGTTTTAACTGAGATATTGATGGATACGGTTGTAGATATGTTTCCTAGATTTGTTTTAGAATATGAATGAAGAATTTACATAGGACATTAAGGATTACTGACAATCTCAAAGGAAAAGATAGATGAAAAATAATTCTCAATTTCATCGAGTTTAGGGAGAAGAGATAAACGATGATGATAATCGTCCCATGGAATTTCATCCATATTCATGACTTCCATGATACTTTCGTCAGTTGGAAACACATTATCGAAGGGACCAGGAAATGAAAATGGTATAAAACACGATAAATGATAATAATCATAAATGATCACATTCACTTGATCAGTTTCAGATGATGGTGGGTTGGAAAATGATTGAACTTCCTAATAAGCCAATTCAAATGGACTCAAAGGCATCTCACTACCATACAAGGTCAATTCAGACTCTAAAGGCATAATACAAGAATCAAAATATTTCTTTGTGCTTGATGTAATCATATTAACCTGGGCAATATTATCAGGAAAATTGGGTGGAGGGGGTGAAAAATTTCCCATGAGAGATGAATCCTTGAGAAAACCTGCCCCAAGATCTTCATACTTAGTAATTAGTTTTCCAACAAAGGGTATGCTACTTATAGAATTAGGGTCTGAAATTTAGTAAGACAATTGGTTTACTTTTACGATTTTTCCTTTATGGTGAAACATTATCATACGAAAAATTGACGAGAGCACTACCAACATAGCATAGGACCATATCCATACTCGTAAAAGGTTATAATCAAGCTGAGCATCAATAAATTAAACTTCAACTGCAGCCATTTTACCCTATAACTCTATAGGTAGATCATTTAGAATTCCATATGGATGAAAACCTCTTCCATCAAAGGATTTCAAATTTGTGGGAGGTTGATTGATGATAGGAGAACCCAAGGCTTTCCAATAGGAAATAGACATGATACACATAGAATCTCCTTCGCCAACCACCATGCAAAAGACTCGTTAAGTTTTGAAAAAGGCTAGTATTTGGAATGCTATTTGATACAAAAGTCTAGGTACATAACTCTCAAGATAAAATACAATGAGATTAGAATCATGTGGATCAGTAGATCCTATTTCTGGAAATAGAAATTTCCTATGTGATGGAAAAGTCTGCAACACTTCAAGGGTCGACATTGCTGAAGTTTTCAAAGCCATATCTTCAACAATGTTGTAATTCTGCACAACTCATGCATGATGATTGAGCGCTGAATTTAGAAGAACACCTTTAGAAGGTGGCCGAATCACCATTTCATAATTAGGTTTTCCAATCTACAATGGTTCATAAAGAGGAAGGATTGACATGGAATATTGACTGGATGAACCAATATCATTTCCATTTGCAACAGGGCCCTTAGATTAGTAGTCCTTATATCTTGTGGCTACCATAAATTGTGAGGACATCATTATGATATCTGTCAATGTGGAAGGAGAGGAAGGGTTATTTGAAACCATCTTACTATCTTGAGAAGGGAATACATCCTTAAAAATAGTAGGGGTGGGTGAAACTTTAACAAATTTAGTAACCTCAATGTGATGAGGGAACTTCTTGGTGTAATGATCTTCATCACAGATTAGACAAGGATGAAGAGGCTTTTCCTTTTCATCAGATGGTTCAATTTTGTATGATTTCTCTTTCGAAGAATATTTTTTTTTTGCTTTACCTTTTATTTTATTCTTACCTCTGGTCAATTTTACTCTTGTCAGTAGATGAATCTATGACATTAATCTCAGAAGTAATTTCAGGAGAAGGATTTCCTTTGGGTGAATCTAGTAAAGTCACAATCAAAGTATATTTGGAATTTTTATTCTTACTCTTAAATTGTCTAACAGAACCAATCACACCATCAATGGTGTGAGATCCTGTAGGAGTTGTGGTTATTTGACTAGGACAAGGAAAATTTGTAATTTTATCATAGAAAGTGAAAGACTGTGTGTAAACAAGGTGTAGTTATTAGGCACGAGAAATAACCTGCTCTTTAGTTACAACACCTCCCTTGGCCACATCTTCTGTAATGTCTGGAAGTAAATATTTTGTAAACCATCCAACCAAAATATGATCTATAATGAAAACCTTAACTAGATGGCATCTATGTCTCCATTCATGTATATGATCAGAAATATGAGTAGACGAGGATTGTTTCAAAGAAATCAAAATTTTGATACCAGTATCATAACGTATTGGTAACTAAAAATGTGTCAAGAAAGTAGTGGATAGGGCATTGAAGTTATGAAAAGAGGCTCATGGTAGCTCAATGTACCATTTTTCTGTTGAACTGATTAAAGTTAGTTGGAAAGGTCGTAAACTAATGGAATCATAGATCAATGAATTTGACGTGCACCAAAGATGATATGTCATGACATGGTTTGATGGGTCTTCTCCTGATTTTCCTTGAAATTTTAGAATGTCACTGGGAAAATTAGTATGAATTTCTGGCCAAAATGAGAAATAGTAAATAGGATCATTTTTTAGCCGAGACAAATCCGGTAAATCTAAAATCTCAATGACCGGTAATAGTCAGTTTGGATCTTATTGTGAAAATTGATTACCTTGTGAGATAATTCCAATACTCGGAGGAGGATATCAAAGATATCCTGGGATAGCCTTTGCATTTGGGATTTGAATTCCTCCAAGATAATGAGGGTAATCCATACTAAATTTTGGTTGAAACAAAATTTGATAAGTATGACCAGGGTATGGTTGACTTTCGAATGGTGGTTTTTGGCCCATCTACCCCAAGTAATATTTCCCCTGAAAAGGTTGGCTTTGTAAAGGTTGAATTTGAAAGAGCTGAATCTGATAAGGTTGGCCTTAAAAAGGTTGACCTTGAAAGAACTGGCCCTAAAAAGGTTGCCCTTGATATGGTGTTTTTATAGTTCCCATACCAGGTTGTCCAAAAGAAATTTGAGGTATAAAATGGATTGTAGGACCATCATGATAGAGAGATGTATGAGGATAGTCTGAGTAGTTTTTTGCACTGACACTTGAGGGGTAATTGGAACAGTAGTTTGATATACTCCAAGGGTGGTGTTTTGAGGTGTTCTTGCTTGTTGAACAAATGTTTGTACAACGGATTGGATAGGAGTATGTGGACTACTTGAACCAGGCTATTGACTTGGTTGTTGAACAAGTATTTGTGGATTTACTTGAGGAATCCCCTGAACAAGATGTCGGACTTGCATTAGAATACCTTGAATAGGTATTTTCTGAATAGGTTATCCAACAGGCTGAATAGGTTGGTAAATTGGTACCTGTGGAGAAACTTGAAAGGTTGTTGAACAAATGAAGGGTTCCAAATGGTATTCATCCCTGGATAAGGGTTGACCTAAACTATTTTGAGGTATCTGAACATAGTTTTGATAGTTTCTAGTTAAAGGTTGTCCTCCAACCATAGTGTTGGCAATATGATGCAATGTGTTGTCCTTGATGGCAACCTACTAGATGAAGTTGATGGTAACCTACTTGATGAAATAATATTGTTGGCAATATGATGCAAAATGTTGTCCTTGATGGAAACCTACTTGATAAAGTTGATGACAACCTACTTGATGAGTTAAAGGGGAGATTGTTGGAAATGTGATAAAATGTGTTGACTTTGATGGAACCTGCTTAATGAATTTGTTCTTGATGGAAACTGACTTGATGAGTTGTTAATAATGTAAATCTGATGTATCTACAGATCAGTTCAGAAGTAGCAGAAGAAAGGAATTCAGAAAGTGCCAGAATAATGATAAATAAGTTATGCTACAAAGCATACGCGGGTTTGTTAAGGTGAAGCAGCATATGCACGCGGAAAAGTACGTGCCAAGTCGCGTATGCCCTTTTGCGCTCCAAATTTAGAATACCAAGGGGTGTTACCACGGTATTGGCCCATTGTATTGAATGCTGGATTATCTATTTGATCCCGTCCAGGAATACCATCGGAAGTGGTGTGGTTTTGGCTCATGGTATTGATAAAGGCTAAACCTATATAAGGAGTAAAGAATAATAGTGCAAGGTGTGGATGAGTAAGGGTTGTGAATGAATAAATCTCTCTAAGGAATATCTGCATGGATGAACTCTGTTCTTGATTGATATATCTGAATCTATGATGCACCTATGAAGAAAATGATGAAGAGGGATCTCTAGATCTGAAATGTATATGTATTTTCTAGATCTGTTTATGGAATGTTTAGATCTGAGATGAGGAGAAATACTTTCTGAAGTAAAGGATGAAAACTGAGTTGTTTATCTGATTTGAAGAGCTGCACAGTCCTGAAAAGTTACAGATGTATACGCAGGTTCGATTCATTAAAAGCGCGTGTATACGCGGGTCTGCTTAAAGAAAAGCGCGTATGGGCAGTTAGGGTTTTCTAAAGAATGCACAGAAGTATACGCGGATTGGTCTGCATGAAAGCGTGTACATACGCAGGTTCAGTGAAGTAAAACCGTGTATGGAATCTAGGGTTTGCTGAAGTAAGTGGAATGAAATTCCTGATTTTTTTTGTTGTTCTACTGTTATTTGTCATTGATGTATTCATACAGAACTGGGTTATTTGAATGATGAATATGTTTTTGATTATGTTAATTGAAGATCAAGTCGTTGGTTGATTGGTTGGTGATTAAATGAATGAATTTATGGGGTTATAAGTTTCAGTTTGATGAATGTTGAGCTTAAATGTGTGGAGTGGGTCCAGTCTAAAAATATGATGAAAAGTGGCCTACAAGTTTTGTTGTGTTGAAGTTGTTTGATCCAGTTTGAAAATTGATGAAACGTGGTCCATGGTGGTGCTGAGGGTCGAAGCCTTCAGTGAGGGGGTTGTCCTTCCAGTGGTAGCTGGTAAACGAGTGCAGGGGGTAGTGGCTCCCTTCCAGGAGAGGCTGGTAAACGAGAGCAGGGGGTAGTGGCTGGTAAACGAGAGCAGGGGGTTGTAGCTCCCTTCTAGGAGAGGCTGGTAAACGAGAGAAGGTTGTAGCCTTTTGCAGGTGGGTGCCTGCGTGCTGGTATGAGTCTGTGCCAGTACATGGTTGTACAATGTTTTCTTTATAATAAAATATTGAAGACTGAGACGACGGTAGCGGTGGTTTTCTCCCGAATTGGGTTTCCACCATAAATCCTGGTGTTCATGTGTGTTGCTTATGTGTGATGATTTATTCTGTTCTTAATGCACATGTTTACTGCTTACTAAAAATCTAATGAATGGATGATGCAATGGTCTAAGCTAAGAATTATCAGCATAATGAAATCTCTGTTAATACGTGATTTTTATTAAGGATATCCGCGTGTATATGCGAGTTGGCTTCATTAAAGTAGTGTATGGGTTTTAGAGAAAGAAAAAGTAAAAAAATTTCAGTCTGCACTAAATACTGATTCACCCCCCCCCCCCCCCCTCTCAGTATTCTTTCCCAACACATCGGATATGACCCAGGAAAAGGTTTCCCTCTGGGTGGAGGTGGTTTCTTGTCGAGAGGATTATAACCACCTATTGGGTTAACTTGAGGATTACCTACACTATCGGAAACCATATTAATATATTGCTCTGACGTCAAACCTTTGGTAGTAGAAGTTGATATACCAACTAACATTGTCGAAGTTTGAGATGAAGGATAAGCTCCTGAAAAATTCATATAAAGTGATTGATATCTAGGAGGAACTGACAAAACACCATATAACAATGATTCAGAAGAGCTTGAAAACATGGATGTATCAGTAGGAATACTTCTAGAAATATTTCTGAACATATTAAATCTAGTAACATAGTAATAAGGAGCACGATAACATTGAATAAATTGACCTAAAATGTTCAAATTTGTGAAATACCAAGGATCTGGTCAAAAGGAAGAAAAAAGAAGGTATGGAGAAATAATTTGTTCACCGGTAAAAAAAGGAGTACTTGGAGTTACTTCTTCCTCGTCTACAATAATATCTTCGATACTAATGAGACCAAGAGGTAGATTATTGGTAATAATAAGTTTTACTTTGGGTGAATGTGGAGCAAGAGTAGGGTATATAACATCTGAAGGAAACTCGGGTTCTGAAAAATCAGACTGAGGTTCAGAAATTTCTAGCTCAGTTAGTTTTGTATCTGAAACTTCTCCAGTATCAGATTTTGAGCTAACGACTTCAGTAACTACTAGTCCGGATTGGACTAATTCTATTTAAAATTCTTGAGGTTGATTCACTTCAGTTTCAAATTCTAAAATTTTAGATGTTTCAGGTCAATCTCAAGCACCAAACCTTATTGATTTTGACCTCCTATCCTTATTTTTTTCTAGTTGAGTTGGTGTACACTCAAGGGGTTTACTGTGCATTCTCCGTGAATGTCTTGTTAAGTAAGCCATGATGAATTTTAATTAAGAACTAAACAATATCAAAAAATCATACCTAAGGCCTCTAAAAATTAAAATCAAACAAATAACACATGCTAACAAATCTAGGATTCAAACCACACAAGCATCCTTTTCACAATCGAATCACTAGTTGGTGATGAAATCCAACATCGCAAAAATAAGGGTGAAAATTATATATAGATAGAGAGGGTGGAATAGTTACCCTAACAACCTGCTTAATGAAACAATATGGTGCAAGTAACTCCACTTATTCCATATTCAGTGAACATTATGCTCCAAAATGTCCAGGTGAGTCTAGTCAACATTTTTTCCAAGTACAATAGAGACCTTCCCTCTACCATCACCTTAGGAAATAGCCCTAATATTATGGTCACTAAGGTTACCACTTACAACAATTCAACCTAGGGGGGATAGTCATAGATCGTAGATATACGCAAGGGCAGAGTAACAAAGCTCAATCCCCTTGAAAGTTCTTCAACATGGATAATATGAGGTTTACATCCAAGTGACCCCAAGTACCTTTCGGCACCATTTTTAATGTGTGCAAACCACTCTACCATAACCATTGAAGCATGTAAGATCACTTCACCAGGTTGGTTATGATCTTGGGCTTAACAACCTTGTAAGATGAGCTTCCCAGAGAAAAATTTCAATAAATGGACTTACTCCCTACCACAAAATTATCTTGTTTGTTTATAGCTTTGGAAAGTTAACTCACTTCCCTCTTCCAAAGCCCTACAACCTGATCTATGTATGTGGAAAGAGCCCTAAAAATTTAAAAATTCTAATAAATTGTATTAACGTTGTATTATTAAGCTGTTGTTTACTTAGTAGGAGATGGACGTGAAACTGATGATATTTTGACTGGAATCAAAAAACTCTAATGCAGTCAATATGAAATTTTAATCTTTCCATTCAATGAATTCCTAGTTATGGGAGAGTAAGAGTCTTTTTTATTTTCAAATGAAATGAAAAAACTCAAATTCCAATAACATTCTTTTCCACAAAATTCCAATTTCACTTTGAAAAATTTAATTGCATAAATTAAATCGAAATTTTAGTTCACTTACAAGTCAAATAACCATACAATGTCCTTTTACATGTAATCACTCACAATTCTTCAAAATGAACGGAGAAATCAATAAAAAATTTGAAATGAATTTGTACTATTGAATGCCACTAATTTAATTATGTATACAGTTTATTTATGAAAAAATTCAGTATTGAAAAATAAATTATTTTCTTTACATTCAGCAAAAGAAGCAACTGTCATAAAACACTAAAATTTTGAGAAAACCCTAAATTCACTAATCTAAAATATCTTTCACAAATAAGAAAAGTATTCAGTAAACATGGTATATTTGCAAGAAAAATGATGGGAGACAACAATCTAATGACAACCAATCTAGTTTTTGATCAATCAGCAAACAGCTAGTCGAAACCCTACTCTAATTTGTGAAAACGAGAAATTTTTCAAAAATTCTACTTAACGACACTTAAACAAACTCAAAAATATGACTAGAGGTCAAGAAAAGTGTAAAAAATCTTTCAAAAACCAAAATTTATACTTTGATCAAAGTAAAATCTACTTTTTCAAAACTTCCCAATATGTACGCAGGTGAACAATCCAGTTCAACGTGCATGCGCTCTGTTGCTAGAGAAAAACATCATAGATATGCGCTCTGTTTCTGAACAGAAACCATAAAAAATGAGAAACTTAAATAAAAAATAAAAAACTAGGAAAACAAATCACAAAATCTAAAGGATATATATCTTTTCAAGAATCAAATCAAGCTATCAAAAAGGGATCGAAAATAAAAAAACAAGGAAAAGGAAGAGAACAGAACGTTCCTGATATGGTCGCCAATTTGTTATATTGGACTAATCCCTCTCATGGACAAGATCGATATCCCTGGATTTCCAATAAAACCTAGTAACAAGCACACAATCAAACTACTCTTTCACTGAATCTATATTGGTTGAATCATAAAGCTAAAAGGAGAGGAAATGAGATATGTACCTTATTATGAAATGCTTGATGAAGATCCTCTCTATGCCTCAATGCAACTCTTTAATGCTTGAAACAAACCTACACACATATAAACCAAAGGATCAAAGGCATATGCAGCATAGATAATTCAAATATTCAAACTAATGATCAAGGAGATTAGTAACCAACATCATTTCAATGGCTAAACTAACAATAACACAAATCATTCATCATATCCAAAAATAATGTAGTGATAAAAATAAAACAATTATATTAATTCAGAAATATAGAAGAGTCATACAACCTTTTCCTTGATGTTTTGAATCTCCTCCCATAAGTCTACAATCCTTTCCTTGGATGATAAGCTCTCAAGCCTAATTTTACCAACATAATTCTACCTTTGGCAACCTCCCTCAACCCTCTAGGCTGTAGTTGATTTATAGGCCAAGAGGAGGAATTTTCGGATCCACATCAAAAGGATGAGATCCACTTAATATGGTATTAGGATTCCTTGAAGAATGGGAGTTAGCTCCATGATGGTAGGGGCTAGGCTCAAATATGCATGACCTTGAAGCTTTTAGTTGGGATATATTCTCCCATAAATTTTAATTTTTAATTTTTGTTGAGTCATGTGCACAGTCCATAGTGTAAGACAGAGCACAGTTCTATGCAGGTACCAATGGTAGGAATTGTGCATGTGCAGAAACTGGCTAGGAAGTCACTAAAAAGAAGGTTTTTGGCCTTCTAAACCAAAACTCTTGCCTTATTCAAGGTGATTAAGTTGTTGACTTGCAAGGGAGTGCTTTGGAACACATGAATTGGATGGTGAAAAATCCACTCTATTGGCCATTTTTCATGGTGAAAAAATGACGTGTAACACTCATGAGTGTGGGATTGATAGAATAGTTTATGGATTAGGTAGTCAACACTACATGTACTTAGTAAATAGGTTTCCATCATTTACATTAGTTGATAAAAATCCATATGAAGTATGGTTGGATAAAAAACCATCATTCACACATATCAGAGTATTTGGTTTTGAGACTTTTGTCCATATTGCAAAGGAGAAGAGGAAAAAGCTAGATAACAAGATATTCAAGTGTATGCTCATTAGCTACAAGGATGGAATGAAAGCATATAATATATGATATATCGTAAAAAGTAATATAGTTTATAGTTGGATTTGATATTTATGGAAGTTAGATGCAATTCCAGTACTAAAGAGACTCCAAAAAAGGAGAAAGGAAAACAAAAATTGGTATTCGAATTAAAGTTGGATGGGAGTGGATGATATGATTTGACTAAGTCATATGAAGAGGTGGAATGATAGAATTTATTTTTTAGAATTTCTAGTGAATAAATGAAATAACTTGAAAGATATACCCCACTTGATTTCCAGACTAATTTTGTATTGTCCGCCATCAACGGTGAACCTAGGATAGTTAAGGAGGTAGCCAGCTTGATAGAGGGTAAACTCTAGTCAAAATCCATGAAATAAGAAATGCATTATTTTCATAAGATTGAGGCATGGAATTTGGTCAAATTACCTTATGGAAGGAAGCCTATTGGTTTCAGGTCGTTGTTCAAGAAAAAAATGAAAGCAACAAGTTGAGTCGAGAAGTACAAGCCTCGACTAGTGGTGAAAGGTTATTCCTAAGTCAAGGGAGTTGAATTTGGTGAGATATTTTCTCCTGTTACAAATTTAACTTCCATTAGATTATTAATTTCTATAGTTGTAGAATTTTATCTATGAAAAGAGTAAATGGATGTAAACACAACATTTCTACACAGTAATTTGGAAGAAGAAATATACATGAAATATCATGGAGCACTTGTAGTAAAGGGTAAGGAGAAGCTATTATTTCACCTTAGGAAGTCCCAATGGTCAAAATAAGTCACTCAGGATGTGGTACAAAAGTTTGACACATACATCTTGGGATTCATATTTGTGAGAATCCAAGTTGATCATGCATATATCAAGCCACAATGTGAGTGTTTCATCTATGCAGTGTTATATGTTGGCAACATGTTTATTAGAAACAACATGAGTGCAATGAAGGAGATGAATATGTAGATATTATTTATATTTGACTTGAAATAATATGGCATTTCACATTTAATTCTTGGAATGGATATCAGGAGAGACCGCGCAATTAGGAAACTTTGGGTAAATAAGAGAAAGTATGTTCAAACAATTCTGAAACATTTCAACATGCATAATTGTAAATTGTGAAAGTACCACTTCTATTTTAGAAGAGACAAATTATTGAATGATTTGCAAAGACAAAGGAATAAAGAGAGGTCATGGCCCATGTTTCATATGCAAGTGGTGTAGGTATTTTAATATATGAAATAGTCTTTACTTAACCATATATTACCCATGCAGTGGAAGTATTGAGTAGATATATGAAATAGTCTTTACTTAACCATATATTACCCATGCAGTGGAAGTATTGAGTAGATACATCAAAACCCAGAAAAAAAGCATTGATTTGTTGTAAAAAAATCATTTTGGTATTTTCATTGCATGATTGATCACGTGGATTTATATCATGAAAGGCATAAGGATGATAGTGAATCAATCGTAAAGGATTCGTTAATGCCAACTAGGTTAGATATTTGGACAGAAGAATGTTGACTAGTGGATATGTGTTCAAGTTGGTTGAATAATTTATTAGTTAGATGAGTAAGTGAAAATTGATCATGGCACAATAAATTATGGAGGATGAATAGATTGTAGCTAATCATGCAAACAAGGAATAAATTTGGTTGTGCCAACTATGTTTAGAGGGTGGGTTTTCTCAACAAGCAATAAGGATTGGTTGTGATGGTAAAAGTACAAACTTCTTGGAAAAGAACCTATATTACCATTCAAGGAAAAAACATATTGATGTACAATACCATTTCATTAGAGATGTTTTGGAAATCAAGAACATGTTATTGGTAAAAATAGGCATAATGAATAATTTTGTAGAGTTTCTAACAAATTCAATGTGTGTTGGAAAATTCTCTTGGTGTAGAGAGGATTTGGGCCAAGGATCCATGGTCCATTAAAAACATGGTATTAGTAGTTCAAGAAAATAAGAAATCAAGTGGAATAATTATATTGAGGTGTTTTATTCTTTCCAGGTAATCTCAGTCGACTAGATTTTATTTATTCGATGGTCTAGTTGGGAAAAACAACTAGGAATGAACCCAACAAGTATGGTCAAGAACAATAAAAAAGGTAATACAAGTTGATATTTGATTTGATAGGTATATAGTCAAGTCAAGGGTAATTACCTCAATCGAAGTCGATGGGAAGTTGAGTAACTGAAAAAAAAAAAAAAAATTGACGAGTAGTCAAAGGAACCATATTTAGGTGCAAGTGCACAATCAATTTATAATAGTGTTCATCTAGTGGTCAAAATGGAATCAACTTTGAATTGATTTGAGATGCTTCGAATTCTAGTTTTCAAATTCCTATAAATAGAGCATGATGTAAGGTTACTAATATTTATTGAAAGTTGAGAGATGTAAGATGAATTCATTAGTCTTAGGCGTGGACTAAGATCAACATTATTTGTAGACTTACTACAATATTTTGTTGAGAATATAAGAGTAGTGGAGCTCAAAGGTTAGTTGGTTTTCTTGATTAAAGGATTCCAGAGTAAAATCTCTATGTGTTCTGTAAGTGCCATTTTTTATTTTTTTTATATTTAGGTTCTCTCATTATCTGTACAGGTTTAAATTAATTGAGCTTCTAATCTATTTTATATTTCTAATCGACTCTATATTTTGGATTTTTTATATTTGAAGTGTAAACTAGGTACCATAAGTGCAACAATAATTCCTTTTGAGATATAATGAAATTATTATCTATTTAATCATAATATTTGTAATTGTTCAACCATATATTATAATAATTTTCATTCCTTTTAGTAACTATGGACTGCAACACGATAATTCCAAAGTTATAAAAATATAGAGATGGAAAAACAAATAATATATAAATAACTAGCATACCTCTAAGCGAGGGAAGGGAATTCCAAAGAGACAAAATTTTTATATGTTAACTTTTCTAATCATTTATCATTTTACCAATTTTAATTTTTTTATCACTTGTCATTTTACATATTCTATAAATTTTAAAAACGTATTAACATGGTTATATGAAAATATATTGAATGTAAAATTAACAATGCAGATTGAGGCCAAAGTAGATGTGATATAATCTGATAATGTCATCAATTATAGAATTGAAAAAGTATCCACCCCAACCAAGCTTATAATTTCACTTAATACTTACCTGTTAAATGAAATTTTTATGATGAAAACATTATCTTTTATAGTCATATGCAAATGTATTGAATGTAAAATTATTAATGCATCTAAAATGAGGATATCGTTGGTCATGTGACATAATATTGTTATGGCATGAATTATGGAATGGGGACTTGAGGAAGTATCCATCATAGGTATAACGAGCTATATAAAATCCAGATCAGACTCATTTTTTAATTTTGTTTCCTTAAGCATTAATAAATGATTTCAAATATTTATTCCAACTGTTAGTTCTCCTCAGTTTCCCAAGGCTAAGAAAGGAAACCAAAAAGGTAACTGTTGGGGCCCTACAATTTATAAGATTGGAAAGAATAAATGATAGAGGACAACATCAAACCACTTTGGAATCCAGGACCTAGCCTTCCTATACTCAGAGAGGGCTCTCTCTATTTCTAATTTAATTTTTCATTAATATTATGAATGTTGATGTTAGGCTAGTTACAGTGATTGTGAGAATTGGTTGTTTTGATTTATTTTGTAGGTTGGATGAGTAGGTATGCAGGGAATAATCCATTGGGCTATGGATTCAAAAGGTTGGATTGGTGCATCAAATTTTCAAGAGCCTCACAGGGCAAGCTAACTGTGCTAAATGGATCTTTAGAGCAGTGTGAATTATGAGGTGGAGGAAATAGTAGTGTTCAGTAGTGATTAAAGAGAAGTTAAGAATTCTTTAATCAGACTTCAGCAGAAAACATTCAGATTGTAAACACAGACATAATTAAGGTGCTCCAACAACAAATCTTAATCTAAAATTTATGTTTTACAATCATATGAATAGATGCACAGTAATAAAAATAGTGGAAACATTTAAAAAAGAGAAGTAATATAGCACTATTTAACACAACTCAAGTATCCTGTAGAATGGTCTTTTATTATTAATGCCCAGCTCCAAAATTACAGTGCTCCAATACATTAGTTCTTACAATGAATGGTCCAACAAGGTCCAACCAAGTCCAACCCTTGGTACTGCTAATGCATGCAATATTTAACTAAAAACTATGTTGGTTTCCCTATCTACTTCAAAAACTTCTCATTAATTACAATTTAGAAAAAACTGGAAAAGTGTGGCCATGCAAGGCCCAGACAAATATCTCTTACAAACATCGCCTATGGAGTTAAATTCAGCAACTCTTCGTGAATCCAAAAACTTTGGTAGGTTGTTGTGAATCCAAAAGTAAGCGGAAGTGATGTAGAAGCATCCTAATTCATAAATTCATTTTTGAAGAAACCTAAGGGGAAGGTTTATTTTATGAAGGGAGAAATTTCCAAATATTTAATGTATTAAAATAATGATTAATTTGTGATTGTTCTCAAATGTGTGAGAAAATTTTAGATCTTAGGTGTTACACGTTTCATGCATATTTTATGGAGCTGAAATATCTCTTGGAGAATGAGTTAGGGATTTTAGGATTTTGGTGAGGAGATTTTATAGGAACTGAACTGAAATTAGTTCAGAATAATTTCATTGTAAATATGATATTCCTTGAATTCATTCGAGGGGGGATTAGATAGGAAGAAGATAGAGTGAGGTTGGTGTGATAGGAAGTGTGCAAAGGCCAATAAAGGTCGATGACTCAAAAGGGCCAAAGGAATGATATCAAGCCTACACAGTCTATTTAGAAGCTTTGTATAACTTATGTATGTTTGTGATATTTAATGAAAATTTTCTATTTGTGTGTTAGAATTAGACCTCTGCATATTATTTTTTACATGTGATGTTAATTCCTGTTATAATCTGTGAGAAAGGTTATATTCTGGATGAATAAATCTTTGTCTATAGGTTTGGCAGTAGTAAGGAAACCTTTTTAATTGAATTTGTAATTGGAATCCTTGAGCCAGAGACGAGATCGATTAAGATCTTTGACCTATTCTATGATCAAATGATCTACATAACGAACCTCTATGAGTTACGTTTTGGGGTTGAATTTCTGTGGTTGTTAATCCTGTAAAATGTGGTTTCTATTTTATGTTAGTCTCTCGCATCTTGCATTAGAGTCATGATGGGGAAACAACTTGCTCAAAGTCCAGGTTGAACACAAGTTGAATTGAATACTTTTGGCTGTATCAAAATTTTTTAGATCCTTCAAGGATTTATCAGTCGAACTTATGGGTCGTGTCTCAGAAACTGAGAAATTGAAGAAAATCAGAGAAATTTCAATGAATAATTGGAGTGTTGGGTGAAAAAAAGTATCAACAGGCCTTTGATGGAAAGATGCCATAGTCAATCGTACTAGAAGCATATCAATCTCAGAGAATAAGTAAAATCGTGAAGGTGGAATGGATGGTTGAGATTAGATCGTAGAAATGAAGCAGGTTGGATGGATGGACGAGATCATATCGCAAATATGAAGCGAGAGCGATGGATGGTTAAGATCCTATCGCAGAAATGAAGTGGAAGGTGAACGGTCAAGATTGCATTGCAGAATTACAGTGGAAGATGGATGGTCAGGAAGCCATCTCGCAACTAGAGCAATGAGGTCTTTAAAGGATTTAAAGACTACGATAAGGAGCCACGTGTCATATAAACGTTTTCTTCACATATCGCACTCGGGGGAAGAACATTGTTATTGATATTTGTTAAAATGTGTGACATGTGATAAGGTATTCACTGCGATTTGTGAAATCGCAAAATCACAAACATTGCAATATACGTTATGTGTGATGCACAATGAGGTTAAAGTTTTAAATTTGCAATATTACAATGGGTCGATTTGCGATAAATCCTAAATTTATGATATTGCAATGGGACGATTTGCGATGAAGCTTAAATTTGCGATATGGTGATAAGAAAATGCATAGAAGGTTGGTAAACGTGTATCGTACATGTGAAAAAGAGAAAAAGGGTGATGAGGTAAGGTATTTGGGTTTTAATCCAAAATGCCACATATTTGGTTTCGATAATTGAAAATGGATTCAAAAAGATCCATAAGAGATCTAATGAAAGTATGGGGGGTTTGTTTAAAATTAAAAGCACACTTTATGTTAGAATAAATCTTGGGATCTGGGCAGACTAAGTTTTGGGTCTGCACATTAAGTATTTGCGGCCATATGGTTACATAATGTTTTGTATCATAGCAGGTTTTTCTCTAAAATATGATCAAGGAGGCTCAATTTAGCTCATTTTGAAATTGAGGGACAAGTATTTTTTTATGTTGGAGGTTTAAATAAGACCAGGACATGTAGAAATTATATGCACTAAGCATGCATATGTCCAAGATCCACCTGATCTCACACTATTTAACTTTATGCAAGATACTGAATCTATTCCACTTGTTAATCTTTTGCGGAAAAATTAATTGCACACATATGTGAAGCATAAACAAAAATTATCAATCACACATAACACAGTTTTTAATTGGGAAATTCCGAAGCTGAAAATCCCAACTATATATTATGTAACATGGAGATCATATGACAATCTCATACAAGCATAAAACGCTTATCACAAGCCCTCAGTACAATACAATCGTCATACACTAATCAGGCCTAATCTTGCAAATCCATGCACCGATCTTTGCCACCTACTAGCCTGCCTCCACTACACAACCTCTGTTGAAGAATAGCTCTGAATGAATTCAAATTAATCCATCCTTGACTGTGCAATCCTCATTGGCATCTCCACTAAGTGTGTGATGCAGTCAATGCATCACTATAGTCACAACAGATAGTCTATCTTTCCCTTTCACCTATCTCTTCACTGGTCTCCACTAAAACTGCCATGCACTGTAGTTAACTGATGTGTTATTCAGTTGATTAATGAGTTATTAATTTGGAATTAATTAACTAATTAATTTACTCCACTCTAACTAGTGTATCAATCAGTTAGACTAGATACAACTAGTTCAACTGAGTCTAACTGAGTTAAACTAAATACAACTCCATAACTACTTCTTCCAACTGTGTCATAACTTTTCCACTTGAGTTCTAATTGAGTCCTCCATGCAACAGCTCCAGTAAACCCTTAGGAATAGCGTAATTCCTTCTTTTAGCTATTGTGCCACATCTGTGCACTGAACTAAAGTGCTCCAAGAGAATAAGTTTCTGTTTAGAGTTTGATTATTGTTAAGAACTAATAATAATAGACATGCATCTATTTTTAGATTGAATATCTATAAATAGACTTCGCCCAATATTCTAAAAATAGAATTTCATCTATTTTTCCAACTTGATCAACCATCCACAAATAGCATCCTGCAAGTTCTGAAATATGATCATCATGTCTAAAAATAGACTTGCGCCAAAAATAGCCTGTGGGCCCACTTAGTGAAGGCGACTATTTTCACTAAGCTCATCATCTTGTTGAATCTCAACACTCCCTCTCAACAAGATAGGGATTATCCTTCACCCTGATCCTGCCTCTATGGTATTCGAATTTTCTCCTAGTGAGTGCCTTCGTCAGAATATTTACATCCTGATCCTCTGTGGGAATGTACTGAAGCAAAATGATATTCCGCTACACACAATCTCTGATATGATGATACCGGATATCAATATGTTTAGATCTATCATGAAAAACAAGATTAACCGAGATTTTAATGCAACTCTGATTATCACAATGAATCAACGTGAGATCTAAATGTGAACCGAACAAACCAACCAAAATCTTCCTCATCCAGATAGCCTCACATGCAGCTAAACTTGCTGCCATGTATTCTACTTCCGCTGAACTGAGTGCCACAGATCTTTTTTTCCTCCTATACCAAGAAAATGTCATAGATATGATACTGAAAATCCCCCCTGATGTGCTCTTTCTATCTGTTGGGCTTCCTGCCCAATCTGCATCCATGAAGCCATGCAACTTCACCTCATCGATCTATCTGTACAATAAACCATACTCATATGTGCCCCGAGATATCTCAAGACATGCTTACCCACCTTCCAAAAGATCTTGGTAGGCTTAACCATCTCTTGTGAAAGCTGGTTCACCACATAGCATATGTCCTATTTTGTATTGACTAAATACATGAGCGAACCCACCAACTGTCGATAAACAGTGGCATCCACTACCTCTGCCGATGTAGCATCCTCTTTATTCCAATTTTCTGGAAGAGGAGTGTTAATAGGCTTGCAGCCTTGCATGTGAAACTTCTCCAGTATCTCCCGGGCATAGGCTGATCCTGACACAAACAGTTCACCTTCCCGCTGCCATATTTCCAATCCAAGGAAATAATGAAGGAGGCCCAAATCCTTCATCTCAAACTCCTTTGCAAGATCTGCCTTGCATGAGTGTATCAACTGCTCATCACCTCTTAGTATCAAATCATCAACATAAAGTACAATGATTAAAAGCTTACCCTCAACCACAATCTGGTACAGGTTTGCATCCTAGTGAAGTAGTTGTCGATCCGAGTGTACCAAGCACGGGGTGCTTGTTTCAGCCCATACAACACTCTTTTGAGCCTGCACACATGTGACTCGTTGCTGAAGATCTCAAATCCTTCAGACTGCTCAATGTACACCTCTTTCTCAATGATCCCATTAAGGAACTTAGTCTTCACATCCATATGATGAATGTGCCAACCCATCTGCGCTGAGAGAGCAAGGATGGTCCATATGGAAGAATAACGTGTGACAGGTGCAAAGGTTTCTTTATAGTCAATCCCCTCAATCTGTGAGAAGCCCTGGGCAAAAAATCTTGCCTTATACTTCTCGACACTCCCATCAGTAGCTTGCTTTACTTTGTAGATCCATCTTGATCCTACAACTGATTTTCCCATAGGCCTTGGAACAATCTCCCAAGCACTGTTTCTGACAATGGAGTCATACTCCTCCACCATGGCATCTACCCATGTGGGCTCTTGTGCTGCTTCTTCAAAAGAAGATGGCTCTGTCACAATACACTTGCTCATAAGAGCCATGTATCTAGTATATCGGTTAGGTGATTGTCTCTGTCTGCACTGTGATGTAGGGACTCCTACATCTTGTGTCGCATCAAGCTTCAGTATCTTAGCTTTTGTGGTATGCTTCCTTCCTTGTCTGATGTTTGGTTCTGCATGAGTGGACTCCTCCACTCCATGAATCTCCTCCTGTGGCTGATCCACATCGAGAGGCTCATCTTTGGGAACAATAAGTTCCTCCTCAGCATGCAACTGTAGCTCCCTCTTAGGCGACAACTTCATGGATTTGACCTCATTGAATTTTATATCTCGTCGCACAACAGTCATCCGACTGTCTGGAAAATACACGCGATAGTTATGGGGTGTTCTATGTACCCCACAAATATCCCAACTTCTACAGTCGGCTTCAGATTCTTCCTGGCGTCCTTCGTCACATGAATGTAAACAGGTGAGCCAAAAATATTCAAATGAGAAATATCAAGCTTCTTACCAGTAAAAGCTTCTTTGGGTGTACTCATGCCAAGTACTCTATGAGGACAACGGTTTTGCACATAAACCACAATGTTGCATGCTTTCGCCCACAAGTGCATTGGTAGGCCCTAATCATGCATCATCACTCGTATAGAACCCACGATCATTCTGTTCTTTATCTCCGCGACCCCATTCTTCTGTGGGTTATGAGGTGCTATGAGTTCTCTTTGAATTCCTCCTTTTCTATAGAAATCTTTGAATTCGCCCGAGATGTATTCACCACCATTATTGCCCCTTAGAGCTTTCTGTAATTTTCCTTTTTCAGGAATGTCAACAATCAACAATCTATTCTAGAGATTGACTGATGGGGAATTTACCAGATATGTCACCTTCTCAAGGAAGTGTGAGATCCATAGGCTATCTGGCCCTTTTCAGACTCTGTCTATAGAGCTTCTTGAAGAATCCCACTCAAAAGTGAGCTACAGCAATATGCAAACAAATACATGAAGAGAAAACTTGCTTCAATCTCAGAAAATGATAGAAGAAATCATAGCCATTGTATTAGCTCATAGAAGCAAAATAAGTGTACAATATCTTGAGGGAAAGAGCACTCAAGAGAGGGAATGATCAACCTCAAGAAACAAGTACATGAAAGCATGAAATACACTGCTGCATAAACTACCCTAGCTATGACTGCGCAGTCTTATGGAGACACTGCTATATACAAATGTGAAATATGATGATATTGCAATATAGCTCAAGAAATGAGGGGGATTGTGCTATCAACCCCTAAAAACAACGATACAATGATAATTCAACAATCCTCAGGAGGATTGGCTACACTATATGCATAGAGTGGGAAAATACCAAAATGCCAAAGTTGTTGGGTAGCAGCGACAACTCATACTAAAAATAGAAGGAGATGGTAGAATTTGCTGTGCAATTTGAATCAATCTCATCCAAAGGATTTCCGGAGTGCAAGGCTAATCCCGACACTAGAAATCTCTCCCTCCAATGTGATGGTGAAAACCCCCATTGCAGACTCACTCTGAAATAACGTAGTCTATGGAAGGGATTGCGCTGATGAAGATGGGAGAAATTTTGGCCTGCTGCAAAAATCTGCAAATAAGCTCAATAACACTCCTCAATGATATCTCCCCTAAATGGAGACTCCTTTCTCTGTAAATCAAGTCCCGGAGTGATGTGGTGGAAGCCTCCAGTACAACCCCAGCAACACAATGTCTTCTTGCTGCAAGAATAACGCTGTGATGGAAGAGAATGCTTTGGCCTTGAGCCAAGATGTGGAGAAAGCTGAAGATCAATTACTCAAGAGGCCTCTCATGAGGAGGAAGGAATCCTAGATAGGAATTCCCCCAGCGACTCTGCTAAACAGCAGGAGTATGCTCCTTGTCTCTCAAGACAACTAAATCAATAATCCATTCATGAGAAAAAATGGTTGTCTTGCCCTCTTCTTATACAATTGTGAGCTCCCTCTCCATGGGCCCCACTTCATTAGGGTTTTCCTTCTCAAGGAATCTTCCCTCCTTCTCTATTTTGTTGTACCACAATGTGATTTCCACCTCATAGCCTGCGCATTTTGACTTTGGTCAACTTGACCTAGCCACTTTGCAAAAAAAGCCCCTTTTTCACCCATGGAGGTGTGAAATCAAATTCAAAAATGATCCCTTCTCATAATATGAGGGCTTTTATTGTGCTTTTAATTATTCATGGGTCTCCTTACCCATTTATTCTCCTCCTATGTGAAATTATCAAAAATTAACGTTCCAATTATGTGCATGAAAATTTTGGAACATTATAGTCCTCCCCTCCCAAATGTTGCTTGTCCTCAAGCAACTGCAAGGACAGAACCGGAAAGCCTCCTCTCAAGGCATGGAGTCTGTGAAGTGTTTTAGGAACATCTTCCTCATGTGGGTCCTCCATCTCCAAGCTATAAGCCATGCAAAATGAGTCACCTTCCAACTAGGCAACTCCTGAAAATAATCCTGCACCTTGTGCTCATGTAGAATAGGTGGGCTAAAATTCTAAACATGGTAAGCTTCATGGCCTACCCCACACTGTCCTCTTCTCCACTCATGATAAATGTGGAGTGCAAGTTGACCTCAGGATGCAATAATGTTTCCTTCAAGAGGCAATATGACGTCTAGATCCCCAAGGACCTCTCCTCCAACGCTGCAAATCAAGCTGGCCCAAATCATCTCATATGTGATGAGTTGGAATTCATCATCATATGGAATCCAAAAAAGCATATGGTTCACCACATGGAAAAACAAATGGCTGAACATGGTGACCATATCATCTCCCATACTCCCCTTGGAGCATGAGCTGCAAAAACAATGGAGGTCCCTCCTCCCAAAAGGGCACATCCACCCAATGAGTTCCTCCCTCCTCATGATACATATGGGGCTGCTACTAATATATGGCTGAAACATAATTTTCTTCAAGAGAGACCCAAGCCACCCCATCAAACATGTAAATCATGAAATGCCTGCTCCAAAAATTCAGACTCTCTAAATATCTCCTCCCACATGAAGGAAAGAGGTGAAGCTTGCAAATCATGGGCTGCCCATTATTTCCCCTGAAACATACACCATGAAAAGTAGGGAGAATCATACTCCCAATGGGCATCTCCAACTCATATCCCACTTTCCAAACAAAGCTCCCCATGTAAAAAGAAAACTCAGCAACACATGGAAGCAAGAACAAATAGGAACAAGTTGTCATATGACAACCGGAAAGTGGATCATAGTTCCACTCATGGAACCTGTGCAGTGCACTCACTGCCTACATCAAAACAGGAAACAACAAGTGCTTTTCCAGCCACTTGTTTGCTGCCACAATCATCTCATAAGATGGAAACATGAACATAAAATATGGTGTCAATAGTGCCCACCAAGAATCATGTGGCTTCCCCCACAGTCCACCCATGAAATAGCCAATCTCAATGCTGAAAATGGCTCCAAGTACATCATCATATAAAACATCAAAAAGGATGATCCTCCTCAATACCACATGCTGATCATATAAAGTAAAGGAAGGAAAATAATAATACAGATGTATACCTCCTCTACCGAGTACTATGGACATTGAGCTGAAATGGCTCAATTGAAAGTACTCCCTTACTCCCAATGAGTAGGAAGGTGGCTATGAAATCATCATCATTATCATCCGGGCTATGCATCTCTCCATATGCTGATATATATATTTCTGGATGCCCTCCCAAATGAACTCCTCTGCCAAGGAAAGATATGCATCAAGATGCATGGAAAAGAAGTCCCCCTGTGCTGCAAGTAGCATCTTCTCCTTGAGATTAGAGGCTCTGGTCAAGAAGACTCTGCCATGTGAGTAGATGACCATATCCTCTACCATATATCTATCATCTCTCTCTGGCTCATCAATCATACTGCAAGCACCAAGATCCTTGGAGTACCCCACTAAGAGTGAAGATCTCCAGTAAGGATCAGTCCTCCTAAGAGACAGCACTGGTGATCTGGCATGTGTAGTTCTCCTCTTGCTGTTGTTTACTACTTTGACATCCCTCATGCCAAATTTTTCCTCCAAACTCTTCACCTCTCCAAAATCCAAGAGCGGTGAATCCCACAACATGATGCCTCTCATCAATGATAGATCTGGTGGTATCCTTGGTGGGATGCCCCTATGCAGTGAGACATCAATGGCAAGAGTGGACTGTACATATGGTTGGGCAACCTTGCCCTTGCTCTCCCTACGTAGTACAGCCTTTATCCTCTTTTCCTTAACTTTCTGGAATTGAGAAGGGTGTGTGCCTCTCATCACATGATGCTGCTCTTTCTCTCCTCCTCTTTCTTCTAGCTGCAAAATGGCACAATCATGCTGCTCACTGATTGTGCTTGGACCTCCATGTATGAGATCCTGGGGACCTTCCTGCAATGATGCAATAATCCCTCTTATTGGAGCATGTGCTCCTCCTTCCTCTGCATGAGGTATTAGATCAGCTCTATGATTGACAGTGTTGTTGCCCTTCTCCTCATCAACATATGTAGGCAAATCCTCCAAAATGAGATCCTCTTTTGAAAGAGAGATCTCCATGACTGCTTGTGCCAAAATGCAAGATGAAGGTCTTGCCTCCAATAAAGCACCATGCAAGATATCAGCCTCCTCTAAGGGTTTCTGAAGTGATCTTGAGCCCATGAATTCCTCCATCACATGCAAGGGTTTTGTTTCTCTAGGAATGTTTGTTTCCTCCACATTTGTTTCAGATTTCTTCCCACCAAATTTTTCCATCAAAGCCCTAATGAACATTGCATAGGAAGAAGTATTTTCATTTTTCAAAGCAAAAGACTCAAATAACCACCATCCATGAACCTTACCTCCAAAGTGCAGTGTTGCTACTCTGATAGCTTCCTCTTCGGAAATCTGATGCTGCTGCAAAAAGGTGTCTAGCTCTTTTACCCATGATTTGGCTGAAAGTGTAGGGGACCCATCAAAGATAGATAGAAGAAATCTATCCACATTATTCTGCTTTCTCCTCCCTACCATGACCTTGCAAAACTCTGGAAAAGAGATGTGATCTCTAAACTTCTGAGTTTGAGATTCATACTCATGTAAGAAACCACTAAGAGTTCCCTTCTCCGGTATGCCTTCTTCTTCTTTTCTTCTCATAGAAAAGCTGGCCATGTCACTGCACTGTACCCCATGGTGTGTAGCTACATGCTCACACTCCTCATGGAAAAATCTAGATTTGGCCCTTGATTTAGTCCTTTTATTTTCTTCTCCAAAATATGGAGTCTTTTTCCTGCTTATTTCTTGGTCTCCTTGATGAGAATAGGAAGTGCAGGGTTCTTCCTCTTCTTCTTGCTTCTCCTCCTTGGAAAGGTCTTTTCTCTAAAAATGGATGAGATCAAGCTCATCTTCTGCATCATCATCTTCTTCTTTCTTGGGCTTGAAGGCCGCAGACTAAGCCAAAAAAAGGTGCCCTGATACCACTGTAATGTTCCTTTTCCAGGAATGTCAACTATCAGCAATCTATTCCAGAGATTGACTGAAGGGGAATTTACTGGATATGTCACCTTCTCAAGGAAGTGTGAGATCTAGAGGCTATCTGGCCCTTTTCAGAATCTGTCTATAGAGCTTCTTGAATAATCCCGCTCAAAAGTGTGCTACAGCAATATGAAAACAAAAACATGAAGAGAAAACTTACTTCAATCTCAGAAAATGATAGAAGAACTCATAGCCATTGTATTAGCTCATAGTAGCAAAATAAGTGTACAATATCTTGAGGGAAAGAGCACTCAAGAGAGGGAATGATCAACCTCAAAGAACAAGTACATGAAAGCATGAAATACACTGCTGCATAAACTGTCCTAGCTATAACTGCGCAGTCTTATGGAGACACTGCTATATACAAATGTGAAATATGATGATATTGCAATATAGCTCAAGAAATGAGGGGGAGTGTGCTCTAAACCCCTAAAAAAAATGATACAATGATAATACAACAATCCTCAGGAGGATTGGCTACACTATATGCATAGAGTGGGAAAATACCAAAATGTCGGAGTTGCTGGGTAGCAGCAGCAACTCATAATAAAAATAGAAGGAGATAGTAGAATCTTCTCTACAATCTGAATCAATCTCCTCCAAAGTATTTTTTGAGTGCAAGGATGATCCCGAAACTAGAAATCTCTCCCTCCAATGTGATGGTGCAAACCCCCATTGCAGACTCACTCTGAAATAACGTAGTCTATGGAAGGGACTGCGCTGATGAAGATGGGAGAAAGCTTGGCCTGCTGCCAAAATCTGCAAATAAGCTCAATAACACTCCTCAATGATATCTCCACTAAATGGAGACTCCTTTCTATGTAAATCAAGTCCCGGAGTGATGTGGTGGAAGCCTCCACTACAACCCCAGCAACACAATGTCTTCTTGCTGTAAGAATAACACTATGATGGAAGAGAATGCTTTGGCCTTGAGCCAAGATGTGGAGAAAGCTAAAGATCAATTCCTCAAGAGGCCTCTCATGAGGAGGACGGAATCCTAAACAAGAATTCCCCAAGCAACTTTGCTAAATAGCAGGAGTATGCTCCTTGCCTCTCAAGACAATGAAATAAATAATCCATTCATGAGCAAAAATGGTTGTCTTGCCCTCCTCTTATACAATTGTGAGCTCCCTCTCCATGGGCCCCACTTCATTAGGGTTTTCCTTCTCAAAGAATCTTCCCTCCTTCTCTATTGCGTTGTACCACAATGTACTTTCCACCTCATAACCTGCGCAGTTTGACTTTGGTCAACTTGACCTGACCACTTTGCAAAAAAAGCCCCTTTTTCACCCATGGAGTTGTGAAATCAAATTCAAAAATGATCCCTTCTCATAATATGATGGATTTTATTGTGATTTTCATTATTCATGGGTCTCCGTACCCATTTATTCTCCTCCTATGTGAAATTAGCAAAACTTAATGTTCCAATTATCTGCATGAAAATTTTGGAACATTACACTTTCACCTACTTCCCCGACTCCTTCTCCACCAATGCCTTTAACTCACAGAACTTTGAGAATGTATCACTCTTCTTCTGCATGAATAATATCTAGGATCTACGATAAAATTCATCAAAAATATCACATAATACCTTTTTTTTGTTGTTGAAGCAACCGAGAATGGTCCACACACATCTCTGTGAATTCTCTCCAGGATCACCGAGGCATGGTTCTCCTTCTCATGAAATGTGGTCTTCACAAACTTACCCATTCTACATCCTTTACACTAATCTGACTGTGCAAGAGTACCCTTGGGAAGTCTAGAATATATTTTCTGCAAAATTTTCAAATCGCCATGGTGAAGATGGCCCAATCTCCTGTGCCATAACTCGCCCTCATCTCGGCTCACCACTTCTTCTACTTTTCCCACCATTGCAGTGTAGCCATCTACCTCTATCTTGTAGAGATTCTTAATTAGATCCCCTATCTTCTTGGTTTGACCCGTTGTTTTATGTCGAAGGAAGGCTTTTCCCTCACTGAAAAAAAACATCATAACCTTTATCTTCCAGCATTGCGACTGAGACCAAGTTCTTCTTCAGACCTGGAACATGCGTGACATTCTTCAACAAGAATGGATTACCGGACTCCCTCTCAAAGGTAATGGTCCCAATTCCAGTTGCACTGTATCAACCATCATCACCCATCTCTATATGCATCTGGAGGTCCTTCTCCTCCAAGTCACTAAAAAACTCTTTGTCTCCCATCATATGGAAAGACGCACCACTGTCAAGATACCACACTGATCCCATGCAGCTTGAAACCAAGCATGTGATCAAGGAAAAATCCAGCTCAAATTATGAGGCTAAGGCCTCTCCAGTTGCAGATCCAGTAACTTACTTATTCTTCTTCTTCTGTGGACAGTTAATGGCGAAATGTCCATGCTCGTGATAGTGAAAACATTTCACTTTGGACAAGTCCTGCTTCTTGCCTTTTGCACTAGATTTAGAAGAAGATTTATTCCCATTCCCTTTCCTTTCTTTGGTAGCCAAAGAAAAATTCTCTTCATCTTTATTCTTTGATGAAGATCCATCCCTGGTACCCCGCCTTATCTCCTCCTGCACAAGATCCGACCAAAGTCGCTCCCATCCTGGCAGTTTCTCCCATCCATAGACAAAGTCTTCATAGCTATGCCAACTTTTCGGAAGCCCAAGGAGAGCCAAGCTCACCAAGTCTTCTTCATAAAAAATAACCCCCACACTTCCCATCTCATCCTTGCAATGGAAAAACTTCGTGAGGTATTTTGGAATACTATTGCCTTTCTCCATTTTTATTTTTCTAAGCTTGTCTTTAAGCGCCAACTTCCTTTGGTCAAATCTGCTTTGGAAAAAATTTGTCACAGCCTTCCACATTAAGAATGGAGTGGATTTCTTGTGAATTCTAGACACAATGTGGTCCTTCACACATTCCAACAGAATCCTCCTCGTCTTTGCAGTCTTCTTTTTCCATGCATCAATTAATGCAGCATCGCTAGATCCCGGCATAGGAACATCGCTATCGATGAAATCCTTCAGCCCATTATCCTCCAGCACTGCCTCCATCCTTTCCTTCCAGGCTATGTAATTCAAGCTCCCATCAAGGGCATACTCCAATCTCAACCCGGTTAAATACATTTCAATGTATACTCAATTTCTTCACTAAGAATCTTCTGTAGCAAATTCGAATTGTCCACCAGCACAAACTCACTTCACAATTGCAATCTTCAATCAACAATGCTTTGATACCATGTAGAAATTATATGCACTAAGCATGCATATTTCCAAGATCCACTTTATCTCACACTATTTAACTTTATGCAAGATATTGAATCTATTGCACTTGTTAATCTTTTGCGGAAAAATTAATTTCACACACATGTGAAGCATAAACAACAATTATCAATCGCACATAACACAGTTTTTAACTAGGAAAGCCTGAAGCTGAAAACCCCAACTACATATTATGTAACATGGAGATCATATGACAATCTCATACAAGCATACAAAGCTTATCACAAGCCCTCAGTACAGTACAATCGTCATACACTAATCAGGCCTAATCTTGCAAATCCATGCACCGAACTTTGCCACCTGCTAGCCTGCCTCCACTGCGCAATCTGTGCTGAAGAATAGCTCTGAATGAATTTGAATTACTCCATCCTTGACTTTGAAATCCTCATTGGCATCTCCACTGAGTGTGTGATGCAATAAATGCATCACTATAGTCACAAAAGATAGTCTATCTTTCCCTTTCACCTATCTTTCCACTATTCTCCACTGAAAATGCCATGCACTATAGTTAACTGATGTATTTTTCAGTTGATTAATGAGTTATTATTTTTGAACTAATTAACTAATTAATTAACTCCATTCTCACTAGTTTATCAATCAGTTAGACTAGATACAACTAGATCAACTAAGTCTAACTGAGTTAAACTAAATACAACTCCATAACTACTTCTTCCAACTGTGTCATAACTCTACCACTTGAGTTCTAACCGAGTCCTCCATGCAATAGCTCCAGTAAACCCTTAGGAATAGCATAATTCCTTCTGTCAGCTACTGTGCCACATCTGTGCACTAAACTGAAGTGCTCCAAGAGAATAAGTTGTTGTTTAGAGTCTGATTATTATTAAGAGCTAATAATAATCGACATGCATCTATTTTTAGATTAACGGTCTATAAATAGACTTCGCCCAATATTATAAAAATAGAATTTCATCTATTTTTCCAACTTGATAAACCATCCACAAATAGCATCCTGCAACTTATGAAATATGATAATCATGTCTAAAAATAGACATAGTCTAAAAATAGACTTGCGCCAAAAATAGCCTGCGGGCCCACTCAGTGAAGGCGACTCTTTTCACTAAGCTCATCATCTTGTTGAATCTCAATAGGACAATGGAAAGAATACAAAAATATTCAGAGAGGGGGATATTTAAACTGGGGAAAAATCCTGTAATGCTCTTTGAGGCAGCATAAGTGAAACCTGTGCATGGAGATTAAATGTTTAATGCAGAGTTGAATGTCCAACAGTGGAATTTCCAAAGAGTGTAGTGAATTGCAAAGGAGAATTAGCAAAAGGTACCTGAAGACTGAGGAGACGTACAAATTGATATAATTCCATCTAAGAGAAGAGTGAGAAAAAGACAAGATCATGGAAAAACGGTATTTTTAAGTGGTGAATTTTGATGAATATCGATGTGTATATGCAGGGAGTAGCAAACAATGGAATTTTAGCAGCCAAACAGTCAAAAGAAGAAGAAAGGGAGCAGAAGTGCAGAAGCAAGAGAAGAGAAAGAGAATTATCAAAAAGGGTTCTAGAGGAAAGAGAACCAAGTGATCCTTGGAGATCAAGCATAAGAGGGAAGCTTGATAGGGGATTATGCAGTAGTAATTGAGACTGGCTACAAGAGAGAGGCTTTAGTATAGCTCCCAAGTGGACATGGAAAATTTCACAAGAGGAAAGGTGAAAATGACTCCATATAGTTAGAGGAAAGGCTTAGAAATAAGCCATAGAAAGAGGAAAGAGGATGCCAGAACATATGGCAGAAGGAAATTAGATGATGAAGAATTTGATAGAGAGATGGTTGAGTTAATGGCACAACTCAGTCATTTGGAACAACTGCTACAAAAGGAGATTAGAGAGAATATGAAATATGGAGTGAATGTAAGGAAAAGAATCAAGTGGCCTATTATGAGGTTATTTTCCAAGAAATTGATGAAAAAGATGAAGATTTCAATGAAGAAGGAAAAGAAAACTAGTAGAAGTAAACATAGAGAAGAAGTTCACCTTTGTGAACCTTAAGAAGGGTAAATCCTAGGAGAGGATGATGATGAGAGTGATGGGATGATGGAGTGCTTGGAGAAACACAAAGAGGATATGTTGATGACATCAAGTGAAGAAGGAAATTGTAATGTATTTCAAACTAATTGTTTGTACGAGTGTGAAATTGCAGGTACTAAAGATCAAGCAAATGGAGATGAACAAATGAAAAAAATGGAAGGAGCAGCAGTCCAAGAAAATGAATTTTCTTATAAAGGACAGCAAGAGGTAGTTGATTCTGGAGTTGGACGGTTTCAAAGGATTTTTTTAGAAGAAGGAAGCTCAGCCTTGTGTCATGAAGACAACCTTGAAGAAGGTTATGAAAGAAACCAGATCAAAATTTCACAATTTTGTGAAAAGAAGAGTAAGATGGGAGGTATAATTTGTTGGTTGTACATTTTCTTACTAAGTGCTTATCTAAATATTTCTGAAGAAATTATTTGTATGACTGATAACTATTGGAAACTGGAAAAGGAGGAGACAATGTATTTCTTGAAGACGTGCAATTATGGTGAAGGGAGAGTTGATAAGGAGAGTGCAGCTCAAGACAATTATGTCAATGGAAAAGAAACTGTAAAAAGTCAAAGACTTGGAAGCAGCAAAGGACCCGAGGAAGAAGAGATATTGTTATCTTATGTAGCCAGGAAAATAAAGGGACTATTTTATGAAGAAAATCGTGAAGAATAATTTGTAGAAATTTCTCAAGAAAGGAAAAAATAGAGCTATGCTTTGAAAGGTCATAAAGGGGTTTATGCAGAACCAAGAATTAATTGGAATATAAATCAGATTGTTGATTGTGATGAGAGAACTACAGAATATGGACAACAAGTACAAGACGAAGCTCATGTAACAGAAAAATTCAGCCAAAAAGAAGAGAAATGTACAGAATATGGAAGAAATCAGCCTTCCATGGAGCAGTTGAAAGCATAATGGTCAAAGAAATCATATTCTTTGGAAGTTTATGAAAGAAAGTGGGAGCAAACTCTTGAAATTATCTCACAGTATAAGGTTGGAACATTGGTAGCTGAATGGAAAAGATTGCTTTAGGGTGACAAGAATTGTAAATTTAGGTTTGAGGAAGGAATAAATGTTTGGCATATTGATAGAGATCAAAGGGATAGGCTTGAAGAAAATTCAGATTTTAAATTTTTGAATTGGTTGTAGCAGGAATATCAGAATTTTGAAGATGTAATTATGTATTATCATTTCCAAATGACCATGACGATCATGAAATACTTGATTTTTAATTTTGTTCAGGGTTTAGAGAAAAATTTAGTTGATGATTCGCATGAAGAACAATGTTTCCAACAGGGTGGAATTTGGGATGAAGAAAGCATAATTTTAACAAATCTTATGCAGGATATTGTTAAAGAGGACTGTAGAGAAAGAGACATGGAAAAATTTGAACAAAATTTGTTCACATGTCCAAAAGGAGGTGAAGACCAAAGATTTGATGATGTAGAAGTTGACAGTGCAGATAAATATTATGTGAATGCAAAGATCAATTGGAAATATGAAGAAATTCAACGGAAAATTTTCACAGTTGAAAATCAACATATAAGAGATTGGTTTTATGTTTTCATATCAAGCAAGCAGTTAAGTGGTTTTGAAGATGAAGAACTTCCACATAGAGTATTGGATGTGTGGATAATGGGAAAAGGAGAGGAATGGTATATTATAACTTCTACCAATGAATTGTGGACTGATATACATCATGATCAGAAAATAACCTCTTGGAGGAAACCCATGATGTTGATAGTGGAAGCACAAGACAAAAAAATTGATAAAAGGTGCACTGAGCGAGGTTTTAAATATTTTGAAACCTTGAGAGAGAAATTGGTTGAGTGTAAGATATCTTGGGAAGGAGTAAATATTCAGTCCTAAGAGGCAGAAATCAACAACATGCAGAGATAAAGAAGACAACATTGGAAACAAAATCTTTCAAGTGGATAATAGGGAACAAAAGAAACAACAAGTAGGTGATTGATAATGCAAGTAATAGCAATATGAATACACAAAGGCAATTTAAGAATTGGGATCCAGGAGGAATGTATACATCTACAAGGTAGCAACAAGATGGAAAAAAAAGTGGTGAGAAACAACATAAAGGTTGAAAACCAGGATGATTTCAAAAAAAACAATTCATGATTCAGAGATCATGGAACATTTGGTTCCTTGGGACTCTGATGCAGGAGCATACTACTCCATAAATTCATTTTTGAAGAAACCTAAGGGGAAGGTTTATTTTATGAAGGGAGTGATTCCCAAATGTTTAATTTATTAAAATGATGATTAATTTGTGATTGTTCTCGAATGTGTGAGAAAATTTGAGATCTTACGTGTTACAAGTTTCATGCATATTTTATGGAGCTGAAATATCTCTTGGAGATTGAGTTAGGGATTTTAGGAGTTTGGTGAGGAGATTTTATAGGATCTGAACTGAAATGAGTTTAGAATCCTTTCATTTTAAATATGATATGCCTTGAAGGAATTCGAGGGGGGATTATATAGGAAGCATATAGAGTGAGGTTGATGTGATAGGAAGTGTGCAAATTCCAATTAAGGTTGAAGACTCAAAGGGGCCAAAGGAATGAGATCAGGCCTACGCAGGCTATGTGGAAGCTTTGTATAACTTATGTATGTTTGTGAGATTTAATGAAATTCTCTATTTTTGTGTGGGAATTAGACCTCTGCATACTATTTTTTACATGCAATGTTAATTCATTTTATAATCTACGAGAAAGGTTATATTATGGATGAATAAAGATTTTTCTATAGGTTTGGCAGTAGTAAGGAAACCTTTTTAATTGAATTTGTAATTGGAATCCCTAAGCCAAAGACGAGATCGATTAAGATCAATGATATATTCTATGATCAAATTATCTACATAACAAACCTCTATGAGTTACGTTTTGGGGTTGAATTTCTGTGGTTGTTAATCCTGTAAAATGTGGTTTATATTTTATGTTAGTCTCTCGCATCTATCATTAGAGACGTGACAAAGAAAAAACTTTCTCAGAGTCTAGGTTGAACACAAGTTGAATTGCATGATTTTGTTCGTATCTAAATTTCATTAGATCCTTCAAGTATTTATCAGTTGAACTTGTGGATCGTGTCTTAGAAACTGAGAAATTAAAGAAAATCAGAGAAAGTCTGGCGAAGAATTGGAGTGCTGGGTGAAAAAGAGTATAGACATGCCTTTGATGGAAATATGCCACAGTCAGGTCACAGTGGAAGCATATCAGTCTTAGAGAATAAAAAAAATCATGAAGGTGGAATGGATGGTCGATATTAGATCGCATAAATGAAGCAGGTTGGATGGATGGATGAGATCATATCGTAGATATGAAGTGAGAGCGATGGATGGTTAAGATCTTATCACAGAAATGAAGTGGAAGGTGAATGGTCAATATTGCATCACATAATTATAGTGGAAGATGGACGGTCGAGAAGCCATATCACAACTGGAGCAATGAGGTTGTTAAAGGATCTGGAGACTGCGATAAGGAGCCACATGTCGTTTAAAGATTTTCTTCACATATTGCAATCGGGTGAAAGAACCTTGTTATTTCTATTTGTTAAAATGTGCAACATGCAATAAGGTATTCGCAGCAATTTGTGAAATCACAAAATCTCAAACATTGTGATATATGTTATGTGCGATGCGTGATGAGGTTAAAATTTTAAATTTGCAATTTTGCGATGGTCCGATTTGTGATAAATCCTAAATTTGTGATATTGCGATGGGACAATTTGCGATGCAGCTTAAATTTGCGATATGGTGATAAGAAAATGTGGAGAAGGTCGGTAAATGTGTATCGGTCACTAGAAAAAGCAAAAAAGGGCAATGAGGTAAGGTATTTGGGTTTTAATCCGAAATGCCACATATTTGGTTTCGATAATTAAAAATGGATTCAAAAATATCCATAAGAGATCTAATGAAAGTATGCAGGGTGTGTTTAAAAGTTAAAGCACAATTTATGTTAGAATAAATCTTGGGATCTAGGCATACTAAGTTTTGGGTCTGCACATTGAGTATTTGCGACCATATGGTTTCATCAGGAAGGTGGCCAAGGTGGTCATGAAGAGGCAACGATGGATGGCTCTGACATCTGGCTCTAATTTTGGGCCGCATTTGTTGGATCATTAAATATGATTTGGTGCTAGCGAATTTTCATCGATCGGTGGCTTTGTTGATGTGTTCAGTGTGCCCTGTCAATCAACTCCCTTTGCCTAACTCTGCCTCTTCTTCTCGTGCCCACAGTGTTTAGTCTTCACCTTTTTCTCAACAAACGACTCTACCTAGGGTGTTTTTGAGCCAAACTCAACCCATGGTGTCTATCTCCTCATTACTGTGGCGTTCAACTTACTCTGCCCTTTGCTCTGTGTTGGGTCCCTTACCCGAGATTTTCTATCGGAATTCACTTTCCTTCATAAAATAGCATAAATACAAAGAACCCTCGACCTTAAATAAATTCTAATTAACCTTTGAACAACCTCACGTCTGGTCCCTTAATCGCATTTCGACGATCTAAACATTCTACGTTATAACCCTCCTTTGTTCTCCGATGCGATTTAACAAAGGGAAAACCACATACACCCGGACTTGAAATCCTTTAGGCTTCAGCATTGACCTACATCGCGTCTGCTTCATTATCGCACTTTTCACTTTGACGTTTCAACGTGATTCTTGAGCACTTATCCTCCTGATCTTACGAATTGCGATATGCGATTGGGTCCCACAGCCGGACTTCAATTCCTTTAGATTTTAGCTTTGAACTATATTGCGTCTACTTCATTATCACACTTCGCACTTTGATGTTTCAACATGATTCTTGAGTGCTTATCCTCCTGAGCTTGTGAATTCCGATATAAGATTGGGTCCCATAACCGGACTTCAATTCCTTTAGATTTTCGCTTTTAACTATATCGCGTCCGCTTCATTATCACACTTCACACTTCGCACTTTTGTGTTTCAACATGATTTTTTAGTGCTTATCCTCCTAAGCTTGCGAATTTTGATATGTGATTGGGTCCCATAGCCAGAATTCAATTACTTTATATTTTAGCTTTGAACTATATCACATCTGCTTCATTATCGCACTTTGCATTTTGCCATTTCAACATGATTCTTGAGCACTTATCCTCCTGAGCTTGCGAATTGTGATATTCGATTGGGTCCCACACTCAGACTTCAATTCCTTTAAATTTTAGCTTTGAACTATATCATGTCTGCTTCATTATCACACTTCGTACTTCATCGTTTCAACATGATTCTTGAGCACTTATCCTCCTGAGCTTGCAAATTGCGATATCCAATTAGGTCCCAACCAATCTCAAAAATCACATATCGGGAAATGAGGTGGAACTAAGTGCAAGTGGTAAGTAGTATTTGTAAACTTGCGATGTGAAAAGGTTATGGGTCCCACCCAATATCGCAAATCACATATCAGGGAATGAGTTGGAATTAAGTGCAGGTGGTAAGTAATATTTGTGAACTTGCAATGCGAAAAGGTGATGGGTCCCAACCAATATCATAAATCACATATCGAGGAATGAGGTGGAAGTAAGTGCAAGTAGTAAGTAATATTTGTGAACTTGTGATGCGAAAGGTGGTGGGTCCCAGCCAATATCGCAAATCGCGTATCGGGGAATGAGGTGGAAGTAAGTGCAAGTGGTAAGTAATATTTGCGAACTTGTGATGCGAAAAGGTGATGGGTCCCAGCCAATATCACAAATCACATTTCGGGGGTTCTGTAGGATTCGACAATTGTGTTATGGATGGAGTTTAAAACTGCGATAAGTGAATTGCAATGAAAGGTAAAGGTTTTAATACGATTAAGTTCGGAAAATGATAAATACTATATCACATATGTAATATATGATATATATGTATATAAGGTTTTCTCTGGTGCGGGAAGAGTTGCAATAAAAGGAATATATGGTATGTTTAAAGGGAAATATGATATGGTTGTTAGTGGGTGGGCGGAGCTTCTTTTAACTATAAAAATTGAATTTAATAGTTAAAAAGGGGTTTTGAAAGAAATGAAGTGTTGGACTTTAGAGTTTGGAAAAATCAAGGGTAACAGAGGGTAAATGAAATTAATGAGGGCAGAAACGAATTTTTCTCACTGTTAGCGCTCAAATCTACCTTAGGCTGAAATAAGGTAAAACTCAAGGCTACATCAAACCACGCTCAGCCTCGTAGCTAGCCCTACGAGGATAGGAGAGGGCTCTCTCCAGGTCTATCTCGGCAAAAGATATTCAAAGGGGCTGAGATGACTTATAATGAACAATGAATACTGATTTTAGGCTAGTAAAGAGATAGGAATGTTTGATTTTGATTTTTTGGATTTTTGTTGGAGAAATGGGAAAAAACAATTTTGGGTCCGGGGATAAGGCCAGATCTTTGCAGAATTCGAGTTGGGGCGAGGTAGGCAGCAGTCTTGATGATTTTGATTGAGTATATGGATGGATCAGAAAGACAAGGAGCTGAAAAGGGCAAGGATGAACATGGATCCTTTTCAAACAGGCGAAAACATACAAAACTAAATGAATTCAAAGGCAGAGCACTGTAAACAATGGATTCAACCTCATCTACTCATTCATTTTAGTTTCAGAAGCATAAGCAGGGATGTCATACATTAAACATGAAATAACTTACAATAAACTGAGAGAAAACACCATCAAGAACTGAAAGCCACAAGAATCCCAACAAGTGCTGCAAAACCTCTGATCTTTCCTTAGCCAAAATATGAAAAATATGTACAATAGTGTGCCAAAAGTTTCCCAAGAGTCCAACCTGTAGAATGTCTCAAAAATTACAATATATAGATCACTCTAACCCCTTCCCATGCCTCTAGGGGTAGAATTCCTTCTTCAGGAATCAGTTTCAACCAAATTCTAATCAAGGAGCTAAAATCTAGGCAGCTAACAACTTGCCTCTAAAAGAGTGGAAACCGATTCATTTACATGATTTTCACTTTTTTGAGAGTGAATATTCTAGAATAGGTAAAATTTAGCCAAAGTTACATGCCAACCATCAATTTACATCATGAAAACCCAAAAATTTCATCCACAAGCAAAACTGGTCCCAACTGGCCGAAATTTTGAGCTGGAAGTTGAAAATTCAGCCAAAAATCTATATGGGTAGCGCGCCTGAGCTGTATGGGTAGCGCGCCTTTCAGCCTTATTTTGAGGCACTTCCTCGCATAAAAATTGAGCTCATGATAGCTCGTTGGAAATCCATGGATGTTGGCTATCCAACCCAAGTGGAATTTCCCAATTTGGATCTCATTTTCCCCTCCAAAACTTCATTCGCCCAGAAGTACTTCCTGCTGGTGCAAAAGGTGGCAGCAAGGTGGTTTTCATGGTGTTTTTGGGCCTTTTGATCATCCAGAATCTGATGAAATGCTTCAGAAATGCCTGAGCATGCATAAATTACCATTAAAAACCCAAAAATGCAAATATTTCCTTCAGCAAGTGTCTCGAACAAAAGTGAGCATATCGACGCGCTACCTGTATAGCGGAAAAATCTGTTTTTGGACCAAAATATTTCAAAATGACAAAATTTCTCCGAATTTTCTCAATTTCAAAGCGAAGACCCTCCATCATGTATCATGTCTAGCCAACGAAGCCTCGGCCAAAATCCGGAGTGGATCAGGCCTTTTCCACCGTTTTAGTGCTTCGCTCAACCTCCTCTTCAGAATCTTCATTCTTGCTTTGCAGACGTGCATGCGGGCCCAATAATGACCTTTCATGTGGCGAAGCATGTCTTTCTCTCTATTGGCCTTTGCCAACAGCTGCTCCAGATGAATGTTAACATGCGTGAGTACAGAATCTCGATCGATTGGTGTTATGTCTCCAGGTCTCTTCCGAGCCAATTGTCGATCCTCACGGATTCGCTGCAGCTCATAAAGTGTGTGATCATCCTCTAGATGTTTGTTGCGCTGCTCCAGGTAGTTTATCACCCACTAAGCCTTCTGCAATTTATCTTTCAGCGTGTCATTCTCGGCCCTTTGCTCCTGGATGATCTCCTTCAGTTTCGAGCTAGGAGAGCTCGCATCAACATCAATGATCGTGAAATCCGTGTCCCAGCCTCCTGATGGACCCTCATCATGCATGGGCTTCTTGCCCCTGTCCTGGATCTGTACCTGTGCTGAAGAAGAAGGCGAGACCCCTTCCACATCATGTGGAGATAATACTCACTCTGCTGATGAAGTCGGCAAGACCCCTTCCACCCCGGGTGGAGATAATACTCGCCGTGTAGCTGCAAATAAGGCCCTGTGGCCTCGCTGATATGTCACAAACAATGGAGCACTGATATGCTCAATCTAAGGAATGCCAGGCTGTTGTGAAGGCTCTCCCACATCATGAACTACCTCGGGAGGTGGCTGTGGCGCTGTGAAAAAGTCACGGGAGATGAAATCCTCCCAAGTGATGCCCTGCTGTGCCAACTGATGTAACACTATGATCTTGATCAAAGCGTAATGATATATACTTCTATGTTGCTGTGCTGGGCTCTTCTTCTGTACAAAAATCATCATCCTCTCTATGTTGTGATACATGAAGTACGGAATGTTCATCATACGTACCCTCGTGAAGTGCATCAACAAACGGACATGGTACGCAAAGAGACGCGAGAATCTGCCCTCGCAACTGAAATACCGAATGATGAGTTTCATCAGTGGTGCAAACTCATCCTTCAGGAATATGAAAGGAAAAAATCTGCCCAAGTGCCTCATATACCCAGGTTTGATGTATGGCTCATAGTGGAATTTCTCTAACTGCTGACGTTTGTTCCATTCCTCTCCTAATTTTGGTATGCCAGTGGCCTGAGCAATAGTCATTGGTGACAGAATGAAATCTACTCCAATGAGATTTACACGGCCATCATATAAATGTAGAACAAACAGACGAGCTAGTTCACGATGAAGCTGTGTTTGTGAAATCATCTCACAGAATCGAAAACATGACTGAAACCGAAAACAATCCATTGCAAGCGGACATGCCTGCAATTGAGCCAAAGAAGTAGGCTCCTCCCTGAGATGTTTACCACCTTTGCCACCTTTGTGAGGCCTCCGTGGAACATTACCCTCTGCTGTGGAATCACTGTCAGACTCCTACTCATAAACTGAGTCTGTCTCTGACATGGCTTTGAAAACAAGATATTTGCAATATGGATGCTGATATAGGTGCAGTGAAGGAAAAATTTTAATGTATGTTCAAAACCCAATAAATGTCTTACATGTACCCAAGTATCACAGGAGAACAAAATCATAATGAGGATGGCTCTATTTTAATGGCATAAAAACTATCACTGTTTTGATCACAAGTAAGTTTGACAAATGAGTACCAAATGCAAATGTATGGTACAACTTTATAATGATGGCCAAAATTTGTCAAAGGAGCAAACAAATATGGGACTGTGTTTTATCAAATGGAGAATAGGAACAACATGACAATGACCATGGTGAAACAAATGGCCATGACAGTGGTAATAGAATGATGATGACAGCAGCGGTGATATTATGGTGATGGAGGATATAGACTAGTCAACATAAGACTATGTAAAAACATGAAAGGACATGACAGCAGTGATAAGATGATAAACTAAGGGTGTGAGGATGATGTACACAATGTGCTAGGGCATGAGCATATCTACCATTCACAAAAGTTTTCAAACCCTTCACAAGACTGTCCATATATATTCAAAACCCTTATGGAATAAATCTGCATATAAATGTAGGGTTTATACATTTCTCTTCAACCAAGGCTTGTTTCCCAACATCAATAACACCACAATCATGCTAAAAATCTACTGAGCAACCTTTAGAAACCTACTTGCAAGTCAATGGAGCCGATTTGATATGAAACTGGGCGCAAGACAAAAAAAAATTTAGCTCTATCTCTGTATGGGTAGCGCACCTACCCAACGGGTAGCGCCCGTGTTATCTGCAAAGGGTTGGGGCGTTTAAGTGGGTAGCGCGCCTCATATGGGTAGCGCCCCTCCTGTATGGGTAGCGCGCACCTCCAAAATCTTTCAACAACTCTGCAAACACGTCTTCGGCCCTCCACTTCACAAATTCGACTTCTGCCTTGCGGATTTCTTGTAAATGATTTTGTTTGCCATGTTTTATATATGAAGAAAATATCTCATCAAATCAGATTTGATTTCAAATTTGTTTGATAACCCACTTTCATAATGTTTGGCATTTTGACATTTGGTCATTTAATACAATGCTTTTCTTTTGGCTTTTCTGAGTTTTGGACTGAAAATACTTGTTTTTCTTTTGCAGGGATGCGGCACTTGGCTTTGGAAAAGATCAGAGGCTTGCAATGAAGCTTCTTATGATGAAATAAATACAATTATTACAAACATGAAATTAGACAATTTCTAGTTCCAAAACAGAGTTTTGGACTAGAAATGTCTTCAAATTCTTTTGATAATAAAGATATGAAACGAAAACTTTTTGGAACCAACCTCATGGCCTGCGGGCTTTTATGACATGTATGTAAAGGACTTGAAAACCCTATACTCTAGGACTAAAGACTCTTTTTTAGCGAAAACAATCATTAATGACCATGAATGAAATGACTATGAACTTCAGTGATTTTTGAGGAATTTTAAATAGCACTGCAGGTACAAGCATGAGGACACACAAGACAACCAAGCCCCCTCGTCAGTCAATGGCATGCTCCTAGCGAAATGCAACGAAGTGGAACAAGCAAGACACCTAAGAATGATATGCAAAAAGCGAAATGATCTCTGACGGAGGGCTGTAAGGACCGACTCTAATATTGGCTCCAATGGGGAGGGTGGCTCCATGGAGATGCCAAGAACGGAAAATCTCTGGGGGAGTCAGACAGTGCCTTCATCCATTGGGCGATGGAGTCATTATTTCGACAGAGAACTCAAAACTCTTGATACATTTATTGACTGTAAACTTGACTGAAAAGTGCCTGAAACTTGACCAAAACTGACTCGATTTTTAAACTAAAAAGACTGATAAAACTTACTTGACAAACTTCAAACCAACCAACCTCCATCTCCAGAATTATAGCCTTCGCTCTGGGCCCCAGACTGAAGATGAGATATCAGTACACACTTGCAATAAAACAGAAGTAAAACGATATATACAATGATGATGAAATCAGCAGAAAATACTCAGAAGTGGTATCGCTTCAGCAACCGACCATTGATCGGTCCTCCAGGACAATCATCTCCATTCATTTCCTTGAGAAGAAAGGCGTTTTGACCACGATACACTGCAATCTTAAAAGGACCCTTCCATAAGTTTTCAAATTTACCGTGCTTTCCCTTATCTTCATTCCGAGCATCCCATTTCAAAACCACCTCATCCAGCTGAAACTTATCTGCTTTTGCCTTCCTGTCATAAATATTCTTTATGCGCTCCTGCAACTTGAAAGTATTTTGAAATACCTCCTCCCGTGTCTGCTGTAAATGAATCATCTGATTAATCCTCCGCTGCATGGGATCTTCCTCACTACCAGCTTCCTGAAGCAATTTGACTACCGGGACAGCAAGCGAAGTAGGAAAAACCGTGTCTATCCCGTACACCAACTCGAAAGGAGACATGCCAATAGAATTTTTCTGACTTACCCTATCAGCCCACAGTGCATTCACTAATTTCTTGTGCCAGCCCTTTTTGTTGATTTCCAGCAATTTCTTAATGATATTTACCAAGGACTTGTTTGAAGATTCCGCCAAACCATTTCCTTGCGGATGGTAGGCGGTCGAATGTCCCAAGCTGATATTGTACTTATAGCAAAATTCAACCATCCTCTTAGACTTGAAGGCTGCTGCGTTAGCTGTGATTATTTTACTAGGACACCCAAAACGTGACAGAATATTGTTTTCAAGAAAAGAGATAATTACCGCATCCGTGGCCTGTCGAGTAGGAATCGCTTCGATCCACTTTGTGAAGTAATCCGTAGCTGTCAATATCCATCTATGCTGTCCGGAAGATGCTGGGTGGATTTCCCCGATAAAATCCAATCCCCACTGCTGGAATGGTGCACTAACTTCAATTGGTTTTAGAGGCAAAGGCTGTAGTTTCTGCTTCCCTTCGAAAATTTGACACTCATGACAATTTTTAACAGCCTTGAATACATCAGAAAAAAAAGAAGGCCAATAATACCCTGCCCTTAGAATCTTATTCGTTGTGGTCTTCCAAAACAAATGGCCTCCACAGTCACCTTTGTGGAAATCCTTCAAAACTCTTTGAGCTTCCTCCTCTACCAAACAATTCAACAACACTCCTCCAGGGTCTTTCCAATACAATGCAGAATTCAGAATGCAGAATTTAGTAGTTCTCAACTTCAATGTTCTACTCTTATTTCTAGGCATCTCGGGAGGTGGAGACAAATTCTGAAGCACGTATAAAATGTCAGCATACCAAGGGGAAGAAACAAAAATATCGGATACCTGAACTGACGTACTTTTCTCATCTTCATCGGACATGGCAGCGATCAAATTTATATCTAGAGCATGCATATTTGTTTCAGCCATGAGCTTGGCGAGTCCTTGTCCTTTGATCAGCTTGGTTGGTTTAATCTCCACATCGTATTCTAACAACGCAGCGATCCACTTACCCCGTCTTCCCTCTGGATCTGCCTGTACCAAAACATCTTTAACTGTTGCGTTAGGAATGTATGCTATAATATGGGAATGCAGTATATACACACGGAAATCTTTCAAGGCCTTTACAAGCGCAAGTGCTTGTTTCTCAATAATGTTGTATTTCAATGCTCCATCCCTTATAATCCGACTGAAAAAAGCAATGGGCTTCTCAACTCCATCCCTTTTTGCATTAAAACAACTGCCAAAGTGTGCTCAGAAGCAAACGAAAACAAAATGAAGTCCTGTGTGTAGTCCGGGCTGATTAAAATAGGGGCTGAAGAAAGAGCTAACTTTACCAAATTGAATGATTTCACCGCCTCTTCTGTCCACTTTACCTAACTGTCCTTTTTCAGCATGTTCGTGATTTCTCTAAGATGCTCTGCAAGATTTGGAATGAAACGACGCAGAAAATTCATTTTACCATTAAATGACTGTATTTCTTTCTTGTTCCGGGGTTGTTCAATCTGTTGTATGGCTTCAAGATGTGTAGGGTCAACTCGAATGCCATCTTTCGATATGATGTGGCCAAGGAGCTTGCCTTCATCCATGGCAAAAAGACTCTTTTTTGGATTCAGCGAAATGACATATTTTCTGCACTTCTAGAAAACAATTTTCAAATGATATAAATGTTCCTCATCGGAATTTGAAAACACAGTTAAATCATCAAGGTAAACAACCAAAAATACATCTTTCTCATTGGCAAAAGCCATGTCCATTGCACGCTGAAAGGTGGCGCCTGCATTCTTCAAACCAAACGGCATTTTTGCATAATGAAACGTTCCCCATGGAGTGGTGAACGCAGTCTTGTCATGATCATCTACATGCACTAAAATCTGATTATAACCTGAATAGCCATCGAGTAGTGACATCCTTGATGCTCCAACTACTCGCTGCAATATATGGTCCATTTTTGGCAGCGGATAATTGTCTTTTAATGATACCTTATTCAAATTTATGAAATCGATACATAAACGGATCTCACCTGTTTTCTTTCTCACGGACACCAAATTTGATATCCAATCTGAAAATCGGATAGGCACAATGATTCCTGACTTATACAACCTGTTTACCTCTTTTTCAATCAATGGTAGCAGCTTTGGATTGATTCTCCTCAACTTTTGACGGAAAGGCTTCTGATTTGGTTTAATGGGGATAGTATGCTGAATGATGTTAGTATCATATGTTTTTAGATCTGAGTAATCCCACGCAAAAGAATCAGAAAATGAAGACAACAATTTCACATATTCTGCCTTTACCTTTGGTGACAATGACTTTGATAACTTAACCATCTTGGGATTCTCAGCTGTCCCAATATTTACCTCTTCTACCCCTTTCTCCGTTGGCCTCAATGTTGGTTTGCGGGCTACATCGTCTTGGTCAAACAGTTCTTCCAAAGGAATCAATCCCTTAGGAATGATGTTATCTTTAAGTTGCAGCACTTCCATTTGATTTATTTGTATGCCATCATTACCATCATCATGTTCTGTATCTATGGAGGTGTCTTTAAACTTACCCTTATTCTGCAGGAAATCACTAATCTCCTCGTCATCCTGAAATACTTGCCAACATCGCTGATTGTCTGGAACGGTGGGGCGGTGTTTCACATGAATCTCGAACTTGTTGCTGGAATTCATTGGAATTTTTAAATTGCTTGCTGCCTTAGCATGTCCATCAGCAACACCATTTTGTATGTGAGGCACACATGTCAAGGTATGATCAGAAAATAATTTTAGAATGTCTAAAACTGCATTATGGTAAGCCCTCATGCGAGGATGCTTGGCCTGAAACTCACCTTTAACCTGCTTTATCACCAACTCTGAATCACCATACACTGCAATCCTTTTCGCTTTCAGCTTTCTAAGAATCTTAAGGCCAGCAATTAGAGCCTCATATTCTACTTCATTATTAGAACAGTCAAATGCTAGCTTGTAGGAACACACTCTCACATTGCTCGGAACCTTATCCGGAGCGGAAAACGGACTACGAATCCAAACACCAATTCCAACACCGTCACTACCCACTGCGCCATCAAAATCCATGGTCCAAAGACCATCTTCATCGTCCTCTAAATGCTGAAATTGCGCCAGCTCTGTTTTTCCTGTTTGCTGCCCATTGTCTTCAGCTGATTGCTCCATAGTAGCTTGTTTTTCTCTTCTTTCTTTTTGCAGAACTTCTCTAAAATTCTTAGTGATTTCTGGTATATCTTCCGCCTGAACTAATTGAATATCTATATCATTAAAACTATCAGCAAATAAAACAAACGATTCTAAGTCGGTATGTACATAATTTACAGGATGATTGATTGGCTTATCTTTGTTGGTTATCATGTATTTCATCTTCTACTCTCGATATAACTTTCTCATTTGACCAAAGACTGGAATTGTAGCATAGGAAAAATCTAACTGAAGTGTACCTTTCAATTTTGCTCCCCAAGATCTTGAAAGGAGCATTCCAAAACGCGGGGGAATGTCCGCCACAACCACATCCATCAAGACATTCTTCGCTGGAATTTGATCTAAGCTTACAACCAAATCTTTGATGAGTCCTATACACCTCACACGGCTGGAATCAAATGAATACAAATCATGATACTTTCTTGTAATGTCTAGTCCCAACTTTTCCATGATCGCCTTTGGCATCAAATTGTGCGAAGCACCCGAATCGAACATGGCATTGTGAAAAACATATTCATGCAACCTCAAACTGATATAAAAGGGAGGAGCATCACTGTCAGGGGACTCACCATCTAATGCAGGCCCGAAAATCAATTCTGGCTGATCATCCTCAACATTTACCGTATCGAACATTGGATCAAAGTTCAGAATTTTGGAGACTTGACCGCGGTACCTGCTGTTCTTCATGATTTTTGTCAAAGGAATAGATATTTTTAATTTGGAAATTTCATTTTCCAAACTAAATGCTGAAACTTTTTCGGCTTCTTTGACCGGAACTTCCTTCTTTTCAGCCTTATCTTTCACTATGTTTGGCTGATTTACCTTTTCTGTTGATGATACTTTACTAGCTGCGGGATCAATTGTCTCTTTTCCTTTCTTCTGTGGTATCGGTGAATCTGCCTTTGGTGCTGAAGCTTCTTTTCGTTTCTGAATTGGATTTATGGGCACATCTCGATTTCTCAATGAGTATTGCTTCTGTTGAGCGGACAAAGCATTCAAATATCCTCTTTGGTTATCATCTGACTCTTCCTCTAAATCTGCATCATTTGCTAAAATGAAATCTTCATCTTTCTGTGCAGCTAAACTTTCTCCATATTCTTCATCCTCAGTAATATAAATAGGCAGATCGTCGGGAGTGAAGAAATGATTTTTCTCACCTGCTACATCATCATCATCGTCTGAATCTTGACTCACAAAATTCTGCAAAAGAGGTGTCTTAATCTGCTGCTGGGCTGCCGGCTTTTGTGGTCTTTGTTCACGCTGCTTAATTATGAACTGTGGCTGCTGCTGGCCACGATAATTTGGATTCTGAATCTGCGTTTCTGGTTTGTCAAGTGTCATCCTTTTGAACATTTTTTCCATCTCACGAAGCAAGTGTTGTTCGGATGTAGACGTGGAAGGCTCTTCCTTTATAGTCACTCTTTTCTCTGCTTTCAACCGTGCTCTCTTATCATTTAGATTCGCCTCAACACTAACGGCAATCTTCTGCATATCTTCTAAGGTAGGCGGATCTCTGTCACGTAGCGAATAAGCCATCTCTGGATCAAAACCATCCGGGAATTTAAGAAGAGCTGACTTTTTAGACGGTCTTAAGTCATCTGAAATTGCATTATACATTGTATTGAATCTGATAATATAATCCTGAACGGACTCACCAGGATTACGCTTAATGTTTGTATACTCTGAAGTGATCTGCAGCGGATCTTTCTTCATCTCCCATCGATCTAAAAATTGTGTCTGAATCTCTTGCAATGTATTGATACTTCTGGCCTATAGAGCTCTGAACCATTTACGAACCTCTCCTCCAAAAGTCTGGGCAAACAATCTCATTGAAACATTTTCTGCATCAATTTCATGCAGGTCCAAAAAGTCTGTCATCCGGAAAATATGCTGCTGAGCTGATATACTCTGTGGTGTGCCATCAAATATGGGAATCTTGCTCTGGTAATCAGCAGGCATAGGATCTAAATTGGCCGGAAAAGCAAGAGGTGCAAATCTGGCTGCCATGACTCTTGGCGGATTTATAATCTGCTGTCTCGGAGATACAGGAGGACTGGGAGCAGTAGGTGAACGAGGTGTATGTGGTGGAGACGGAGGAGAAACTACCACTGATTGCTGATGAGAAATCTCAGGTTGAACGGGAATGGTAGGGATAAAGCAAGGTTCAGTGGGAGTCCGTGAACTAGATGCAACTTCAGATGGTCCAAGAGTTTGTGAAGCAGATTCAGTGAATTCGGGAATGTTGGTAGCGACAATGGAATTTTGCAACTGTCTGTCCAAGTGATATGAAACAAATCTGAATTGAAAATCTTCAAAAAAAAATGGATCCAGAACTAATCTTGATAACTCAATTTCAGAAAAATTTACAAATAAGGATGTTTCAAATCGTTCATCAAAAGGAATTTCGTCAACATATATAATTTTCACAGGACAGGATGCAGATCTAGAAAGCGATCTGGAACTTCCAGAACTCTCTTGACTTTCTCTTTCAGAAATTTCTTGACTTCCTGGTCTGCGAAACCAGAGATTTTGGGTTCGATCGCCAGTATGGTCGCCACTATGTTAGCGCTCAAATCTACCTTAGGCTGAAATAAGGTAAAACTCAAGGCTACATCAAACCACGCTCAGCCTCGTAGCTAGCCCTACGAGAACAGGAGAGGGCTCTCTCCGGGTCTATCTCGGAAAAAGATCTTCAAAGGGGCTGAGATGACTTATAATGAACAATGAATACTGATTTTAGGATAGTAAAGAGATAGGAATGTTTGATTTTGATTTTTTGGATTTTTGTTGGAGAAATGGGAAAAACAATTTTGGGTCCGGGGATAAGGCCAGATCTTTGCAGAATTCGAGTTGGGGCGAGGTAGGCAGTAGTCTTGATGCTTTTGATCGAGTATATGGATGGATCAGAAAGAAAAGGAGCTGAAAAGGGCAAGGATGAACATGGATCCTTTTCAAACAGGCGAAAACATACAAAACTAAACGAATTCAAAGGCAGAGCACTGTAAACAATGGATTCAACCTCATCTACTCATTCATTTTAGTTTCAGAAGCATAAGAAGGGATGGAATATATTAAACATGAAATAACTTACAATAAACTGAGAGAAAACACCATCAAGAACTGAAAGCCACAAGAATCCCAACAGGTGCTGCAAAACCTCTGATCTTTCCTTAGCCAAAATATGAAAAAATATGTACAATAGTGTGCCAAAAGTTTCCCAAGAGTCCAACCTGTAGAATGTCTCAAAAATTACAATATATAGATCACTCTAACCCCTTCCCATGCCTCTAGGGGTCGAATTCCTTCTTCAGGAATCATTTTCAACCAAATTCTAATCAAGGAGCTAAAATCTAGGCAGCTAACAACTTGCCTCTAAAAGAGTGGAAACTGATTCATTTACATGATTTTCACTTTTTTGAGAGTGAATCTTCTAGAATAGGTAAAATTAAGCCAAAGTTACATTCCAACCATCAATTTACATCATGAAAACCCAAAAATTTCATCCACAAGCAAAACTGGTCCCAACTGGCCGAAATTCTGAGCTGGAAGTTGAAAATTCAGCCAAAAATCTATATGGGTAGCGCGCCTGAGCTGTATGGGTAGCGCGCCTTTCAGCCTGATTTTGAGGCACTTCCCGGCATCCAAATTGAGATCATGATAGCTCGTTGGAAAGCCCTAGATGTTGGCTATCCAACCCAAGTGTAATTTCCCAATTTGGAGCTCATTTTCTCCTCCAAAACTTCATTCTCCCAGAAGTACTTCCTGCTGGTGCAAAAGGTGGCAGCAAGGTGGTTTTCATGGTGTTTTTGGGCCTTTTGATCATCCAGAATCTGATGAAATGCTTCGGAAATGCCTGAGCATGCATAAAATACCATGAAAAACCCAAAAATGCAAATATTTCCATCAGCAAGTGTCTCGAACAAAAGTGAGCATATCGACGCGCTACCTGTATAGCGGAAAAATCTGTTTTTGGACCAAAATATTTCAAAATGACAAAATTTCTCCGAATTTTCTCAAATTCAGAGCGAAGACCCTCCATCATGTATCATGTCCATCCAATGAAGCCTCGGCAAAAATCCAGAGTGGATCAGGCCTTTTCCGCCGTTTTAGTGCTTCGCTCAACCTCCTCTTCAGAATCTTCATTCTTGCTTTGCAGACGTGCATGCGGGCCCAATAATGACCTTTCATGTGGTGAAGCATGTCTTTCTCTCTATTGGCCTTTGCCAAAAACTTCTCCAGATGAATGTTAACATGCGTGAGGCAAGAATCTCAATCAGCCGGTGTCATATCACCAAGTCTCTTCAGGGCCAATTGTCGATCCTCACAGATTCATCGCAGCTCATAAAGTGTGTGCTCATTCTCTAGCTATTTGTTATGCTGATCCAGGTAGTTTATCACCCACTGAGCCTTCTGCAATTTATCTTTCAGCGTTTCATTTTCGGCCCTTTGCTCCTGGATGATCTCTTTCAGTTTCGAGCTAGGAGAGCTCGCATCAACATCAATGATCGTGAAATCCATGTCCCGGCCTCCTGATGGGCCCTCATCATGCATGGGCTTCTTGCCCCTATCCTGGATCTGTACCTGTGTTGAAGAAAAAGGCGAGACCCCTTCCACATCATGTGGAGATAATACTCGCTCTGCTGATGGAGTCGGCGAGACCCTTTCCACCCCGAGTGGAGATAATACTCGCCGTGTAGCTGCAAATAAGGCCTTGTGGCCTCGCTGGTATGTCACATACAATGGAGCACTGATATGCTCAAACTCAGGAATTTCAGGCTGGTGTGAAGGCTCTCCCGCATCATGAACTATCTCAAGAGGTGGCTGTGGCGCTGTGAAGAAGTCACGGGAGATGAAATCCTCCCAAGTGATGCCCTGCTGTGTCAACTGATGTACCACTATGATCTTGATCAGAGCGTAATGATATATACTCCTATGCTGCTATGCTGGGGTCTTCTTCTGTACAAAAATCACCATCCTCTCTATGTTGCGATACATGAAGTATGGAATGTTCATCATACGTACCCTCGTGAAGTGCATCAACAAACAGACATTGTACGCAAAGAGACGCAAGAATCTGCCCTCGCAACTGAAATACCGAATGATGAGTTTCATCAGTGGTGCAAACTCATCCTTCAGGAATCTGAAAGGAAAAACCCTGCCCAAGTGCCTCATATACCCAGGTTTGATGTATGGCTCATAGTGGAATTTCTCCAACTGCTGACGTTTGTTCCATTCCTCTCCTATATTTGGTATGCCGGTGGCCTGAGCAATAGTCACCGGTGATAGAATGAAATATACTCCAGCGAGGTTTACACGGCCATCATGTAAATGTAGAGAAAATAGACGAGCTAGTTCACGATGAAGCTGGGTTTGTGAAATCATCTCACAGAATCAAAAACATGACTGATACCGAAAACAATCCATTGCAAGCGGACATGCCTGCAATTGAGCCAAAGAAGTAGGCTCCTCCCTGAGATGTTTACCACCTTTGCCACCTTTGTGAGGCCTCCGTGGCACATTACCTTCTGCCGTGGAATCACTGTCAGACTCCTGCTCATAAACTGAGTTTGTCTCTGACATGGCTTTGAAAACAAGATATTTGCAATATGGATGCTGATATAGGTGCAGTGAAGGCAAAATTTTAATGTATGTTCAAAACCCAATAAATGTCACACATGTACCCAAGTATCACAGGAGAACAAAATCATAATGAGGATGGTTCTATTTTAATGGCATAAAAACTATCACTGTTTTGATCACAAGTAAGTTTGACAAATGAGTACCAAATGCAAATGTATGGTACAACTTTATAATGATGGCCAAAATTTGTCAAAGGAGCAAACAAATATGGGACTGTGTTTTATCAAATGGAGAATAGGAACAACATGACAATGACCATAGTGAAACAAATGGTCATGACAGTGGTAATAGAATGATGATGACAACAATGATAAGATGATAAACTAAGGGCGTGAGGATGATGTACACAATGTGCTAGGGCATGAGCATATCTACCATTCACAAAAGTTTTCAAACCCTTCACAAGACTGTCCATATATATTCAAAACCCTTAAGGAATAAATCTGCATATAAATGTAGGGTTTATACATTTCTCTTCAACCAAGGCTTGTTTCCCAACATCAATAACACCAAAATCATGCTAAAAATCTACTGAGCAACCTTTAGAAACCTACTTGCAAGTCGATGGAGCCGATTTGATACGAAACTGGGCGCAAGACAAAAAATTTCTGGGCTCTGTCGCTGTATGGGTAGCGCCCCTGCCCAATGGGTAGCGCCCGGCAAGTGGGTAGCGCCCGTGTTAATTAACACTGGCTGTGGAACTTATGTGGGTAGCGCCCGGCAAGTGGGTAGCGCGCACTCTGTATGGGTAGCGCGCACCTCCAAACACTGTCCACGGTTATGAAAACACGGCTTCGGCCTTCAAGAACACAATTTCGACTTCTGCCTTGCGGATTTCTTGCAAATGATTTTGTTTTCCATGTTTTATATATGAAGAAAATATCTCATCAAATCAGATTTGATTTCAAATTTGTTTGATAACCCACTTTCATAATGTTTGGCATTTTGACATTTGGTCATTTAATACAATGCTTTTCTTTTGGCTTTTCTGAGTTTTGGACTGAAAATACTTGTTTGTCTTTTGCAGGGATGCAGCACTTGGCTTTGGAAAAGATCAGAGGCTTGCAATGAAGCTTCTTATGATGAAATAAATACAATTATTACAAACATGAAATTAGACAATTTCTAGTTCCAAAACAGAGTTTTGGACTAGAAATGTCTTCAAATGCTTTTGATAATAAAAATGTGAAATAGGAAACTTGCGAAACCAACCTCATGGCCTGCGGGCTTTATGACATGTAAGCAAAGGACTTGAAAACCCTAGACTCTAGGACTAAAGACTCTTTTTAACGAAACTAATCATTAATGACAATGAATGCAATGACTATGAATTTCAATGATTTTTGAAGAATTTTAATTAGCCCTGCAGGTACAAGCATGAGGAAACACATGACAACCATACCCCCTCGTTAGTCAATGGCATGCTCCTAGCGAAATGCAACGAAGTGGAACGAGCGAGACACCTAAGAATGATATGCAAAAAGCGAAATGATCTCTGACGGAGGGCTGTAAGGACCGACTCTAATGTGGTTCAATCGTCTATATCATTTCTATTCGATGAAGGATGTGTCATCTTCTGCCTTCATCTATATGGAATCTTCTTTTGGAGCTGTAGGAGACTCATCAATAACAACATCAATACATTCAACAATCTTTCGAAGTCTTTTATTGTAACATTTATATGCTCTACTTATAGAGGAGTAACCAAGAAGTATTCCTTCATCTGCTCTGGGTTCAAACTTGCCAAGTTTTTCAACATTATTTTTGATAAAGAATTTGCTTCCAAAAACTCTAAAATGCTTTACAGTGGGAGGATTACCATACCATAGTTCATATGGAGTTTTATCACTATTTACACGAACATGTGCCTTGTTAAGAATATTTACCGCTGTATGTGTTGCTTCTCCCCAAAATGTGTCAGGTGTTCCGGAATCATCAAGCATAGCTCTAGCCATTTTTTGAACTGTTCTATTCATTCTTTCTGCAACACCATTTTGTTGTGGAGTGCCAGCTACAGAAAACTGTCTTTTTATGCCATGTTGTTCACAAAATTCAAGGAATTCATCTAATGTATATTCTCCTCCTCGATCAGATCTGAGACACTTGATTTTTAGATCTAATTCATTCTCAACTAGTGCTTTGAAGATCTGAAATTTCTCAAATGATTCATCTTTGTGTTTAAGCAGCCCAATCCAACACATTCTAGAGAAATCATCAATGAATAAGATATCGTATTCTTCACCACGTGGTGAATTTTTCCTCATAGGTCCACATATGTCAGTATGAATGAGTTCAAGAGGCTTACTTGATGATCCTTCCTTGGCATTAAATTGTACTCTGGTTTTCTTACCGAATTGGAAATATTTGCATATGATATTTTCAGGTAGAGTAATATTGGGAAGATCACGAACAACTTTAAGTCTGCTTGATTTGTTGATTTGAGAGAAGCTCAGATGCCCCAACCTTCTATGCCATAGCCAGTTTTATGAAGATTTACTCAAGTAACATTGTTCTTTGCAGTTCTTCAATACATACAGGTTGCTTGGAGTTCTTTTTCCTTTTATAATTGTTTTACCTGTATCAAGATCACGTACCACACATTATTTTGAACTAAATACAACTTCAGTTCCTTGATCACACATTTGACTTACACTTAACAGGTTATGCTTTAATCCATCCACATACATGACATTATTAGCTTTCACCTTTTCTTTTAGAAAAATAGACCCTTTTCCCTTAATGACAGCAGGAGTATCATTTCCAAATGTAACATTATTTTCTTTTTCTAGAGCACTATATGCAAGAAGTTTGTTTTTGTCACCTGTCATGTGTTTTGAGCATCCACTATCAATGTACCATTTATTTTCTTCACCTTCTGCAAATAAATCTATGCCACAATTTTCAACCTGTAATTCCTTCTTTTTCCACACTTTGGAGCTTGAAGGAAAATGCTCTTTTGGCTGAACTTTGCTCCTGCATTCAGATTCTTCATGGCCAAAGTTATTGCAATAAGCACATTCAACTTCATTTTGAAGAGGAGAAAAGTTTTTATAGGTATTCTTCTTTGTTTCAATATCAATCCTTTTCTTTCTTGCTTCTCTTGTCATGATGGTTTTATATGCAACACATTGAACAGCTTTATGACCAAAATTGTGACATGAGAAACATTGTCCGTTGAAGAAGAAATTTCTGCGATCATGAAACCTTCTACTTGAATTTACCTATTGATTGGTGTTTCTGTGAAAGGTACTCCTGTTAGTGTTCTTTGAATTGATATGGTCATGCTTTATCTGTAAATATTCTTTATTCCCTTGCTGAGGGGTAGAATATTGTGTACTGGCTGTAGCTGCTTTTAGATAATTTGGTGCTAAAGCCTGAGAAGATTCTCCGATATATCCAAGACCTGTCTTTAGAAGAGGAGAAAGTTGTATCTTGATAATCTCATCTAAGGTTTTAGATCCTTTAGCAAATCTAAGATTCAAAGTCTTTACTTTCTCAATTTCTTTTCTTAGACTTACTATTTCACATTCTAATTTCTCATTATGTTTCTCCTTTTCTTCAAGCTGGTTTTTCAGAGTTTCTATGGATATTTTACTTTCTTCTAAGCATATTTTGAGTTGATTGAATTCATCAAGAAAATCATTGTCCTCTAAAGCATCCATAAAAGTATATTTTTCTTCTCTAGATTCTTTTTCAAATGCCATGAGAAGTCTAAGATCTTGTTCACATTCTTCCTCACTGTCAGATAACCCATCACTATCTTCATGAGTATAGTAACCTTTTCTAGTGCTAAACCGATTCTTATTCCTTCTTGCTACTTCCTTCCCTTTTTCATGTGTTTCTTTGTAAGGACACTTAGCAGCATAATGACCAACTCTTCCACAAGCAAAACATTTGAAAGGAAGCTTACCTCTGAACCGTCCTGTGCCAAGTTGGAGTTTCTTTACAAAATTTACCTCATCTTCTTCTGAGATACACCCTGATCCTTCTGTCTCTTTTACTTCTTTCCCTTTTGTAGAAGCTCTAAAGACAGCTTCTTTGACTTCATATGGTCCTCCTCTTCTCATTTCACATGCAGTTAGTATGCCATGAAGTTGCACCACAGTAAGATTTTGAAGATCCTGCTTTTCTTCAAGAGCAGAAACTTTTGACTCAAATTTTGCCGTTAGTGATCTTAAAAATTTCTCAACCAAAGTAGATTCGGTTATTGTTTCTCCCATATTTCTCATACGGTTTACAATATCATCAAGACGTAAAAAGAAACTGGCAATGCTCTCCTCATTATGCATTTTTAGATTTTCATATTGAATTCTGAGAGTTTGGATTTTAGCACTTTTTACCTTTGCATCACCTTCATAACTTAGAATGATTTTGTCCCATATTTCCTTTCCTGTATCCAGTTGCATGACTTTGACAAATTTTGATTCAGTTAGACTTCCCAATAGAGCATTGACCACTTTTGCATTTGTTTCATAATTCTTTCTTTCCGTTGGATCTGTTGGTATTGCGGTTGGATATTGATATCCTCTTTCAACAATAGCCCATACATCTGCTCCTAGAGACTGAAGATAGGATCTCATCCTTGTTTTCCAGAAGATTAAATTGTTTCCATTAAAGAGCGGAGGCCTGATAGATGCTGTTCCATCTTGATT